>CM040190.1:46927618-47345118 GCA_022606455.1 Callitettix versicolor | reverse complement strand
TATATTCTTACATATGAAAACACCTACAAGTAGCTAAGGAAATGAGGTGCGCCCATGCAGAACCCTGCGTGCATGGATACACTGGGAGGTCGCCTGGTTTCCTAGGGCTCCGATTGATACATCCTTTAATCCGGTGTCATTAACTCTAAAATCACGGGAGTTAGCCAATCTATGTAGAGTAGTGTGCGTGTGTGTGTGTGTTGAAACTATGAGTGATTGTAATTTGATCTACAGGCAAATTTAGATTGCTAAGCCTATCAGCTGCCAACTGTATCTGCCTCTGCCGGATTTAAAACAAGTTAGAATCGGTTCATATACGGGATCATATTTCTAGAAGTGATTATCCGATCTCAGTGAACCAAGTATTATTTTGTTGCAAATGTGCTCCAAAGATTCGTGTTTTCATGAAAATAACTTCAAAAGTTAGAAATGAGATATGAATAAATTGTAATGATACTTTTACTACAAACTTGTACAGGAAAAATGTATCGAACTACAGGATAATCGAAAAGAACTTACTGATATTATGAAGTATCGAGTAAAAGTATCGATAGTAGTATGGCGCAAACATCAAAGACATTTTTAAGATAATTTACACAGTATTGCATCCGATTACTTCGTATTACTATTCAAAACATTAAATTTCAAGAATATACCAAATGTAATATTATAATTTAATTTGCAAACTTTATTGTATTAATTTAACACTGTAAATAAAAGTAGTTATTTATTAATTAAATGTTTTCTAAAAGGAAAACAGTGGAATACATAATTCAATATAAGAAGTTTAAAAATATAAAATATATTATTATTATGTCACTTTCATGACTATTATTATTATTATTATTATTTGTTAACTATAAAAAAAGTAAATAATTGGGTGAATAATAAAATATTAATAATAAATGTAGCAAATTATTGTTATTTTAAACGTAACACGTTTCCAAAAGATATAAATGTATATGTTCTAATAAATACCTGTAAATAACTTGAAAAAAGTAAAACAGATAGCTTGTGCGACTAACGGCTTAACAAAAGTTATTAGCGATTGAAAAGTATATCCGTTATACTAAAGAGGTATTGGTATCTATTCTAAAATTTATTTTTAATTAAATACATTGTTTATATGTAATGGCCACTTTGAATATTAACAATAAAAGTACTGATTTTTAATTGAAATTTTTGTTAAACGTTAGCCTGTTCAAGATGATATTATTGCAAGACCTACTCTAGGGATGAATTTAACATCAATTATGTACTCTAGAACATGTACCAAGAGCTGTTAGATTTTATGTTTACATACTAAATGTATTATTAAACTAAATTATTCAAATATTTGGAGAATTTAGTTATTACGATGTTAAATAAAATTTATAAAAGTATATTTAAAAAATTTAGTAAAAGTAAGGATGTTTACGGCTATCAGTTGTGTTAGTGCTTCGATTTTATGATATCAGTTGATATCAGTTGTGTTCGATTTTCGTCTAATTACATTTTTCGATTATATGATATATTATGTACTTTTAGTTTGAAAATTCGCTTCCACCTTCGTGAGTGAGACAGCTGCATACAAGGATTTTTAATATAATTAGGAATCCTATAGTTATAGTAAAAATTTTGTAGCATATTGTTGGAAATGGGTGGGCCCGCAATGGTTGCATTTAAGGGGTAGAAGCGAAAAAATATTGATATATCATTAAATATTAATTAATGTGTGTGTGTGTGTGTGTGTGTGTGTGTTTGTGTGTCCAAATGGATTACGTTTGGAATCCAGAACTTAAAATTTCTAATTTGACTTTAAAAATTACATACCAAGCTAACAATTCCACCAGATCTTAACTAACGTTTTTCCTTAGAACTACTTTACTTAAGAAGAAAATAGAAAACCGTTTTAATGCTCCCAGCAACTTTCTTCGAGTACTGCTAGTTATTGTATAATTTGGTGTTATATATTAATTAACGAATTTATATTAAAATTTAAAATGTTGTTAGACATTATTTAGCTTACAGGAGAACATAGTTATGTAAAACATAGTTGGCAACTGTTTGAGTTACACATTAGCACGGTTCCAGACTGTCGAAGATATATGTAACATTAATGTTTACGTGAAATTTTCATATAATTGGAACAAATCAAGATCATTTATAAATTTTGAGTGTTAGGTGTGGGTCTTACAATGATGATAGTCCTAACAGTTTACTTCGTAAAGGAAATTATTTAATTATTGTAATGTTATATCATAATGTACAGTTATATAAATTATTGGTTATTTTCAGACACAAATGTTGTTAGCGAAGTTACTGGTTGCTGTAAGCACAAGCCTTGCCTTGGCTGGCGGTGAGTGGTTTGTCATTTCTGATATAGTTCAGTAAAGTAATGCTAAAGTTTAACTGGATTTAAGACAAAATAAATGCACCCAATATTTATATATTCCTGCTTGTTAGAAAACGTGAACTGTCGTCACTAAGGATATTAAGGATATTCACAGCTGTCCTATAATTTGTAAAGTTAACAGCTGATATATTATGCATATATATATATATATATATATATATATATATATATATATATATATACAATATATATGATTTTATCATTATATAAAATAGTGCGATTGTTATTTAATCATGTGTGGAAAGAAATTAAATGAGTATGTGTATTCTATTGTAATTGTTATTTACTATAGAATAAATAAAATAAAAGGACTCTATTTATCTAATTTATAAATCAGTCCTTGAAAGCAGCAACTACTACTGTAGTAGCTGACAAAATTTAACTACACGCGACTTTGCTCTGGCCAAAGTTGTACTAGTCATGAACAAAACATCGGTAATCATAAAGAAAAGACAAGCTCTCATAAGGCAAAATTTTAAAACCAATAAATAAAAAAATATATTTGTTTTAACAGTACATAAGTTAATTAAATGACCGTTTGTTACACGGAATGAAATTGCACGCAGTAGCGATAAAGAAGTGTAAATGTTTTTGGAAATGCATGGATTACATAGGAACCTTGAAGTGCCTTCACTCTCCACGAGCAAGGTCTCGCGCGCAGCTGAACATCAACTGTAGCAGAGTACGTGACCTTGCTCCGGGAGGGTGAGGACAATACATCCCGGCGTGCGTGAAAACCCATGCACTTCTTAAAACACAGGCATTTCTTTATTAGTACTGCAAGGATTTTTGAAAGTAATCTACTTTCTGGTAATTAGGGAGTTATTTCAACATTGAGTGGCCAAAGAAAGTTTACGCGCACTGCTGAACACCGTCAACTGTTACTTTACTAAATGTTTTACTACTGATTTTTTTTTAATTTGCAATAGTCACAACGACAGCAGCATTGAACAAACTTCGACATGTAATAAATAAATATACATGATAAAAATGAGAAAATAATGGTGTGTGTGTGTGTGTGTGTGTATGTATTTGTGTGTTAAAACAATATTTTATGATATATGATATCAATTTCAACCTTACTAAAAAAATATAATTAATTTTATCCTTACACAGTTTATTTGTCTTATTTTCATTACCAAATTATAAATGTTACATGAAAAAATGTATAAATACGATTTCATAATTAATAGCACTTTTAATTCAAGATCTTGTCTAGTAATTTGTGTTGAATTTTATACATGTATATATATATATATATATATATATATATTAATACAATGGTTATTACTATTATTATAACATTTTTTCAGACACAGTTACTGATAAATTTCCAGGAAAGAACCTGCACTTATACAAAAAACAAAATAAATTTGGATTTCCTTTTAAGCAAAACATAAGAGAAACAAAAGCATCAAAACGAATAATTGGCGGAGACTATGTTACTTCTGCAACCGCATATCCCTTCATGGCTATGGTATATCAAAAGACGGTGATCGAAGTAAGTATTTCGTTGCAATCATTAAGTGCAGTAAATCAGATTATTTACTTCTTCTTTTCTGCTTAAAACGTTTTTCCGATTCCTAGCTTCCATTGTCCTCTGTCATTCAATTGATCGTGATCAAATTCCTTCTCTCTCGCTTCGTTCTCAATTCCTTATCTCCAACTAATTCTCGGAAATATGCACTTTTAAGTTTAACTTTATCTAAATTGCCTGCGTCCTTGAAAGCAGCTCTGCTGCTCCAGGCTGTATATCCGCTCAATTCAAAGTATGCGAATGCTACACTATATATACATTTTTGTATATATATAATTTTTTTCTGATAATAAATTTTTTCTGTTTGTATATATAACTTTTTTTTATTAATAGTTCTTCTTTTGCTTTTACATGTAACTTTTTTTCTGTTAATATTTCTTCTTTTGTTTGAATGTATAACTTATGTTCTATTATTATTTTGTTTTGTGTATAATACTTCCTTTCTTTTAATTGTTTTTCTTCTATTTGTATATATAACTACGTTTTGTTAATATTTTTTATTCTCTTGTATATATATTTCTGTTCTTTTCTGTTAATATTTTTCTTTTCTTTGTACATGCATAATTTTAAAGTAATCTTTCTGTACTTATATTAAAGATTCTATACAACCGATTGAGGGATATTTTGTAATACAAATTGTAAATTATATTACTAATAAATAAAACATTGATATTAAGAGCAATGAGAGATTACACAAAGATTATTTGTCTTATCTTTATTTAATCTTTCAATCAGTGGAGCATTAATGTATATTAATATGAAGCTATAATTAATTCCATAACTGTGTCTGTTTTTCAAGGGAGAAAATTATTTTATTGGATGTTCTGGCGCCATAATTGACAACAATCATGTGCTCACAGCTGCTCATTGCGTGTGTAAAAAAATAAACCCTACGAAAGCGTGTAGAATAAAAAAGCCAAAGAAATATTTTGTACGGGTCGGCGAAATTGCTCATATTAAGGCTGGCGTAAAAACGTACTCGTTAGGTGTTAAAAAAGTGTTTGTGCATCCACGATTCAATTCTTCACAGTAAGTGTACTTAAACTTCTTTTTATATTCTGCTTCTTTTCTGCTATGATTATTGTCACTATGTTGAGTATAATGATCTGCCTTCCGTAGCATCCTACGAAGCTAGGGAAGGCAGATCATTATATTCAACATAGTAAGTATACTTAATTTATGTAAGGCTACTAACGACATTCCATCGTTTATTTAAACGGTCATAATTATAATACCTAGACACGGATCTATGAAATCAATTAACCTTTAGTTTAATTTAAGAAAGAAGTAAAAAATTGCCTTTGTTTATCATTTCTCAGTCATGATTTCTTAAAACATTTTTAAACAATTTTTATAAAACTGAATACAAATGAATAGGCATAATCTTAGTAATTGAATTAGATTGAGTAAGATATCACAGACAGTGTGAAGTTCCTAAGGACTAAGTAAATGTAAAAGTTTTAAAATTAAGGCCTGTAAAAGTTAAGTTAATTTTTATTTGTAGGGAATGTGAAGAAATCATTATCATTCCGTCATCATCAGATTATGCACAGTTGAAACAACTGTTATTGTTCTTGTGTTAATTGTTATTATATATTTTAATGTTTTTTTTGCGTTTTTAGATATATTTTGAAAAAATTTAGATGCATAAAGATATGCGTATTTAAGCACAACTGTAGTCAGCCTGTTTAATAAACTTAGTCACGAATCATATAAAAATAATGTTTATTTTACTTGACATTGAATCAAGAAAATATATTCTTTGATTTTTTATTAGTTTTTATCAATTATTGCGTACCCTAACTATACAAGTATAGTTCAAAATATGGCTACAGTTTCACGATATAGCTATGAAGCAGTCGTAATTTTTTCTGCCAGGTCAACCGATAACTTTAATATTTAGGAATGTTAATGGGCCAACATAACTGGACGGTTTATGCTCATTTTCCATGAAACGTTTAAAATGTTGATAGTCCTCATTCTATTTCGTTGGACATTAAACAAGGTAACTTCTTACCGAATTTTAAAAACAATAATTCAATGCGTTTGACCAAAACTGCATAACAAGCACATAAAGGAAATGCCAAATGGTCGAATTGAAACAATAAAAGACCTAGTTGGCTTTATCAACTAATATTGTAGGCGTTGAAATAAGAACGTTTTTCACTTTCGTAAATCATGTCAATCGGTTGTTAATAAACAAAATTGAACATTTCTAAATACAACAAAATTGCTTGTGCCTTCTAAACAATTAACAATTACTTAGAAAAACTTAATATTTTTTAACTAATTGCGTTTTGTTAATACTATAGTCCACTCATTTAGTTAACGGCCTGCGCGAGAATTTCTCACGCATGTAGGAGAAATCCCCTCCAGTTCCCTTCAACAGTCCAGTGACACAGAGTCTGCCAATCTCAGTCTACACTGTTGCTACTCAGCGATGGTGAAAAAAAGGAGGGTGTTAGGGTATGAGATCGTGGATTCGACTTCTCTCTCGCACATTCTTTCTTTATGTCCCACTAATGTTCTTCGCAGGCCGTTTTCTAAGCACCTATCAAACGTGAGTTATTCTTAGTCCAGTCTTAACATGTATTTCTAGTGTTTGGTTAAATAATACTATAACTAACTAAAAATAATGCATTACGTTTTTTTTTCTGTTTAGGAATTTTTTTCAAATTTTCGACATCGCCATTTTAGAACTAGCCCAACCTCTTCAGTTTAGCAACACAATAGGCAGCATCAATTTGACGCAACCGGCAGGTCAGCTGACAGCCAACAAATTATCCAACAAAACTTGCATTAGTCTTGCTTACGGAAGTACATCTTTATCAACGAGTGATGCGTTTGATCATTTGAAAAGCTTAAAACCAACATTTAGTGATGATTGCTTACGTGAGAATTATTTTAGCACGGATTATTGCATATGCACTAAAGCAAGAAATAACTATACGATTTTCGTAAGCGACAGTGGCAGCACAATGATATGCGATGGTACAGTGTTCGGCATTTCGTCCTATGATGCTCTTACAGAGAATAATAATACTAAATATTATGGCTACAATGTATATTCAAGGGTTGATAACGCTCTTAATTGGATAATGAATATTACCAATTAGTTAACAAATTATTTTGTTTCGGTAATTGAAATCAAATGGCATTCAAGTTTTACAACAAATTCAGTTGGTTCTATCATCTTTTACTTCTGTCTTGTATACGTCAGGCTCTAATGGTTCGAAATTATCTTCTGCCAACCGTCAGTTGTTTTGTATCTTTCTCAGTCGTCTCACACTCTTCGCAGTTACGCAATTGCTTCTATATTCTTTCTTCGTGGTCTTCCTCTACTTCTTTTCCCAATCGGTCCTACCTCCAAAATACGATTTGCATCCTTTCACTTGCTATGCTGTTCTCGTATCCTTACCGTTCTAATTGTTCCTTTTCCGGTTATTGATGGTAATTATAAATGGTTTTATTCCTATACCTAACGTTCCCTTCCTTTATAAAATGAAATCACTTATCAGCTACCTGCCTTATATTACCTTTCGCAGCTCCCTGCCTTATATTTTTATCAAATAATTATTCTTGGGTACTAATATAATAAAAAATGTGTATTTAAAGTGTATAGCTGTTTTAATTCAATTCTCCTTTCTATTAGCAAAAAGTCATTGAAAATAGATATTAGAGTGACCATCGGTAAAAAATGAAACTTGCCTTGAAATAGGAGTTAATTTTGATCTTTTAATCAATCTTTAAATGGTTTTCAAAATTGTTACGCGCAAATAACCAACACACACACGCGCAGAAAGAAAGAGAGGATTCCACACACACATAAATAGCCTATGCCCGGCGCACATTTATGTATATATTTTAGCATTTTTATGTTTGCTATTATTGACCAGATTTTATTCCCAGCACAAACATAGAGATTGAATACCGCAACAGCTTTAAAAAGTTCGTTTCTCAGCAATACTGCAGCACACACTCATTGGCTCTCTGTTGCTGGTAGTCAATTTAAGGATGGAAGTATCCGTTTTTGGATCAGAGGACAAGTAAGGATGAGACCAAACGTGTCGCAATCTACCCAAGAACCCCGCTTAATAAATCCTACCACTCGTTACAGCTTGAGTAAATTAGCATTTCATAAGGACAGTCAGAAAGCGACTTCGATAAGTTAATATTTCATGAAGTAGTGTATAATTGTGTTTAAGAAAATATTGTTAAGTTTGTATAAATAAAAGGGAATTTTTTTATAACGCGTGATGAAGTTGTAGTTTCACAAACGGTTCAATCTTCAAAAAGCTTTTTGCTTTTACGAGAAATTGTTTGAAGAAGTTGTATGCCTTCATCAAATGGGAATAACGAAAATCATTACAGCATTCAATTGTAATAAAGACTGATAAAGATAACAAAGAAAACTTCATATCGTAAAGCTAACTCAGCAGATAAACCATCTTATGACACGCCAATGTGCATCCTGGCCTGAACACTGAAATAAGGAAAGAAGGCAAAAAAACTTTCAGGCGAAAGCAAGCTATAATAAGTTATAAACATTGGAGTATTTGTAGCCAATGCAAATAATGTCTGCAATATGGCAATTGTAGGTCACCAACAACTAAGAACACCAGTGAGACACAGTGCGTAGACTCAGATTGGCAGACTCTGTGCCACTTGATTGTTGGAGGGGACTTACTTCTACATGTCTCGCGCAGGCGGCCGTTTATAAACTGACTGGACTATAGGTCAAGCGGAAAACTGACTGGTGTCTGTACAAGAAAATATTCACCTAACGTGAAACTAATTTGTAATATGTTTTAACGCCAAATTACTTAAATTTTAAATGATACTAAAAGCAGAGACAAAAATTGAAGTTTAAGTATGGTATGTTAAATAAAATAAAATTATTTAACTGGTAATTTCATGTGAAGATTGTAATTAAAATTAAATCCAATATACTTTTAAAAACAAATGTACTTTATATCATAAAGTTATTTTATATAATTTAATAAATTGTAATTAAAATTTTTATATTTTGTGGAAAAAGTTATAAAGCACAGTGTTTAATGTGTGTATTTTACTTTCATACCTACTTTTTTAAAAATATACTCTTAAAATAACAATTGTCTCAAATGTACGCTTATTGAAAAGACGAAAAATTGTTATTGGGATGTAAATGTATATATGTTGGTACGAAATATTTCTATTTTTTACTGTTTTTCCCAGAAGCGTACAACTGCCCTAAGAATGAAAATAAAGCAAAAATAAAGATCGGAAATTTGATAAAAAAATGCGTTGTTGAAAACTACTTTTAATATAAATTGTATGCCTGTAAGATTGTGTATTTTTGTTATTAAACATGACAATTCAGTTTGAAGAAAACGCTCAGTGTAAAGATTTTTAAAGTATAGACGTTGTACAGCACTATCTGTCCCGCATTTCTTGTATCACGTTTATACAGCCATCCACTGACCTATTTTAACAAGAAGTGTATTATGACATTTTATCTCAGTGTACATTTCATCTGTATTCTATTACTGGGTATACTCAGTACATTTATGTAAAACTGATTTTCATGTGACAAAATATATTTAATAATAACAACTTATCTTTAGTCAAATTAGTGTATGCTTATGTGTATTCTTTTATTGAACATGTGTATAAAAAATTGCGTAACAAGTGTTCTAGAACTAACCGAAAGTCTGCGGTTTTGTATAAATTGGACACGTCTATTTTTCATTTTAGTTTGCGGTGAAAATAATTTTAAATTTAAAAACAACTTCCTTCTTTTACTTTATACACTTTTCCAAACGAAATTTACTTATTTCCATAAAGTCGCACAACTTCCTGCAATTGACTTTCCTATTCCTTGCGAAGAGCATTGATGAAGTGACGTCCAAAAAAGCATACAATATTTATGAGGACACTTTTGGTTGGACGCAAAGAATAACTAAAACATTGAAACTCGACGTTTTTTAAAACCAGATTTACTCTGTTAATCTGTGGACGCCGTTTTATTGTTTAGTTTAGTTTTGCTCTTCTGTACTATCATTGCTTACTTATATTAAATATATATATAATATAATATTATATTATATTACTTATTATATTGCAATTTATATTACAGATGTTTGAAAATCTGACATAACCATCATAATCTGCATATAAATGTTTATAGAGGTTATGGACCTTGATTAAGTAGATATGTCGTCACTCGATGTACTACCTCAGGGTCTTTTGGTAGAAACACCTGTATCTTCTTTCGATGAAACCCTGGAACGATAAAATAAAATATGATGAGCGAATATAAACTGAAGTTATAATGATATTTTGACATTATTATTAAGTTTTAATTTTAAAACTTGTAGGTCATTTTTAAACCGTTGTCATACATTGCCTCGGTGGTCTAGTGGATAGCGTACCCACTTTCACCCCGAGGACCTGGGTTCGATTCCCGGCGAGGGCTTGGCATTTTCATACGTTATAAATCATCCCATCGTCTGCATTAGCTCAAGTGTGCACAATAGTCGAACGTTAAACACCAAAAAAAAAAAAAAAAAAAAAAAGTAATATGTAATGCAAGGTGCTTGTTTACACCCCGCAACCCGAACAATGCTAACTGATACTGCAAATAAGCAAAGTCAAACATACTGTCAAAAGTTAAACGTACATTTTAACAACAGTGAGTTATGATTGACGAAAAACTACTTTTTTTTAAAATGTGTAACGTTAATTTTCGGATCCCTCGTTACACTGCTACCGGATGGCCGGCTACATTCAACTTAGTATTCAAAAAGGCTTAAGCTAGGGTTTAATTTTACAAAAAGGCTTTTGGCTCAGTTATAATTGAGCTCATTGAGAAAATCAATATTTCATAATTTTTCCTACCCACGTAAAGTTATCATCGTCAAAAGGGGCTTTCCGTTTTACAATTGAAATAACTGCGCAATATATTTAAGCAGGATTTTGGTGCTCAATATTCTCGAGCGTAAGAATATTTTAGGTGCTCAATATTCTCGAGTGTTAAGATGTTTTAGGTGTCTAATATTCTCGAGCGTAAGGAGGTTTTAGGTGCTCAATATTCTCGAGTGTAAGAATTTTGAGGTGTTCAGTATTCCCGAGCCACAGCTGTTGTACAAAATCAGCTGTTTAGAAGTAGCCACTTGAAATCTACATATTTATACTGTAAGGTATGTGTTACGGAATCAAGCGTAGCGTGAAAGCAATTTTTTATAAACATTTTTTTCCACTAATTTACATAATAAATTAATGTAAAGTTTCAATAAAAAAACTAAAAACGTTGTAAATTTATTCATGTGAACTTTTTAAATTAATTTATTACCTGCAATTCAAAGAATATATACCTCGCAATATATTCTTCATTAATTGCTTGGCTAAAGTTCCTCGATTGCTCTCTATCGTACTCGTACACTTTTCGCAAATTCAATCAGTAATAGCAAGTATTTTTAGAAAAAATGTAACTGGACCAAAATCGTAGAATATTTGTGCTCTATCTACACTAAGCGATCAAAGCTGTAACAGCTCTAGCCGTTTAGCGCCAACTACACTCGTAATCGTTAAAACAGAGACCGACATCTTGAAACGGAAGTGAATGAGTTAAATATCATAAATATTTCGTTTAGACTTTTTACAAGGTACTTTTGTAACAAATTTTAAAACAATCGTTCAATGCGTTTAGCTAAACTTTATACACTCGTAATTTGAAATAAGAGGCAGCCATCTTGAAACGGAAGTAAATAGGAAAACATCTTAGAGCGTACGGACATAATGGTAGTTACATTTACCAAATTTCAAAACTATCTGTTAAGGCGTTTGACCAAATTTGCGTACATTCGTAATTGTTAAATCAAAGATTAATTCCATCTTGAAATAGAATTAAATGGGGAAAATCTGACACATACGTATCATCGTATCAAATTGAGAAAAGATCCAACAGTGCAGACGATAGTGGAGTCAGTTAATTTATTCTTGTTAATAGTTTATATTAGATTAAAAAGTCAAGACACGAAACAAAGCGCCAACGAACCCCCAAACATGAACATTTATTTTAAATCTTATTTATTTGTAGTTAAAAACATGGATGTACAACTTAAAATTTGAGTTACTTTCTTATTTGCAATTAAAGTTTTTTTTAATTCAATGCAGTAACATTTTACCATAAGAAATGTTTTACTTAAGGCGGAGGCAGCTGAAGTGAGCAGCTGATTGGCCCAACTCTCACTCGTCTACTCAAAACACACACGCATTGGCAAAATCCAACATCAAAACCAGCCCTAACATAATGCATGTTAAAAATTGAAAGGGAATTAACTTAGCGAGTAAGTGCATGCACCAGTTAGAAGTGGGAGGGAGTTGCCCGCCTTGCCTTCTCTCAAAATCCTAGACTTATAAAGAAACTATGACTGGAGAAGCCGTCGTAACTGAGCATCTCAGGATAATACAAAGGGGGCACAAAATGCAAAGATCGCATTACAATTGTAGCCCTACAAATTTATTCATTCCCTCATTCAAATGTTTCACTTTAATTTATATGACAAGTTGTTTTTACTTTCAAATTTATGTAAGGACTAAAACTAGAACGCGCACTTCGTTACTTCAAAGAACTTTAAGTTTTAATTAAAAGACAACGATTATTAAACTTGTAAACTTTTTTTGTTTTTGTTCACTTATGAATAAAATTCACGAAGTGATTTATAATACACAAAACGTTTTCTCTTTTACTAAATTACGTAATTTTATAGCTTTGTTTTGTAATTAGAAGTTAGAAACTGCTTGATTTACTGGTACAAAGTAGAGGCAAACGTCTTTCTACTCGTATCGTTGAGTAGATAAATATTTATTTTCTATTGTGCAACTAAGCCTCTTAGTTTTTATTGTGTAACTAAGCCTCTTCTTTCTACAGTTATCGTTGAGTAGATTGCGATATTTAGAGATATTTAAATTAGATTACTTTAGATATTTAAAGATATATATATATATATATATATATATATATATATATATATATATATATATATATATATATATATATTTAGAGATTACGTGGTTTGACAGCCCTTGTCATCGCAACCAAAGATTGCAACTAAGCAATAAGTAATACTTTCTATTGTGCAACTAAGCATCTTAGTTTCTATTGTACAACAAAGGCTTTTAGTTTTATTGTGAAACTAAGCCTTTTAGTGTCTATTGTGCAACGAAGTCTCTTATTTTCTATTGTAAAACTAAGTCTTTTAGTTCATATTGTCCAACTAACCCTTTAGTTTTTTATTGTGCAACTAAGCCGCTTAGTTTTTAGTTCAGTAGACAGATACTCTCAGTGAATCTGAAAAGTTTACTGTTTTACTGACTAATTCATTCACCTATAGATACGAAAGACAAACGACCTTCGCTTCCTGTTGGCAACAGTCTCAAAATCATAGATTATATGACTACGTCTTATTTGTTTCCCATTGTCTGCACATGGTTTCTCCGTGGTACAATATCCTGGTTAACAACCTTATAGTCTTGGTTTACTGTCCCGGTCCATTCTCTCGTAGCAAACCTGTAAAGTTTTTTACACCCTTGGACTTCATCTTATATAAGGTTTAATTAGAAGCTCCTTTGTTACCGCCTTCTATGTTCTCAATTTGCTGCTTTATTCTTTAGAAACGTTAGTTCGTACGTGCTCGTTGTGACTCTATCAATTTGAGATGTTCGACCACAACTGAGACGTCCACTTGCAGGTTAGGTAAAACCGCCTATCTTCACCTCAATTAGCTGCAACGAACTGCTTGAGTTTCTCATGGAGTTAAGTACATACCAGAAGGTGTATTTCTTTCACTTCTTTCACAATCTTTCTGTCTCGTTAACGTGATAGAAGCGAATTTCAAAAAGTATTTTTCTTTATCATACCCTTTTTTAAACTATAATTATATCATAATCAACATTAAAATGTGCATATACTACCATTTTAAAATTACACTGAATATACGAGAATGAACCCTGACCGCCGTCATATAAAATTTCCTAATTTCAACGGACTTTGATAATTCCCTAACATTTTAACGTTGATTACATATTATCAAAAAAGCTCGTGTTTCAATAGAAATTCGCTAAAAATTGTTGCATTAAACAAATCGAGATTAAAGTGCAAAAGAATACTTAAAGTTTAGATGTTGAATAAGTTTTCACTTTAAGACTTTTACACTTGCAGAAGGCAAAGTTACTGAGCTTAAAGGATCACAACGAAACACATTCAGGAGCACTCTCGTGAAAATCACTTTTAAAAAGTATACATTTTTAATGATACTTAATAAATTCTTAGAAGACTTTCAGTTTAATTAACTCGAAATTAAATTTAAGTTAAGTTTAATAAACTGAGTGCTTTGTACAGTAATGCAACATAAATCTAAATCAAGGGTAAATTATTAGTGTAGTTTCAATGATTTATATTGGTAACACTGATGTAGTATATCGTTCCTCAGATTATTTAAAGTTTTGTTTTTGTTGTATTTTTTAAGAGTTGGCTTCTTATACCGCGTTGTGCACTTTGTATTTGTCACCACGGAGTGATTTGGTTTCATCGAGTAGGCTTACGAAGCGTAAGTAACGCGAGTAGGGGAAGTATTACACAGAGTTTTCAGCTCTTTTCCTTTCTTTCGTTCCGGTTCCGCCTGAGTAATTATTGAATGACATTCGTAATTCAGTTGAGTCATAAATTATTTACCAAATAAAGAAAACAATTTCCCAAGCTATACACAAAGAAAACAATGATATTTTTACAGCGTTTTTATTGTATTCAGTAATATATTTAAATTGTTGTTTTTTTCGTTTTTTATTTATACAAAAAGTAGGGATCGTGAATAATCGATTTTGAGGTTTTGACAAGTTTCAGAAAATGGAATAAAAAATACACATACATGTCAGCGTATGTGTATGTGTACCCCATACATATACATACAAGCGCACGTATGTATGTTTTGTTCCTGTATGTACATACAACGTGCATGCTTCTTCTCTCTCTCTCTCTCTCTCTCTCTCTCTCTCTCTCTCTCTCTTTCTCTTTCTCTCCACTTTTTTATTTCTCATGTTCTCGTCATGTTCGCGTGTAATGATGTTGTGTATATTGCCAGCAGCAACAGTTCAATGGTATACGGTTTATATTCAGTAATAACGCGTGCGTTTGATTTTATTTTTCTTATATTCTCGAGACGTTAAATATCTTATATTCATATATTCTATATTCTTGAGACGTTTTATATAATACCTATATATATATATATATATATATATATATATATATATATATATATATATATATATATATATTTAAAGAAGCTCACGCTTCTGCCGACAGTCCCAATGAATGTACCATGTTTTTAATTGTTATTTTATTTTCGTAGTTTAATTAGTGTTGCAAGTAGATATTAAAAGAAACAAAATATAAATAAACAAAAAATTGTAATATTGATATTTTTATGTCTAATTTTTTCATCATATTAAATAGGATCTGAACCAATTAAAAGAGAAGGTTATATCAGATATTTTAGACTCAACTGAATCTACGAAAGTGATGAAGAAACAAATACTAAGGCTAAGAAGTCCTGGATTGCAAAGCTTAGAATCGATGAAAGACACGTAAAACGGAGGAAGATATAACAAGGTTCTATGAGTATTTTGTGTAATGTTCAAGCTTAGACCCACACAAACATATTACAATATAGGATGATAAGAAGTACACCAGGTGTGAATCAGAAGGAGCCAATAAACAATCAGAAGCTAGATAGGTAAATGAAAATTAAAAAATTGGCGATAGAAGCACAAATGTTAAAATTGAAATGGGCTGGACATGTAACAAGAGTGGAAGATCACCGTTGGGTGAAAGTAACTACAGAATGCTTTCCCGGGGAGAAGAAGAGGAAGAAATTAGTGGAGGGATAAATTAGTGAAGAAACTAATGCAGCATGCAAACAAGGAAAAGAGTGCTGTGTCCTAAGTCATATTTTAAAAATTTTACAGACTTTAAATTGTGGGGAAAAATACTATTGAATATAGGTGTATTAATATTCTTCATTTTAGCTTTTATATTTTTGTGTTTAGTTTCGGTACCACTGGAAGCCATTGTTTTGCATAGCAGTTAAACTCCGAAATGAAAGAATCTTGTTCTTTGTAGTAGAACATGTAAAAGGCATTATTGTTTTTAAGCAATCCTTTATTAGGAAATTTTAATATGCTGTATTAGAGAAGTCATCATGGTAAGACTTAGCCTAGGCACAGAACATTAATATGAATATCATTCCAAACTACTAAATTACTCTTTTAATCTCAATGTCTTGTGTGTGTGTGTGTGTGTGTGTGTGTGTGTGTGTGTGTGTGTGTGTGTGTGCGCGCGCGCGTGTGTGTATGTGTGTTTAATTTTGTAGCATAATCGATTTCCATAATATATTGGACAAGTTTGTTATCCTGCTCGGCAAAATCTGTTCAACCTTTTCAAAATGGCGGCTGTTGCAAGTCTTAAGAGAAATCTTTATGTCTAACACGTATTTCTGAAAATCTGATTTAATCCTTGCAACTAATGTTGGAATTCGTCAGAATTAACATTAATTTATTGCTTTACGTCCTTAGCAATCTTATATCAATCCGAGGCGTTTACTGAAATGGTAAAGCTTACGGCAGTAACCGCAGTCTCGAACCTACGGTTGCGCCACTTCGTATACGCGCAGCTAGCTCGGATAATCCGAGGATAATGAGCATGTATAAAAATGCAGTACTTATTGCGAAGTGAAATCAAATTTCCAGAAAACATAAGATTAAAAACATATTTGTAATTTTGCTAGCATCACGTCAGCTAGGCTCTTAATTTTTATTATATAAATAAAAACACTATTTAAAACTAGTTCCGTCGAATATGCTTAAATTTTCAAATTTATATTATTTGTATTCGGTGGAGGCAGCTGAAGTGAACAGCTGATGGGTTTAGCTATCCCACCGTACCTCTAGCTCATACTGCTCTCACTCATATCTACTCAACACACACACACACACACACACACACACACACACACACACACACACACACACACTACTCTATATAACTTGGCTATTTCTAAAATGTAAAGCAAACCATTTTAATGAAGTGAGTGACACCGGCCTAATGGTGTATATCAAGCTCTGGGAGACCTGGCGACCTCCTAGTGTACCTTAGCCTGCATACGTGGTATGGACGGACCTCATTTCGTTAGCTACTCGTGGATGTTCCCATAAGAATGTGAAGCAGAATCAGCGGGATCTCAATACGCATCAAATGTTTTTTGGTCCCTTTGAGCGAAACCTCAGTGTTAAGGCCAAGGGAAAGAGAAATTATTAGAGCATGCATCTCATTAGGAAACTGGGAAATTACTAATTAGAAGTGGAAAAGTTAATCACTTTAAATTCCCTACAAATCCTAGACTTTACTAGGACTAGAGAAGGCGCTGTAACTAAGCTAATCAGGAATATAGAAAGGGAGCACAACAGATCTACAACAGACGCAGATCAATAGTAACCCAAGAAATTTATTCATCCGTTCTATGAAATATCAGATCTGAAAAATACTGTATTCGCTTGAATAAAATTCCGTTAAAAGCTTGGTAAATAGATAATGATTTATTATTGTAGGTTTTATTTTTATTTGCATTGAAGTTAACCGTAAAATAATTTCTACCTAATACGTACAACAATTTTAAGAGTTATATTTTCATTTCAACGTTGACAATTATAACTGTAAATCCTGGAGTTAAATATTCATGAAACCCATTTGCAATGCATGAACTCACAGGTGAATATATGCATTAAATTACCCAGATCGTTAAAAACATTTTCATCGCTTTTCAACATTCCGGTTGTTTAGGGGAACCCCTAAATTAGTAACAGTTGTATAGAAAATAAATAAATAGGCCTATATGAAAATAAACAAAGAAAACAATGATTTTTTATAGCGTTTTTACTGTATTCAGTAATATATTTAAATTGTTGTTTTGTTTCATTTTTCCTAATACAAAAAAGTAGGGATTGTGAATAATCGATTTTGAGGTTTTGACAAGTTTCAGGAAAATGGAATAAAAAAACAATTGGTTTAAATTTAATTTTTTTGTTAATCTATCTGTCTATATGTGACTTTTTCATTGAGATTATCAGTTAATATAATATATTTCCTTCTGCCGGGTGAACCTATCATAAATACTTACCATTTCAAAAGCAGCAGGCTATTCAAATGGCTATACTTACCATTTCAAAACCAGCAGGCTATTCAAATGGCTATACTTACCATTTCAAAACCAGCAGGCTATTCAAATGGCTATACTTACCATTTCAAAACCAGCAGGCTATTCAAATGGCTATACTTACCATTTCAAAACCAGCAGGCTATTCAAATGGCCATACTTACCATTTAAAAACCAGCAGGCTATTCAAATGGCTATACTTAACATTTCAAAACCAGCAGGCTATTCAAATGGCTATACTTACCATTTCAAAACCAGCAAGCTATTCAAATGGCTATACTTACCATTTCAAAACTTGCAGTTGAACAATTTTTGGCTATTTTATGTACTCAGTTGTAACGATTTTTATCAATTTTGTTAAAGGTACTCAGATAAAACCAACGTGTTACTTCGTGCAGCAAGGACTACACAATGGCAATTACGTCATCTGAAGTTTCCCCATACATCCTGTACTCACATTTTATTCATAGCAATTCTGATGGATCCTCAAACCTCAATGCCCCGTAATTAGTTCCATGAGTTTTCTGAGTTGCCCTTTACACAGTGTCGCTAAAGGACCCTTAAATTGAGATTAGAAACTAGAGGAAGGGATTATAGAACCTCAAGTACTGCCATCAACTTATTATGCAACTAAACCTCTTAAGTACTATTTCAGCAATAAATTCCAACAAACCACTGACTAGCTCATCCTGCTGACGTTCCCTTAACGTTCTCTTAGCAAAAGCGCTACAATAATGAATTATGGTCTTGCAGATTCCTCCTTTTTATTGCATAACCTGAACACAGATTTTCCGTAGTATATACCCATCTTGTTTATGCGCATCCTCAGATCCCAATGCTCTGTAATGAGCCCTATGATTTTCCTGAGTTGCGTTTTGCCCAAGATGTTTACCGCCCCTCTAAGTCGTCCATGAAGAACTATACTTAAGAGGAGCTTGCTATGGGAATTTCCATGAAGGTTGTTTGCTTTTAATTTTGTTTATATGTGATTCGGCAAACGACAAATAAATCTTTAAAGCCGACTCGAGTCATATTAATTTCGATGCAGATCCCAGAAGAGCCCTCCCCTTTACTCTCAACCCTCTTATCGTTATGAATATTAGTACGAGTCCTCTTGAAGGCCTTTTTCAAATTCTTCTGTACAGAGTCTTTGCCTCAGGTAGCACATTACAGTGCCTGTATTTGTCTTAGAGCATCTGTATACCGTACCAGATCTCCAGAGTTTCCCAACACATGATCTTCCTCATCAAATGTCAACTTCAATGGGTCTAGAAACCATGGGTAGTTTGATCATTTGATCAGCCAAACCATTAGAATCGAGTCAGTATGAGACGATTACTATGAAAATGGTTTTATCTTAACTGTGTAAATAATCGGTGCACGCAGCTGTCCGATGGAAACGAATTCCTCAAAAGTGACAATATAATATTTTCTGTTAACTCACTTTTTTGTTTTTGAAGATATAACTTTACCATTACAACCACCTTTAAAATCGTTACTATAACATTTTGTATTCTCAATTTTAATTTAAAAGGTTATTATGTGCATTTTTCTGTCAACAATTTACTAATAACAGTAATTGTAAAGCTTTCGGTAGTAACTGCGTCCTGAACCCACGACCTTCATATATTTTATGCAGGTTTTTAAAGTAATTAAGAAGGCGAAGTAAGATTTCTTCGGAAAATGTACAACCAATGTTTTGGAATTTAATTTCAATGACGACATAGCAAACTCTTTATCCTTAACATATTGTAAGACTCCTGAAAATGTGATTACATAAAATACTCGATGCTCATTCAAAAAATGCTCGATTCTTGTTTTCTCCATGATGGCTCCAATAAAACATTTTCCACTAGAGATTCTCTAAAAATGTCAGTTTATTAGTTTCAACACCGTGTAATTACTGTATTGATAATCATAATAAATTTAATATGCAAGTGTCTTACTTAATTGTTTACGTGAGCGTAATAGTGCGCATGAGTTAATTAATAACAACTTAATGCAGATAATTTTCCACATCGACGCATCAACTGCCAATCCCTTCAGGCACACAGGTCAACGAATTTATCCGTAAAGTTTGCTTAAGCCAAAGGGTCATGTTGTAATAGTTAAATACATTGAGGTGTCAACCCACTTTAGTGTCAAGCCGTATTGGGTAGAGGGGGGAAATTAATTAAACCCAGGGCTGCTGCAGTTGAAAGGAAACCAAGCTTCTACATTAACTGTCCGGGTGCTTGATGGTATTTTGGTAATTCTGGTAACCTAATACTTTTTTTAACGATTTTCTGCGATTCTGATCTCTAAGTCACTTTTATTTTATATATATATATATATATATATATATATATATATATATATATATATATTCTGATGTTATTTATATTATAACGTACAATTATGTTAAACAATAAATTTATCAATTTATTTAAATATTATTTTTAAACAGCGATCTATGGGTGCCAATTTCTAATATAAAATAATGCTTATGAATATTTTATAAAATTCATTAATCTAATTCATTAAATTCATTAAAAATTAAAAAATTTACGCAGTAAACAATTGACCTTTGATGATAACTAAAATTGATTTATTTTATTTACTTAAACACAAACAAAACTTGACGTTAAATACTCATGCAGCTGTTTAGGTTTGCTGAGATTTCTGCAATCATTTATTACCATTTTTAATAATTATAGAACTGCCTACATAAATTTGCTTTTTAAATTGCCAACTTGTTTAAATCTATAGGCCTAATTTATTTTTGATACTTGTAATTCCTTCAAATTTATAAATTGATGTTCAATGATTTTTATGCTCGGGATCTTTTATTACAATCTAAGGTAATTAGAGTTTTTAAATTTTTCTAGCGGTTACTTTACTTCTATTAGTCTTACTTGAATTATTGTTGTCTTTCATAGTTGAACACTGGAGATGATAGATGTCCTTGTTACACCTAACCTTCCTGCATTTATCTGATCTTAGGTTAGATCCTGCCATCCCAAGCCAAGGTGGAACAGCGTACACGGAAGCTGCATGTTTAAAAAGGAGCTTGGGTTATGTGTACGGAATCTGGTCTTACGCAAGACTTAAGCTAACCTAGTCATGCAGAGCTCTGTATGGGTGGACATTTTATTTCTTTAAGTACTTGTGGATTTGGATGACTGGAAGCAAATCTTCAAAGACAAGAACACTGGCAAAAGTGGACCTCAGGATGTAAAAATATGGAGTTGGAGGAAACTTACTGTATATAACCCCATGGAACTTACAAAGAGTAAATTGTAAGAACGGCATCCATCCTGAAGAGAGAGCAAGTGAAAAGTGACTTCTAATTAAAGGTAAAAGACCTACCAGGAGTCAGTACTTAAGAACCTGGTGAGCAAAAGGAAACTCAAGAAAACCATGTGACTCATTATCATGCACTGTGGTTTAGAGGTGCACATGAATTAACTATTGAATAACTATGGAGAAACCGTTATACAGGAAAGAGGAGGAAACTGCAGGACACGTCATTTTTGATTGTGAGAATCTTACCAGCAGAAGGCAAAGGATATAGTTTTTAGAAACAGGAAGATTTCCAGCTGAACGAACTAGTCAGAGATAGGTCTGGTAAAAGTCATCGAGGATGACGCTATACTACCGAACTAGAACCCAAGAGGCTTAGTTACACAGCAGGTATCGAGGACCATCAAACCTCATAACCTCGATTCTAATCTGGGAAATATGACCAATTTGTAAAATAGTCAAAGATAATTAATGTTAAAATCGTTTCAAACTATAAAATAGCGTCACTACAGTTGCACTTGTGGTTTCATAAGTTCTAATGCTTTGTCTACAAATAAATTTAAACTTAATGTTTACGTGATTCAACAAATTAAGTGAAAAACTTTTCGTCGAAGCAATCTAGCCACTTGTCTCAAGTGCTGTTTTACTGCGGCTTGAGTGTCAGTGCTCTGATAGAAGACAACCCACAGACAAGACAAGACGCTGACAACACATAAAATATAAAATTAACTCGACAAGCGAAATGAAGTGGAGGACAACGAACAGATAAAACCGAGAGTTTCAATTTTTATTAATTCAACAAAAATAAGGATTTATAGCTACAGGTCATTGTAACATAAAATATAGAGCATCAACGACCTCATAATACCGTAAAATGAGCACAGATCCTGTTAAATAAAACAAGTCCTAAACGTTTTCTATGTATAAAGTTGAAAACAACGATTATGGAAAAATTAAGAAATACGTACTGTGGCCATAATTCTGTGTTTGACTTACCAAATTTTGAATTTACTCTCAACATGTTCATCGAAAAAGTTTCTTAATATAACTTGTAGTCCATCTGTCATATTTTAAAATAGATCTTTTCTTTCATAAAAAAACTTTTTATATTTCACTTTTTTTGAAGCGATTTAACCACCGTTTTCAGCACTGAAATCAGCATAAATTAACAACTAACATTTTATAATCGTTCCATTGTAAGTAAAATAATCGCGTAAGCAAATGTCTTGCTGAGAAAACAGAATCGAATTTCCAAAAATAATTTCTTTTAATCTTATCTGATATTTGGAGGTCTGACTTATCCATCATGAACAATAATCAAATCTGCATATGCTAGCATTTTAAACTGTCAGTAAGCATTAAAAATACAAAATGAACCTTGACCGCCACTAAATTAATTTCGCCAATTCCAACGGACCAACGTAATTGTAAAAATTTGCACAAATCGACGTGCTGGACTTTCAAAATCGTTGAAATTAAGAAATGTTTTGACGGCGGTCAGGGTTCATTTGTGTATTTTCAATATAGGCTAATTTGAAAGTTTGAAGTTTTAATATGTGCAGAGCTTAGTTTGATGGTGAAATCAGAATTTCAAAAAAAGGTGGGACATGGAAAGGTGCTTTCGGAAATTCGATTCGCGGTTATTTTCGAAATTAATTTTTTATCTGGGAAACAAAGGAAGGAAGTTAAACAAAAGAAAGCAGGTGCTGGAGTCACACATAAACATGATGCGTAAAGTTAAGGAACAGGAAACTCTTTTATTGTCCTTTGTTTAGGGTACGTAGTAAACTGAATGTTCCGTGAAATAAAGAGATATAACACTCTGGCTTGCGCAGTAAGTATCCTGGAAGTCCTGACTTTGGCAAAGTTATTGGCAAAATCGGTTATTACAGCTAAGGTCCTTAAAGTCACCGCTGATACTATCATATATATATATATATATATGTGTGTGTGTGTGTGTGAAGAAAACGAACTCTGACCTTCGTCAAATTCATAGTCCTGGTTAACTACTTATTTTTAATGTAATTTTACAGTTAAAGTTACTAATATTCGCAGGGCTTGGTGATCGATGTGGCTAAAGCACCTGTCAGTCTGCTGCGTCTCTGAACTGCGCACGTAAATGTTCTTAGTTCGAGCCGCAGTTGCTCCCGTTGCTTTTCCCCTATCGTTAACGCTGATCCCTCGTCCTCATTGGTCTAACTGGCATAAAGTATGAACGTTAAGGGAAAAACAATTTTTAACGAATAATCAATAGTGTAAGAAAGAAAATATAATGTTAGAAATTCGATTATCTTGTCAAAGAGACAGCTACTTGCAACAAGGGTATTTTAACGTATTGTATTTATAAGTAGCATATTTTAGCGGTTAAAAATTTAAAAAAGTAATTTTACATTCTTTTTAAATATCTTAGGACCTAAAAACATATTTTTAAAAACCTTTTATTTACCAATGAAGAATTTTAATTTTTTTAAATTGAAAAACGTTTCAAGTATAACTACAAGTATAGCTTCTTCACGAGCGTAAGATACACGTAATTCCAAAGATGGTGAAAAACATTTTTTTTTTTTTGGATTTGTGAAACTTGAAACTCAGAAACACTTTTGACTTTTTAAACTATTACAATACTTTCTCTAATATCGTATAGCGAGATATTAAAAACAATTATTTCAAACGATACACTTTTAATTAATTTTAAAGACTATAATCAGTTTGACGTAAAAACGAATCAAAAACCTACCCCATTGCGGTTATTAACTCATTATAATCCAACTGAGTCCGGCAACGTTCAAAACCGCATCGGAGGGAGTAATACAATTTCAACATTTCCCTTGGTACCCAACTTCATCCCTTAATTGAACTTCGTCCAGCTGTGTTCAGCCTCAAAAGCGAAGTAACGGAAAACGAGCAAGACAATCTTTCCGTCTGATTATTTGTTTCCAATCGTCATAATGAATATACATTAAAGTTGCGTACATAAACACATTTGTATATTATACTCGATTATGCCCAAAGATAAAAAACAAAATTGTGATAATAACTTTTTTTTTAGACAAGCTGTAAATGATATGACTTATCACTGTGTAATTTGAACCTTGAAGCAGTTCGAACTGAAGAAAAAATACAAGTGTGGAACTCGGGGAGTTACCGACAGAAGCAACGCTTTTGTTAATAACTCTGTTGAATACATAAGTAGTTTGAAGATATGTTTACAAATATCGTGTTTTGTTTAAATAAATAAATACGTGAACCTAGATTAGATATTATTTACTGTAGTTATAGTAAAAAATCAGCAGTTTATATTAATTCGTAACCATCAGCTGATTTCTTTGAACAGTTGATAGGCTATAATAAGTTTCAGGTTATGTTGTTAAAAAACTAGCAATATTAACGACAATTATTATAAAAGTTTATATTAATTTAAAATTTATTATAAACGGTTACAACTTGCACGTGTTCTTCAACTAAGAAAAAATACCGAAACCAAAGCAACATAAAGTTCTCATATAATACGCGTACTATATTCGAAAAGGAGGAAGAAAAAGAATCATAGAGAAATAGAGAGACTAAATTCGTTTGGTTATTCCTTCAATATTTCCGTTACATTCTTCCGTTCGGCAGATTTTTTCTAATCTCTCCTCTCGCCCGAGCTAATATAAAATATTCGCTTCAATTTTGGTTACAAGAAATTTTTAGGGGTACTTATATTTATTTCTCGCACTAGTTAGTTTTTTTGAAACCGATGGATCTCTTAAAAAGTTCATGATTTCAATCCCCTTCCTCAAATTTCTAAACGTTAAGTCAAAAAAAAGTCGAAAAACTTAGAAAACTGGTTTGAATAAAAAAAATGTTTTACGAATTTTTCTTTATTGGAAAACTTATTATGTATTAAAAAAATTAACATAATTATATTAGTTTTTTTAAACGCCGTTAACATTTTCTGTTCCAATGACCAAGGGATGAAATAACGAACCACACATTTAATTACCAAATTACTATAAATGCTGTTTTGCAGATATGATGGAAGCAAATTTCCAAATGTATTTTTCTATATATTACCTTTTATTTAAAATTCCGATTTTTTTAATCATCGTAATCAGCATTAATATCTGCATATAAGTCAAATTACATTGAAAACACGAAACATGAAACCTGACCGCCGTCAAAAATAAATTTCCTAATTTCAAAAAATGTTACGAATTCAAAATGATAATTTATGGAGAAATTGGATGTTCAAAAACATCTTTGACATAATAATTATGAATTTTTAAAAATTTGAAATTACCGCCATTTTGAAACTAGTAAACGAATTTCTCTGTTTATGAAAGTTGTCAAATTTATTACCATAGTCGATTTTTTGCGAATATCAGACTAAAATCTGCACTGAAATTGCAAACGTGAGCGTGGTAACACACACACACACACACACACACACACACACACACACTGGATCACACAATAATAGTTCTCGAAGAGCTAATTTTTGCAGTGAAAATTTGTTAAAAATAGTCAAATGAATCAGGTTAAGCGCAAACGTTTCATGAGCTTTCGACCTTGCCTTGTTATACAATAAAAAAAAACACCGCTAAGTTAAATTCGAGGTGTAATGCTTGTTTACAAAGACAATGTCGAGTATTTAATGAACTTATTTAATGAACAAACCCAAGTAAAGGGCCGTGTAATAAACTTTTTGTGTAAGTGTAAGTGTAATGGTCCGGACAAATTACTTCCTCGACTGTGTCCGCCATTGTTAGGAAAACACATTTACAGCATCTGTTGTGAAAAAAATGTTTTACACTAATAATTTTGTTTGGGTTCCAAATGGTTTTTTTCATTACTGAATCGCTGCCTCGCTGACGTGATAGAAGCAAATTTCCAAAAGTATTTTTTACCAGTTTCTTTAATTTCTGTTTTCATTATAGCAATCAGCATTAAAATTCTATGTATTAGTGTTTTAAACTTTTACATTTGGAAGTCAAAAGCAAACCCTGAACGCCGTACAAAAATTCTCCCTTAAATTGATTTTGAAAATTCAAAATTTGAATTTTCTGCTTATTACATAGTGAAATCAAAGTTAAAGAAATAGGACAAAAAAGGAATGGACTTTTAAAGACTTGATATTAACGTCATCGATTTTTGTGCCAAGTTTGAATCAAATCTGACCAAAATTGCGAACGCGAGAATGCTAACACAAACCCAGTCAAACAAACAAACACACATACATACATACATACATACACACAACACACACACACACACACACACACACACACACACACACACACACACAGTCAGATATACACCGAGTTTTTATATATAGCCTAAATGAATATATATATATTTTATATATTAGTGAGCAATGATCTCCTGTAAGCAAAATACATTAAAAAATTCCTTTAAAATGTAATATCAAATAGTTTATTAACATGAAAGTCTTACATTATATTAAACATCTGTGACCTTGAGATATGAATTGCACTAATTCTCATTTTATTTTTTGGATTACAATAGTTTCAAGAAAACATGCCCGCGAGGGTACGCACACGTATACACACACGCGCGCGAGCACACATTCATTCACACACAACACACAGTCACTCTCGCACTCACTCACTCAAACACACACACACACACACACACACACACACACACACACACACACACACACACACACACACACATAGAATAAAATTGAAAACCTATTTACGTTCTTCGACAAAATTGTTTTTGGAAGAAACTTTGTACCGACTTTTCACAAAATCGTATTTGGCATCTTCGTGGTTACTTTTGATCTAAGTATGATGTCGAACTTCATGCCTACGAGGTTCCACTTTAGGCTTAGAACTAGAATATCCTTGAAGATGCCAGACACGATTTCGGCAAAATGTCGGAACAATATTTCTTCTAGAAACCATTGTGTCAATCATATGTACATAGGATTTTATTGTTATCCATCCGTGAAGGAATACGTATTAACACGTATGTGCATAGTCCCGGGTCTGGATCTTACCTAGATGGCAGCAATAATAACTCATTTTCGAATTGATATTGGCTAATAAGTAGTGAAACTGACTTTTGACACATTCTGTTTATGTTTAAGTACAGAAATCGCTGAGGTACAATGTCTGGCCATTTGCTTACGTAGAAGCAAGCAGGTATTGAGAGACTTTCTCTTGGGAAATCCGCGCATGATGTTTAGATCTGGATGCGTTTAGCTTCGTCCTTTATTTAAATACAAAACTGGTCTGTTCGGCATTTCTTTGGGGACTGAACATTTAGAGAGGGGGTGAATGAACACAGACAATGATATACCGTATGTCTTTTGGCATCGGTGATAAGCTAAAACTGTCGCATTGTTAAGAAAACTTTCTTCAATCGATCATATTTTAAAAACAACACAATTATAATAATTATGTACCATAGTTATAACGGTTAAGCACGAATGTTAAGCATGAAAGATTTATTTAATTTTTAGAATTTTTTTAAGACATTCATTGAATTCAATACAATATTTTTGTTTGATAAGTTTGAAAAATTGAGACGAAAATTACCAACGGTAGAGTGCTAAAACAAAACACACACACACACACACACACACACATATAAAAATATTTAAACTAGCAATCAAAAATTTTGTTTAGTATCAGAGTAGTCGCGTTTGGGTAGCACAATATTGGCTAAGCCACCTTTGTTTTCAGGTGAAGTTAGCTAATAAATAAAATTTTAAAAAGTTAGTAAAAGCAAAAAAAAAACAGAAGTTTTGCACATAACAGAAATGCAAACATTCTCTCCGCTCCCGCCATTATAATTTTGATGTTTACACACGCTGTACAAAAATGTTTTTGCTCTCCGTTGAAAAAATAAAAGAAGCAGACGTTACTATTCCTTGCTAACGTCGGACAAACAGGCAATCTAAGCGCTGACGGTATTCAAAATTCCATCACGTATTTGTGTGCTTTATTGATAGCTGGGGTGGTGCCCGGAATTTTAAAACTCTAGTCATTTTCGGTTTCAGATGTGGAAAGACAGTTTTTTTGTAAATTTTTATTGCAAAAAGATCTATTCGAGCAACCATCAAGGTAAGACCAAGACTGTGTGTGTGTGTGTGTGTGTGTGTGTGTACACACACACACACACACACACACACACACACACACATATATATATATATATATATATATATATATATATATATAATTCATATTATATTTCTGAAAGTTTGTGTGTATGTTTGTTTCTTACTTTGTTTGTTTGTTTGTTTGTTTGTTTGTTTGTTATTCAATCACGCTTTAACCACTTGACCAACTGAGATGAAATTTGGTACGAATATGGTTTAAGTATCAGAGATACATATAGGCCTATTCCCGTTTTACAAAACGTCATTATATTACTTACCCAGCCCAAAATAATTATCAGTTTTAGTTTTGTGTCATGTGTTAATTGTAGTTATTTACTGGACATGTGATTTAGGTACCTGAGATGAACATAGATTCAATCCTATTTTAATAATCTTAATCTGTGTTTTATTTATTGCAAAATTATTGTTTTTAATGTAACATTTTCAATATTTTAGTTGAAATTTTTTTCAAAACTGACTTTAATTTGTTACTTTGTGTTCAATTTTCAATATTAATTGTAAAAATCCTACACAGAGTGCCAATTGTAAGGTAGTATATATATTTGTGTAATTACATTACATGAAAAAATAGTAAATATGCAGTGTAGCATAACCTATATTTTTTCGATATTTTTGTTACTAAAATGCTTTATTATGTGCCCAAGAGCAAGAATCCAAAATATGAAAGCACGAGAAGTACGATAAAATCTAAAATAAAAGTGACCAACATAACCTCAAAATTGGTACCAGGCGAAAATCAGTAACGTGTTGTAAATCGGTAAAACAATAAAAATACGAATAACATGGGTTTTGGGTGATAAGAAACCAATTTTTAAAAGAATTCTGCATAACCAAACTGACACGGTTGTTAGGCCTAACAAGGTGATTCATGAAAAACCTTTATATTTTATTTTTAAATAGCCTACTATATATCCTGACACGGTTGTTAGGCCTAAAACAGTGATGCGTGAAAAACCTTTACATTTTTTTAAGAATACTACATATCCTAACTGACATGGTTGTTTGCCTAACACAGTGATGCGTGAAAAAACCTTTATATTTTTTAAAGACTACTACATATCCCAACTGACACGGTTGTTGGGCCTATCATGGTGATGGTGAAAAAACCTTTATTTTTTTAGAATAAATAACCTAATTACGGTTGTTAGGCCTTTGATGTGTGCAAAAACCTTTATATTTTTTAAAGAATACTACATATCCTAACTGACATGGTTGTTTGTGATGCGTGAAAAACCAGTATTGTTTTAAAGAATACTACATAACATAACTGATACGGATGTTGAGCCTATCACGGTGATGTGTGAAAAACCTTTATATTTTTTAAAGAATACTGCATATCCTAACTGACACGGTTGTTGGGCCTATCACGGTAATGTGTGAAAAAACCTTTATTTTTTTAAATAGTACTGAAACCTTAACTGACACGGTTGTTAGGTCTACCATGGTAATGCGCGAAAAATACCTTATAGTTTTTAAAAGAATACTCCATAAGCTAACTAACATGGTTGTTATGCCTAACACGGTGATCCATTAAAAAAACCTTTATTAATTTTTTTTAAATAGTACTTATAACCTAACTGACACGGTTGTTGGGCCTAATAAGTTGATGCATGAAAAAAACGTTATATTTTTTTTAAAGAGTAACTTAACTAACACGGTTGTTAGGTCTAACACAGTGATGCGTGAAAAAACCTTTATATTTTTTTAAAGAATACGACATATCCTGACACGGTTGTTGGGCCTACACGATGATGTGTGAAAAAACCCTTATATTTTTTTTAAGAATTCTACATATCCTAACTGACACGGTTGTTAGGCCTAACACGGTGATGCGTGAAAAAACCTTTATATTTTTTTAAAGAATACTAGGCTACATATTCTAACTGACACGGTGGTGCGTAAAAAAACCGTTATATTTTTTTTAAAGAATACCACATATCCTAACTGACATGGTTGTTGGGCCTATTATGGCGATGTGTGAAAAAACCGTTATTTTTTTTAAAGAGTACTTCAAACCTTAACTGACACGGTTGTTAAGTCTAACATGGTGATGCGTGAAGAAAACCGTTATTTTTTTTAAAGAGTACTCCAAACCTTAACTGACACGTTTGTTAGGCCTAACATGGTGATGCGTGAAAAATCTTTATATTTTTTTTTAAAGAATACTGCATAAGTTAACTAGCATGGTTGTTAAGCCTAACGCGGTGATGCATTAAAAAACACCTTTATTTATTTTTTAAAAAATAGTACTCCAGAACCTAACTGACACGGTTGTTGGGCCTAATACGGTGATGCAGGAAAAAAGCCTTAATTTTTTTTAAAGAGTACTCCATAACTTAACTAACACGGTGGTGCGTTAAAAAAACCTTTATTTTAAAAAAGAAATATACCATAACCTAACTGACACGGTTGTTGGTCCTAACACGGTGATGCGTGATCTTTAATGTATATTACGATTGCGGGAAAAGCCGTGACGGTTAACAGGTAATCATATTATATTTCTGAAAGTTTGTTTTTGTTTATTTGTTTGTTATTCAACCACACTTTAACTACTGGACCAATTGAGATTAAATTTGATATGAACACGGTTTAGGTACCTGAGGTAAACACAATACTATTCCAGTTTAATTGTATAATAGTGACTTTTTAATAATACTGTATTTTATTAAAATATTGAAGTACCCAGTTTTAGAATATCGAGTAGCAAAAATGTATATGTCTTGGCCAAAAACCATAAATCGTATAAAATTGTATATAGAAATATATTAAAATGAAATGAACCTATTCAGATTTTGAAAATCGCCTATAAATTTTTTTGCCTACATTATAATTGCAGGCAAAGCCGCAACGGGTAACAGCAAGTATATATATATATATATATATATATATATAGGGTAGGGTAGTGACGCTAAGGAGCACTAGCAAAAATCCCGTTCATTTCGGTAGTAATTATCGTGAGTTATGCACTAAACTGTTTTTGCTCGTGAAAAGTAAATATTCAGCTGTATATTGTTTGGCTTTGTACGCCCTCTGAGTTTCCTGTAGAACGTTGTATATTCGCTAAGCAGATTCGTTACATTCTGGTGAGTAAATCCATATAACTTACTTTAACTGTTAGATTGTTTTTCTATGTTAGGCGATAGTTTGTGTTCAAAATGGCTACCTGTTGTACCAAGAAACGCAAAACTTGTTGTACCTTGGAACATGTTCCAAGGTACAACAGGTTATTAGTTTTTGAGTTTTTGTTCCAGTTAACGATGCCACGTATTAAAACGGGCCTCCTATCGACTCGAATGCTATGAAAAGAGCTGTAGAAGCGGCCACAGCCCACCCAGACTGCAGAATTTCTATTAGGGAAGCGTGTAGTGTATATGGGGTAAAATTAGCTACACTATCCAGACATGTTACAGCGTTTCGTCAATCTGAAAAGCAAGAATATCAATATGTCGCTAAATTTAATACTAAACAAATATTCAATTCTAATGAAGAAAAGTGTTTGATAGACTACATAAAAAAAGTTGCGAAGATGAATTACGGCTTAAGTAAAAAAGGGGTCTTTGCCTTGCATACAAGTGTGCTCAGGCAAATGGAAAAAATACTCAGAACATTGGGATAACGAACAAACGGCAAGAATAGAATGGATGAGGTGTTTTATGAAAAGGCATCCTGATCTATCTATTCGGAAACCGCAAGCTACAAGTTAAAGTAGAGCAACCAGTTTCAATAAAATAAATGTTGGGGCTTTTTTTGACAACATTGAAAGTGTTCATTAACGATTTGGGCCAATAACCCCAGATCGTATTTGGAATCTAGACGAGATCGATCTGTCTACAGTCCAAGTTCCAGGAAAAATTGTAGCACCCAAAAGAATGAGACAAGGAGTTTAGAGTTCCAGGAATATTCCTACTGAATCGATATATATTTTCTAATGACGACTAATCTGCCATCCTACGTGACGGATAGACCTAACCCGAATGTTGAACCCTCTGCACCTGAAGTCACTTACCGTCAGGGTGAGTTATTGTCAGCTGAATCATCTTTGAATTCTGAAATGTTTGGCAGTGATGTGCATGGTCTGAGTTCTATGCCGTCTACGTCTACAGTTGTGTCTCCAAAGGTGGTGCAACCTTTCCCCAAGGCTAAGCCAAGGATAAATAATGCCGACAAAGGCAGGAAGCCTGGGAAAACAAGAATAAATACAGACATCCCTGAAAAGGAGAAGTTGAAACTAACAAAAATAAAAAAAGAGACGACGAAGCGAAAGCTAAATTTGAAAGCAAAAAAAGACGTTCTTGAAGAAAATAACCAAAAGATTAAACCTACGAAAATTGGTAAGAAAATAACAAAACCTAAACCGAAGAGCCCAGCAACATCCTCTGATGAAGAGGATGATGCTATATATATATATATATATACATATAAAGACCTGTCAAAAAAAATTAAAAGTGTTTCTTGGAAGATCCCGGGTCATCAGTGTTCATTGTTTGTTTCCATTAGTCCAATAATATTATTACCGAGCTTATTAATAAATTTAAATTTTACAAAACTGATATTAAAAAATTAATTTCTGTTGAACCAAAAATAAAAATCATCTATTATATTTTCTCTTCGTTGTTATTTTAATTACGATAAGTTGTTCTAAAACACGACAAACATGACTAGTTTTTGATATACATAAACTAAAATTTATTATAACCTATCAGCTGTTTAATGAAATCAGCTGATCGTTACGAATTAATGTAAAACACCTGATCTTTTACTATAACTGCCAATATAAATTTGTGCACTAGCATCACGCGACATGCAAAATCTAACTTCACAACCAGTCCTAAAACATGATTCTAAATCATATACAAATATGAAACATTAGTCTTGTACAGTAATACAGACTGTCAATACGCTAATGATAGTATTGGCTGGGTTGGGTGTAGTATAACGGCATTCATTTTAATTAAAATTAATTTCTTTGTATACAATGCGCAAGCTATGTTCAACCATGTAAACATCTTTTCGATAGTTAGGTGTCGGGTGTTTACTATAATTACGTTAATTATAATTTAAATATTTATTATTCAATTCTTTATATTCATAATTTTAAACAAATACAAATTAGAAACTAAAAAAATCAAGGTCATCGGAGGGTTTCGAACTCACGTCCCTCAGCTTTGCAAGCAGAAGTTATAGCACTGAGTCACAAATGCACTAGGAATAGTCATGGAAGTAGATAATGTTAATATAAAGGTCATATTTTTCACTTTCAGCGGTTCGCTTGTTACAGAAAGATTTACAATTTTCCAGCACAACTGCGCATGCCCCACGATATATAAAAAAAAAATCCACTCTGTTGAAACACAATTACGCCAAAGTCACTGACATTCCACTCGCAACTTGTTTTTTACCTGTCAAAAACACGTTTTGTCATTTTAATACAATCAGCGTCCCTGGTAGCTTCAAAGTGTCTGCGTTAATCTGGCAATTTTGTCGTTGAACGTTTAAATTCTGGCGTTATTTTGATAACCGACGTAGACTCTAAAAGTAGTTTCACCTTAAGGTAATTTGCAAATATGTTTAGTAGCTATTTGGGAATTCCCAGGACCTTCAAGTGATCGCTGAAGCGACTTCTAGATATCCTTTTGAGGGGTTATAAGTTACATAAAGTTCATATTAGCAATTTAGGTTCGATATGATACGAAACTAGCATGGAAAAATTCGTATACCAGCGAAATCTGTTTAACAGTTTCAAAATGTCGGTCATTTCAAAAACATCCATAACTTTTCATTGTACATTTTTTTAAATATGATTTCACAGTATTAAACACTGTTAAAATTAGATATTTATGTTTTCATTGAAAATACGGATATGAATCTCACAGCGGCCAAGTCTGATTTTTTGCATTTTCAATGTAAATTAAAAATACCACTTTTTACAATTTTCACGTTGTTCATGTTGTTGAAATCAGATTTTTTTAAAATCGTGTTTCACGTGAACATTATTTGCATTATTATTAGTTTTTCAGTATGTTTGCTTTTTTCACGCTAGTAAGTGAACAGCGTTTATTTTGTAAATAGTGTACATTATATAAAGACCTATTTATAACTTTATAAGAATATATCTTTAAAAAAATGTTTAAAGTGAGGTTTAATAACACTCAATTAAAATCGTCGATGCATAAAATCTAACGAATGGAGGAAATAGCTTAATTTGCGGGTTGCGGGAGGCTGAGCCCTTGAAGAGTTCTCTTTAATGTAAAATCACGCCATTGCGGTTAGTTATTATACAGATTTGGCAGGAAATGTGTTTCGGGGATGTTTCAAAATTTAAATTTACCTTCGCTCCGTGCTTTGAGGTAAACGAAGGTGGCAGGTTGAGTTTGACTTGATTTTAAATCACGCAGATATTGAAACGGTTGTAATTTAACGTGTAGTTAGTTGCGGTTATTGTTTTGAATTTATATAAATAGTGAAATGACGTTATTCAGATGATCCTTCTAATAGAATGTTTCATTTTATATAAATCAAACAAAACTTTTGCTCCTGGAAGTTTTTGAAATTTAGCAATGAACAAAATACAAAATAAATATTTTTTTCAAAACTGTACAATAAAACTTGAACACTACTTATTTATAGTAATGATATTATGTAATAGGTGTAAAACAATATCGATATTAAAGAAATACTTAATGTATTCTTGCAATGATTACAATACAGTTTATTTATCTGTATTTTTGTTTGATTATAATAGTATGTTTACTTTTTAAAGGTCATAATACTATGAAATTCGATAGGTATATCGTGCTCTGATGAAATAATTTGCGTAGCTTTGCTGTTATACTTGATCCATAATTCTGAAAAAATAAACCATTCGATAGGAATTTAAAAAGGCTACAAAAATAATATCTTGATATTTGTCAATAAAATTTAACGTTTTTTTATTTATTTTCTTTAAAGTATTTTAAAAACGTCTGTCAATTTAAAAACGTGTCTATGTATGTAGTTAAGTTATCCGGCGGAGGCAGCTGAAGTGAGCACCTGATGGGATTAGCAATCCAACCGTACCTCTAGCTCATACTACTCTCTCTCTCTCTCACACGCACACACACACACACACACACACAAACTACTCTACATAGCTTGGCTAATTCCAAAGTTTAAAGCGACCCGTGCTGATTGAGTGTATAACACCGGCCTAATGGTGTATCAAACATTCCTGGCGACATCCCCAGGTACCCATGCATCATTTCCCTAACTACTCATAAGAACAACACGAGTAAAGTGTATGAAACAGAATATGAAACACGTCCAGAGTATTACCAAAACAGATGTTCAGCCAAGTTTGAATCCAAACTATCTAAAATTACGAAGGTGAATGTGCCAAAACACACACAAGCAAATATAAAAATGTTAACGCCCATCAAAATGTGACATAGAGGTCAGCATTGGCTCTCTTTTGAAGTTTCCGTGTCTGGGTGTTACTATGATGATCCAATAAAAATTCGCTAACAATATTTCGAATTAAGGAAGTAACATTCATAAACGCTTAGTTTTATCAAAATCGGTCGACTGGTCTAGGGACAAGCAAAGTGAACATGTACAATGACAGGCAGACGTAAGTGGTTGTTAAAGAACAATTTTATACACTAATGGATAAAAGGATTTAATGGATAAAGGATTGGATGAAAGGATTTAAATACTAATGGACTTAATTATTAAATCTTGAGATCGATTTACACCGCTTCAGTTTATTACACATAATTAACAGTACAATGGAATATTTCAATGTTATATTTTTGATAAAAAATATTATAAGCTTAATTTTTATATTTCATATGCGTGTGTTATGAATACTAAATTTTATATGTGTGTAATACACACTACTAAAATACCCCGGATATGAAGCTTGGGTGTGCTTGTTTAGAGTGTAGATAAAAGTACCACTCACCCCTCTGTGTTTGCACAATGTTAAATAGGGTATGATTTAAATCTAACATAAATTTTACGAAATGCGAATCTGCAAAAATATCTCAACAACAGTAACCGCTTAGAATTCAAATTAATAATATTTCAAAACAAAAAAAACTGATATTGATATTTTAAAATCGTCGACACATATTTTTTATAAATTATATTTATAGTTTTTATTAAAAAAACTATTCATCCATATTTTTATCGTTACGTTTGGAAGAAAAACATATTTTTAATATCAAAATTGTCTAATTTTATATTAAAAATCAGATTTTAATGTCAAATAAATTATACTTTTCAGAGTTCAAAGCCACGTGCATATAAAATTAAAGCTTGTTTTATATCCTAGGCGTTTAGAATCCCGTATTGAAATTCGGGTGGAAAATATCGATAAGAACTTTATTAAACTTTTAAAAAAACGTAGACAAATACACGAAAAACAAACGGTTTGAAAATTATTAATCTAGTTTTGTTTAAATTGAAATAGATTAGACTGGTATAAACTGGTGGGTGAACAATAGGAAGATAAACAGTAGAGTTACGGAGGGGGCAATTGTTTTCAGGATAAATATCATCATTTATTTGTTGCAAGGAAAACAATATGAAGATTGATTGAGGCGATGAGGCGGGTGGGGAAACCTCCTGTAGCGGTTGCCTCGATTCTTTCGATAAACACTTTAACTCAGTTTCTAATATTTAACCTCAGGAATAATACAGTTTTTTTATGGAAAAAAACTAATTATCGAGAAAATTATTTTTAAACAGAGCAGAAAACATAACAGCATTTTTTGGTTTCATGGACCAGTAAATAGAAGAAATTTTAAACTTGCTCATTAAAAATACACAAAATCTTCCATGTCGAAGAGTTGTTGTAAATCTTGCTTCAAAATCTTGTCTTTTGGATTTGGACATTCTTGTAAAGTCACGAATTCATGAAGGGATCAGAGTAAAGATATTGGCATTGACACTATGGTCGCGGTTAAAACTTCCACAGGAATACTTAAAGGAACTTGTAACCAGAAAGCCAAAACGTACAACATTCTGTCATGTTCTGAAAGTCGTAGTAAAATTTAGGGTTATTACAACCAATTCATGGGAGAAAAAGTTTAAGTGGGAGTTGGCATACACGAATAACTTCTGATAAAGGAAAAAGAAGATATTCAAAGGTAATACTTCAGCTTCTGCGTCAAGAAAAGAAGAAGGAACGTTGAGTTATTGGACGGAGCAGCGGTATCTGGTGAACAGTCGAAGACTGTACGGGGTGTTGCCCTCTGTGACATCAACAGAAATCGTTGTTATCATTTTTTAATACTCAGAGGGTAAATTCAGGAAGGAATGCGTTAAGATCTTCATGAGAGAACTTTTCAAAAAGCTGTCATGAGCTTCCCAGCAAGCCTTCTAAAGCGGGTAATAAAACCTCGTCTACTCTATTTTTATTGGATTTTAACATCCTTGTAGAATGAAGAATTTAGATAGTGATCAGATCACACAAACTGACACAAGAACATTGATCGAATGATATAAGCTGAAGCAAAAGGTAACTACCGGATTACTCCTGAATTTGCCTTTAAAGTCAAGAAGGAAGGGTGAGTTATTAGACTGAACAGCTGGTTTAAAAGATAACGCCCGAAGGGAATTACTCTTGAATTTGCCTTCAAAGTGAAGAAGAAAGGTTGAGTTATTCGACTGAACAACAAGTTCAAATAAGTGGTGCTTCGAGGGTTTCGGATCGACAGCTGGGGTTTAAACCCAAAACGTACAGTGACATTCTGGCTTGTACAGAAATGGCTGTTTTCCCTTGTGAGACTTAAAAAGATGTATTCACGGGTTTATCACAAGATTTGTTTGAGCTAAAAGTACAGAATGAACTTTCCACAATCAAACGAACCTTCATAGAACCAGTAATAGGTTCCATAACCCTGTTAAAAAAATGTTCCATTTTTTAAAATAGTAACAAAATGTGTATTCAATGACTCAGTAACAAATCCGGTGAAAGATTTGTGTAAAACTTTAAATATTAACTAACACAACAGTACAATAGAGAACAAATTATGATTAACGTTTAAATTAAAATTAGAAATAAATTAAATTACCTTAACTCGACTACATAACGAAATACTAAAAACTTAACATTACAACGTTTGTCTAACAAAACCCCTAACCGTTTTGACTCTGCTTTTTTAACTGGAACTAGTAACTAAACGTTTTTCTTGGAATTTGGAATGAAATTTGCAACTACGAGTATAGCCTATAAGTAAACTGTAATTTTTTAAAATAAAATGTGACAATATCGTTCCTCAAAGCTGAACATAATTTCAAAAGTAACAGTCACGTATGCGCAGTTATAGTTTGTTGGTGTAGAAGGAAGACCTCATTGTCAAAGTGTCTGTTGTCCTCAGCTTATCATCCTGTTGCAAAATAACAGGGTAACTGATTTAACAGGTTACTCCAAGAAAAGTTAATTATTTGGAACGCTGTTATTTCGACTGTTACGTTAAATAACGCTCCCTTTTAGTGCGACTTACTTCGGGTTGATCGGAGGTGGGGTTTGCTGTTCAATTTCTGAAAATATCCATTATGGAATAAAAAACCAGCAGCTCTAAAAACAGGAAAGTTTATAAAACAGGAAAACAGGAAAACAATAAAACAGGAAAGTTTATTGTTTTTATGTAACTTTTGAGCATTTAATTTGAACTTTAGAAATGGCAAATTTTTTTGGCAAAAATATTTATTAATAAATGATATACTAATTTAAATCCTAACTACTGTAAGTCCAATGACTTGTCTCTTAATGCAACTAAGTGCAATCGTAACAACGTAATTAGAGTCTATTTGGTTCTAATTAACGAACTTATCTTACTTTATCCTTATAAGTCAGTAACAGTTTTATTCATAAGGTATATTAATTTAAAATTAAAAGTCTTACTAATTACCCTATTCAAGCAGATTTCGTCTAATCACCATTAAAGGAGACTCCGTCTCCTTGGAATAATAATCCCCTAAGCAGATTACAAAACCATTACCGCCTAGTCTTACACTGAAGTGTAGAACTCCACTTACACATATTTACACAGCTAATTATTAGTATTATTGTTTAAAGTTAAGTGTGAGTGTATTGTTGAAACGGATCTTCTCAGTAAAAGCTTATTTTTGAATGCAATACACTTTGCGAATTTAATTTTAATTATTTTGCAAATTTAATTAGTAAATAGTAAGGTAAAAAGGACGAGTAAACTATGGAAAGTTCCGTAAATTGTGCCTCAAGGTCGCAGGTTCGGGACTACAATTAATGCTGAATGTATTTTTTTTTAAGTTTCATTTGGAAAACGAAGTATTAGATGAGCGAAATGAGGTAAAACGATTCTACGAAATGAGCGAAAGGCTTCTTTACCCCACAATACGTTTTGAAGGTTTGTTAAATTTTAAATGTAGATTCGCGCGACTGTGTGTGTGTGTGTGTGTGTGTGTGTGTGTGTGTGTGTGTGTGTGTTTGTGTTTGTGTTGTGTGTTTGCGATTCCAAAAAAGGCGGAAAACCCTCTACCCATAGATACCGGTATCCCACCGTCACTCCCCAGATTGTTAGACTGAAGCTCAAATTAGCTCAAACTCACATTAAGTTCAAATTCAAGTTAAGTTTAAGATATTGTACCCACTAAAAAAAAAAAAAAAAAAAACACCAAAAACATTCTGTACACCTCCCCATGAAAAACTGCCGCCAGGCATAATTTCGCTGGAAAGTGGACTGGCTGTCCGCCTATCCGTCTAGAACCTTTTCTTTCTTGATCTTCAATCCTCAGCCTCTTCATGACCACTGCGGCGAATGGTCTTCAAGTTGGTCTCTGAAGTCATCATTGTCGCAACCAGATTTTCCGGTTTAATACTGCCACGCAGATATGTATGCAGGTTCAACTTGTCCTCGTCGTATCTCTGACAGAGGGAAAAAAGATGCGCGCGAACGCGTGTGTGTATGTGTGCGCGTGTGTTTGTGCAATCTAGCGTTCGTAATTTTGGTATGGTATGATTAAAACGACCTAAATTGATTTATTATTTTGATAAAATAAACACTGAGCAGTCTTAATTTTTGAGTTTCCAATGTAATTTAAAATGCTCGTTCATGCAAATTGTAACGCTGATTAAAATGGCAAAAATGTTTTTAAGATCGTTTACGATAAGAAATAGTTTTTTTAAAATGTGTTTAAACTAAGCTGTTACAAAAAGCAAATTTGCTGCCAAGTTTGAACCGAATCTGACCAAAATTGTGAGCACTCGAGTTCACGCATATAAACACACATATTTTGTTAATGTGTGTTAATGCTAGAGAGTGACCGGTCTTCATTACATTCTTCAGGATCTGGGTCTAACCGTGATGGACTTTCTAATTGTTCAATTTTAACGCCTAAAGTACGTCAAAACCAATTAACATGTATCTGGCCAATAGTGGTGTCGTATACCATCGTTTCTAGTCAGCTGTGCTTATTATAATTATATTAGTTCTACATTACCATATTCTGTGTATTGCTCAATCTACGAAAGCAATTTTCAATTTATTACTGATTTTAGTAATTTTATTTTATAAACGATGCCGCTATTGTGAGTCACTTCTACACATGCTGCACTCTATACGGGAATCTGTACAAAGTAGACCATTCTAATATCGCTTTTAATAATTTTTCACTTATTAAATGCCGCAACTGTAAAGCGTACATTCTTAAATGTGCTCCACTCTAAACGGAAGTCTAAAAAATTGAAGATAGTTATTATAAAATTATTACTGCATTTAGTAACATTTCAACTTTGTACACAATGTCGCTACTGTAAATTTCTTACATTCTTAAACGTGCTGCACTCTATATAGAATCTGTACAATCAAAGAAGGCAATTTTTAAATTATTACTGCTTTTAGTAACATATCACTAAACACGATTCCGCTATTTTAAAAAAATTCACTCTTAAACGTGCTGCACTCTATACGGGAATCTGTACAATAAAATATAGTAATTTTAAAATTATTACTGCTTTGAGTAATATTTCCCTTTGTACACGATGCTGCTATTTTAAGGCATTCACTTCAAAGTTTGCTGCACTCTATACGGGAATCTGTAAAATCAAAGGTGACAATTTTAAAACAATTACTGCAGTTAGTAATTTCGCACTTTGCACACAATGCCGCTTAAATATATTCTCTTTTTAAACGTGCTGCACTCTATACGGTAATCTGTACAATCTAGAAACATGGTTTTTAAATTTTACCCATAATAAAATACCAAAATTCCGTTAATTCCTGTTTGTTTTATAATTTTAGTATTTTAACAGAATTTTATAGTTTTTTTTATTTATTTAAGGTTAGGCTGTTACGAACGAAAATAAAAGTACGCTTTTAAACATTTCACGTATAAAGAAATTACATAAAAATTATGGTGAATATTAAAAAAAATAGTTATATTACACGGAAACATAATAATAAATGTTATTTCGTTGTTGTGAAATATGTCACCAGTGTATAAACATTTGACTGTGTTGCTCTCTATATGCAAACTGCACACTCAAGAAATGCAATTTCAATATAATTTGAAATTTTATAATATTAATACATGCACATTTTATAGCTGATTATGATGGTGAAATCAAAATTTCATATAGGTTATGATATCAAAAAATTATTTTGAAAATTCGTTTTTATTACAATTAAGATAATATCGTTGGCACGTTCGTTAGTCAGCAAAATGTTTCATACAATTTCGAAATAACGCTAATTTCAAATCTTTAAAAAAATCATAAGTTCTTAGTCATTTTTGTTTTTGAAAATTTCATTTCGCCGTCGTAAATCAGCATTTTAAAATTCCGAATTATACTGAAAAAGTTATTAAAATTAGATTTTAATGATGACGAAATCGGATTTTCAACTAAGTGTAATGATAAAGTTTGTTAAAAACTGGCTTCCATCGTTAGCGAGAAAGCTGCTTGATTCAAATTATTGTTAGACAAAAAAGTAACTTTTTCCTCTTTAACTGGTCATTGATGCCGTCATAATGGTTTTAAAAGGAATACTTATTATATTCATGTTCAACGATGCGCTACTTTTGAAATACTTTTATTCGACAAAGCGACATGTGACTGTCAAAAGCAAACTGAAACACATAGATTAAACTTCTTTAAGCTTGTTAATCCACTATATAAAAATTAAATAATCTATTTTAATTAACCTTCAATAATGTATTGCTGACATAATGGACTGTTAATTAACAATACAATATGGTCACCACAATACCAATGTTTGTTTATAATTAAAATCAGTTAAATTGAAGATTTATAGCTACCTATGTAGGGTATTGTTAGGGTAACTGTTGTTTAGTGGTATAGTGTTTGGTTAGTTGTGTTTCATAGTGAATTTTAATTACGTTGTATTAGAATTACCGATTGTTTATATTGAAAAGTCATTTTACTAGTCATTTTCAATAATACAATAAGTAGCAGAAATCATGCTAAGACCCAGACCCGAAACTTTAAAACGAGAGCAGATACTTAAAACTTAAAAACCTTTTCAACGTTTTTCAAAACCGTTTTATTTATGGACATACACTTGTCCTTTAAAGGTTAAAAATAGTTTATGTTCTAAATCTTAAAAATATATATTCTAGTGGACGTCTAAAACGTAAAAATGTTCATTCTAATTGACCTTCTAAAACGTAAAAAATATATATTCTAGTGGATGTTCTAAAATATAAAAGTATATATTCTAGTAGACGTTCCAAAGCTTAAAGATATGTACACTAATGGACATTCTAAAACGTAAAAATATGTATTGTAGTGGACGTTCTAAAACATAAAAATATACATTCTAGTGGACGCGACAAAGCTTAAAAATGTGTATACTAGTGGACGTTCTAAAACGTAAAAATATATATTCTAGTGGCGTGCCAAAGCATGTGTACACTAGTGGACATTCTAAAACGTAAAAATACATATTTTAGTAGACGTTCTAAAACATAAAAATATATATTCTAGTAGACGTACCAAAGTCAAAAAATATTTACACTAGTGGATATTCTAATGCTTAAAAATATATATTCTAGTGGATGTTCTAAAACTTAAAAATATGTATTTTAGTGAACGTTTAAAACTTAAAAATATATATTCTAGTAGACGTTCTGAAGCTTAAAGATATGTACACTAATGGACATTCTAAAACGTAAAAATATGTATTGTAGTGGACGTTCTAAAACATAAAAATATACATTCTAGTGGACGCGACAAAGCTTAAAAATGTGTATACTAGTGGACGTTCTAAAACGTAAAAATATATATTCTAGTGGAGTGCCAAAGCATGTGTACACTAGTGGACATTCTAAAACGTAAAAATACATATTTTAGTAGACGTTCTAAAACATAAAAATATATATTCTAGTAGACGTACCAAAGTCAAAAAATATGTACACTAGTGGATATTCTAATGCTTAAAAATATATATTCTAGTGGATGTTCTAAAACTTAAAAATATGTATTTTAGTGAACGTTTAAAACTTAAAAATATATATTCTAGTAGACGTTCTGAAGCTTAAAAATGTATATTCGAGTGAATATCCTAAAACTGAAAAATATATATTCTATATAAGTATACATAGCCTATACATGTACTTGAATATTATAAGTAAATATTATAAATGTTTATAAATATAAATGTTTATAAATGTATTATAAATATTTATATATGTACATTTAAAAATATACTCCTACACTTATCATTTTCTACCTGGAAGATGCACACTCAAAATAACATTACACTTATTCCTCATCTACTCGAGAAGTGCATAGGGGCCTATTCAAAACTATACAGTTATTTCTTATCATTGTCTACCCGAAAAGTGCACACTGAAAAAACTACACTCATTTCTTATCAGTTTCTATCCGAAAATGCATATTCAAAACTACACACTTATGTCTTAACATTTTCAACCAAAAAGGTCACACACTGTTCATTTATTTGTTATTATCTTCAATTTGAAAAGTGTAGATTCAAAACTGTAAACTTTTTCTTTTTGGAAAAGAAATTGGAAATTTCTAATCATTTCCAACTGGAAAAGTGTACAGTTATTTCTTATAATTATCTACGCGTACAATTTGAAATATTCTTTAAAAAACCTGGTTCCACCGCAATCCCTGTAGCTTATTTCACGATGTCATCTGAATATTTTAACAGAACACCGGAACTTACCGGAAAAGTTTGCGCCCTAAAGTTTAGCGACTCTCCGTTGTAATCCCACTTTCAAAGAAACGTCTTTCACAAAACACCTGCCTTAAGTTAAGTTTGGACAAGTTTAAACTTCTGTCAAAGTTTTCCTTTAACTTATTTACCATGACGGACCAGCTTCTTGACTTACAGTATTCAAAAGCCTTGCTTTCATCATATGGCGAAATTATTTACGTAAAAGTCCTTCAATATTAAACGATCAATATTTTGTGTGTGTGTGTGTGTGTGTGTGTTATTAATTTTACATGAGCAATTATATATATATATATATATATATATATATATATATATATATATATTTCTCTTTTTCTCGGTCAAATCTTTTGTTATGTTTCTATTTTTTCTTATTTTTATCTTTAGAAGTATTTTTGTTCCTCTTAATGCCGTGAATGCCATTTAGAATTACGGTTTTGTTATTGTAACACAAGCACTGGCCCACATGTTATTATATGTTAGGTTTAAACCTATTTTATCACGTTTTTATCAGCTAGAATTTTGTTCGGTACAAATTTTTGCAATCTATTTTAAACTAATTTCCTTATGAGCTAGTGACTGGAAATTTTAAACATAGCACAGAACTGGATGAGAATTCAACATTAACTCGTTTTCCTGTCTGTTTATCAGCGCATGCTCAACACACACACACACACACACACACACACACACACACACACACACACACACACACACACACACACACACACACACACACACACACACACACACGCACACACACACGCACACACACAGAGTTAATGGAATACAAAACGGAGCCCTGGGATGCCCGGAATACTCCTAGTGTTAAAACTATTGTAATAGAACTAAAACTAAACTATTGTAACAGAAACTAAATGTAAACTATTGTGATAAAAACCTAAACTATATTATTGAAACAGAAACTCTGATTAATCTATTGTGATTGAAACTAAAACTAAATTATTGTGATAAGAAACTAAAACTAAACTATTGTGATGGAACCTAAAACTAAACTACTGATTTTTGTTGTTGTTGTTATTTTAAGGCGGAAAGCACATTTAGACTATTATCGTCTCCCTAAATGTAAGTGTGAGTGTAAAGTGTTAAAATCGTAAGTATAGTGTTGTAAGTGTGTGTCGTAGGCTCGGGTACTGCGAGGGACGTCTAAATCCTCTCAATAGGTGCAGCTAGTCTGCACCTCCTGCGGGGTAAACTACTGATAGAAACTAAAACTGAACTTATTAAGATATAAATTTAAACTAAACTTTTATGATAAAGTATTGTAGTAGAAATTAAAGCTAAACTATTGATAGAAAGTAGAACTAAACGTATTGAGATATAAACTAAAACTAAACTATTGTAGTAGAAACTAAAACTAAACTATTGTGATGGAAATTAAAACTAAACTATTTGTAGAAACTAAAAAAAATAATAAACTATTGCTATATAAACTAGAACTAAACTTTTGTGATAAACTATTGTGATAAAAACTAAAGCTAAATTATTGTGATGGAAACTAAAACTATTTCGATATATCGTATATGCTGAGTTGCTGCAGCATGGCTGATTGACTGCTGACAGTACAAAATGTGCTATTTACTGCTTGACAAGATCTGTGGTATTGATGTCAATTAGTCGGTAACAAGCACAACTACAGAATACTGTATAAACAAACGTCGCTTGCATGCTAATGTTATTGCACACTGAAGTTTGTTGTTACAATATAGGTGGCCTAATGCTTCCAATATGGATGTTGGTACAATTTATTGCTGTGTGTTTGTATGCTATGTGTTTATAGTATGTAAGAAGAACAGTGCTTTGTGCAAGGGAGCCATGAAGTCTTCCTTCAAAGAGGTTCAGCGTTTATATTTAAGAACTTTAAAATATTTCGCCTCGTTCTTTGATTTGATTTATAATTTATTAATTATAATTTTAGCGATTTTTTTTTAAAGTTTACAATTACGAATTTAAAATTTATTATTTATAATTAAAAGTTTACAAATACGCTTATTGAAAACAGTCTTGTTTTGAAAAAGTTATTGTGTACCTTTCGTGGTATTTGTCATTTGCCTCTAATCACAAAAAATATAATTTTTAATTTTTACCATCAATTATATGAACTTTGGTTCTTTATTATTTTGTCTTACGTTTTTGAAGTGAATATTTTCTTTGGCAGGCCTGACAGTGTACGTTTTGGATGGGGAAATATTCGATTTGCCGTCACGCCAGAATCTAATATATGTAGACTTGAAGTGATTACTTCTAAACAGCTGGTTTCGCACAACAGCTGTTGCTTCAATGTAATTTCAGTTGAGGTTATGTTTATTGTTCTTGTATATACGTAGACACAAAGTGACTATTTCTAAACAGCTGATTTCGCACAACAGCTGTTGCTTCGATATCATTTCAATTGAGGTTATAAAAAATATGCATGCAAAAAAAATAACATACGTTATTTTAGTACATTATTATTAATAATTTTCTATTATGGCATACAAAATAAACAATTATTATTATATAAACATCCATTTTAATTGCCACAACAAAATAATAACATGAATATTCCATATGTAAATTTAAAGAACATGATATTGTTTACTTTAAGTGTGTGTTAAACAATTTCTTTTTAATATTTTCTCTAAATGTAACAGGCTACTTTTCTAAAGAAAAACTATTCACACAAAGGTTTTAATTTTTCAGAAATCTGTCCTCTATATTTGCAACTAGCCTGGAGGTACTTACAATATATATTATAGCACCCACGGGAAATTACCCAGTTTCAGTTAAAACACTAGTTTTGTATCAGATATACAAATGAATAGTAATACTGCTATTTTATTTCACTGAAACGCATTCACTTATTTATAAAAACGCGATTTTAGTTCTAATCGCGATACACCACTGTCTTCCTGTAGCCTATATGATGAAAGCGAATTTTAAACAATATTTACCTTATACTTTTTGTAAATTTTCATATCACCATTTAATCATTCGCGTTTTAAATTTTCAAATTACTTTAAAAATACTGCTGTCATTTTAAACTAGTAATTTTAATGAATTTTGAAAATTTAGAACGCTGATTTGTGCAAACATTTACAGTGGTAAAATAGTTTTTCAAAATATGATTTTTTTAGTGGAAGTTTTGGAATGGTTACATTTTTACTACCAAAAATCAAAGAGGTCCTAAACGAAACCAAAAATCTATTCCGGTAACAGCCGTGATAAGTTTCTTGACAAATTGCATTCGACTTGGCGTCGGTCAGGGTTCATTTTCGTATTTTTAATGTAATTTTACTGTTTAACATGCTGATACAACCTATTGGCCATTGAAAACGTAACGGATCTGAGCGGAGTCAAGCGGCGTCGCAGACTCACTTATCACCGGAGTCACATATCAGAGTCAGTTATCACCAAGACTCTGTCTAGGTCGGTTGTGAAGCTGATTCCGTTCCTCCCACCACGCTGACTACGGCTCAAAACTTATCTTTTCTCGTTACCTATGTTAGTTTTGTAAAAATATAAGTCTAAATAAGAATAAAATTAAAAAAAAAACGTTTTTTGAAATTCGCTTCTGTCATGTCAGCGAAACAGCTGTGTGCTGATTATTGTTTTTATTTTTGCTGATAAAAGAAAGCCCAAAAATAAAAATATATTAATTAATATATTAAAGATTGTTTTAACAATCAACATTTTAAATATACATATTTAACTATTCACACAAACTAGTATATATATATATATACCCGTTGCGGCTTTGCCTGCAATTATAATGTAGGCAATAAATTTTATAGTCGATTTTCAAAATCAGAATAGGTCATTACATTTTAATGTATTTCTATATACAATATTATACGATTTGTGGTTTTCGGCCAAGACATAAATGTTTGCTACTCGATACTCTTAAAACAGGGTCCTGTCATATTTTAATAAAATACAGTATTATTATAAAGTCACTATTATACAATTAAACTGGAATAGTATTGTGTTTATCTCAGGTACCTAAACCGTGTTCACACCAAATTTAATCTCAATTGGTCAAGTAGTTAATGTGTGATAAATAACAAACAAATAAACAAAAACAAACTTTCAGAAATATAATATGATTACCTGTTACCTGTCACGGATTTGCCCACAATCGTAATATACATTAAAGATCACGTATCACCGTGTTAGGACCAACAACCGTGTTCGTTAGGTTATGGTGAATTTCTTTTTTAAAATACATGCTTTTTTAACGCACCACCGTGTTAGTTACACTTTTAAAAAAATTAAGGCTTTTTTCCTGCATCACCGTATTAGGCCCAACAACCGTGTCAGTTAGATTATGGAGTACTCTTTTTTGAAAAAATAAATAAAGGTTTTTTTAATGCATCACCGCGTTAGGCCTAACAACCATGTTAGTTAACTTATGGAGTATTCTTTAAAAAAAATATAAAGATTTTCACGCATCACCATGTTAGGCCTAACAACCGTGTCAGTTAAGGTTTGGAGTAATCTTTGAAAAAAATAACAGTTTTTTTCACACATCGCCATAATAGGCCCAACAACCATGTCAGTTACAATATGTGGTATTCTTTAAAAAAATATAAAGGTTTTTTTACGCACAACCGTGTCAGTTAGGATGAGCCTAGTATTCTTTAAAAAAATATAAAGGTTTTTTCACGCACCACCGTGTTAGGCCTAACAACCGTGTCACTTAGGATATGTAGCCTAGTATTCTTTAAAAAAAAATAAAGGTTTTTTCACGCATCATCGTGATAGGCCCAACAACCGTGTCAGGATATGTAATATTCTTTAAAAAAATATGAAGTTTTTTTACGCATCACTGTGTTAGGCCTAACAACCGTGTTAGTTAAGTTATGGAGTACTCTTTAAAAAAAATATAAAGGTTTTTTTCATGCATCACCGTATTAGGAACAACAACCGTGTCAGTTAGGTTATAAGTACCCTTTAAAAGAAATTAATAAATTTTTTTTAATGGATCACCGTGTTAGGCCTAACAACCATGTTAGTTGGCTTATCTATAAAAAAAATAAAGTATTTTTCATGATAGACCTAACAACCGTGTCAGTTAAGGTTTTCAGTACTCTTTAAAAAAATAAAGGTTTTTTTCACACATTACCGTGATAGGCCCAACAACCGTGTCAGTTAGGATATGTATTATTCTTTAAAAAAATATAAAGGTTCTTCACGTATCACCGTGTTAGGACTAACAACCGTGTCAATTAGGTTATGTAGTATTCTTTAAAAAATAAAGGTCTTTTTCACACATCACCGTGATAGGCCCAACATCCGTGTCAGATATGTTATGTAGTATTCTTTAAAACAATATACAGGTTTTTTCACGCATCACCGTGTTAGGCAACAACCATGTCAGTTATGTTATGTAGTATTATTTAAAAAATATACAGGTCTTTTTACGTATCACCGTGATAGGCCCAACAACCGTGTCAGGAGATATAGAAGGCTATTTTTTAAATAAATATAAAAGTTTTTTCACTCATCACCTTGTTAGGCCTAAAAACCGTGTCAATTTGGTTATGCTGTATTCTTTTAAAAAATGGGTTTCTTATCACCCAAAACCCGTGTTAGACGTATTTTTATTGTTTTACCGATTTACAACTCGTTACTGATTTTCACCGGGTAGCAATTTTGAGGTTATGTTGGTCACTTTTATTTTCGATTTTTATCGTACTTCTCGTGCTTTCATATTTTGGATTCTTGTTTTTGGGCACATAATAAAGCATTTTAGTAACAAAAATATCGAAAAATCCAGGATATGCAACACTGCATATTTACCATTTTTTCATATAAAGTAATTACACAAATATAGGCCTATATAGTACCTTACAATTGGCACTCTGCGTAGGGATTTCTTTACATTTAATATTGAAAATTCAACACAATGTAAGAAATTAAAGTCAGTTTTGAAAAAATAATCAACTAAAATATTGAAAATGTTACATAAAAAGCAATATTTTTGCAATAAATAAAACACAGATTAAGATTCTTAAAATAGGATTGAATCTATGTTCATCTCAGGCACCTAAATCTCAGATCCAGTAAATAACTACAGTTAACACATGCCACAAACCTAAAAACTAATAATTATTTTGGGCTGGGTAAGTAGTATAATGACGTTTTGTAAAACGGGAATAGGCCTATGTGTATCTCAGATACTTAAACAATATTCGTACCAAATTTCATCTCAATTGGTTCAGTGGTTAAAGCGTGATTGAATAACAAACAAACACACAAACTTTCAGAAATATAATATGACTAGCTGTTACCCGTTGCGTCTTTGCCTGCAATTATAATGTAAGCAATAAAATTTATAGTCAATTTTCAAAATCTGAATAGATCATTTCATTTTAATATATTGCTATTTACAATATTATATGATTTATGGTTTTCGGCAAAGACATATAAATTTTTGCTACTCGATACTCTAAAACAGGGTCCTGTCATATTTTAATAAAATACAGTATTATTAAAAAGTCATTATTATACAATTAAACTGGAATAGTATTGTGTTTATCTCAGATACCTAAAACGTGTTCACACCAAATGTAATCTAATTTGGTCCAGTAGTTAAAGTTTATTTGAATAAGAAACAAATAAACAAAAACAAACTTTCAGAAATATAATATGATTAGCTGTTACCCGTCACGGCTTTTCCCGCAATCATAATATACATTAAAGATCTTGCATTACCGTGTTAGGACCAACAACCGTGTTAGTTAAGTTTTGGAGTACTCTTTAAAAAAAAATAAGGTTTTTTTCCTGCATCACCGTTTAACCCAACAACCGTGACAGTTAGGTTTGGAGTACTCTTTTTAAAAAAATAAATAAAGGTTTTTTAATGCTTCACCGTGTTAGGCCTAACAACCATATTAGTTTGCTAATGGAGTATTCTGTAAAAAAATATAAAGATTTTTCACGCATCACTATGTTAGGCCTAACAACCGTGTCAGGATATGTAGCCTAGTATTTTAAAAAAAATTATAAAGGTTTTTTGACGCATCACCATGATAGATCTAACAACCGTGTCAGGATATGTAGTAGGGCCTACTCTTTAAAAAAATATAAAGGTTTTTTCACGCATCACCGTGTTAGTTAAGTTATGGAGTACTCTTTAAAAAAATATAAAGTTTTTTCCATGCATAACCGTATTAGGTCCAACAACCGTGGCAGTTAGGTTATAGAGTACTCTTTTGAAAAAAATAAATAAAGGTTCTTTTAATGCATCACCGTGTTAGGCCTAACAACTATGTCAGTTAGCTTATGGAGTATTCTTTAAAAAAATATAAAGATTTATCACGCATCACTATGTTAGGCCTGACAACCATGTCAGTTAAGGTTTGGATATACTTTATAAAAATAAAGGTTTTTTTCACAAATCACAATGATAGGCCCAACAATCATATCAGTTAGGATATGTAGTATTCTTTAAAAAAATATAAAAGTTTTTTTACACATCACCGTGTTAGGCCTAATAACCGTGTCAGTTAATATACTTAGTATTCTTTTAAAAAATTTAAAGGTTTTTTCACACATCACCGTGTTATTCCTAACAACCGTGTCACTTAGGTTATGCACTATTCTTTTAAAAAATGGGCATTCCTATCACCCAAACCCGTGTTAAACGTATTTTTATTGTTTTACTGATCTGTAGATCAGTAAAACAATAGAAATACGTCTAAAATCAGTACAACACGGTACCGATTTTCGCCGGTAGCAATTTTGAGGTTATGTTGGTCACTTTTATTTTTGATTTTTATCGTACTTCTCCTGCTTTCATATTTTGGATTTTTGCTTTTGGGCACATAATAAAGCATTTTAGTAAGAAAAATATCGAAAACTCCAATAGATGCTGCACTGCATTTTTACCATTTTTTCATATAATGTAATTACACAAATATATATACTACCTTACAATTAAAGAATCCTAATACAATTGTATATAATATATATATTCTGCACTCTGCTTTAAAAACATTGAATAGTCTTAAATGAAAAATACCAGATTGTGATTATTAGATGAAAATGTAACATTAAAAACAATTATTTTGCAATAAATTAAATATAGATTAAGATTTGTAAAATGGGATTAGATCTATGTCCATCTCAGGTGCCTAAATCTCATGTTCAGTAAACAGTAATTAAACCTAACTATAGTTAACAGATGTTACAAAACTAAAAAGTGATAATTATTTTGGGCTGGGTAAGTAGTATAATGACGTTTTGTAAAACGGGAATAGGCATATATGTATCTCTGATACTTGAACCATATACGTACCAAATTTCATCTCAATTTGTCCAGTAGTTAAAGCGTGATTGAATAACAAACAAACAAACACACAAACTTTCAGAAATATAATATGAATTAGATTAAGATAAGATTAGCTGTTATCCGTCACGGCTTTGACCGCAATCATAATATACATTAAAGATCACGCATCACCGTGTTAGGACAAACAACCGTGTCAGTTAGGTTAGGTGTTTTTTTTTATAATGAATAACTACACCGTGTTTTCACGCATCACCGTGTTAACCCTAACAACCGTGTTAATTAAGTTATGCAGTACTTTTTTTAAAAAATTAAGGTTTTTTTCTTTAATCACCGTATTAGGCCCAACAACCTTGTCTGTTAATACTCTTTTTAAAAAAATAAATAAAGGTTTTTTAACGCATAACCGCGTTAGGCCTAACAACCAAGTTAGTTAGCTTATGGAGTATTCTTTAAAAAAAAATAAAAAGTTTTTTTCACACATCACCATGTTAGGCCTAACAACCGTGTCAGTTAGGTTATGCAGTATTATTTTAAAAAATGGGTTTCTTATCTCCCAAAACCCGTGTTAGACGTATTTTTATTGTTTTACCGATCTACAACACGTTACCGATTTTCGTCGATAGCAATTTTAAGGTTATGTTTTTCACTTTTATTTTCGATTTTTATTGTATTTCTCGTGCTTTCATATTTTGGATTCTTGCTTTTCGGCACATAATGAAGCATTTTAGTAATAAAAATATCGAAAAATCCAGGATATTCTACCCTGCATATTAACCATTTTTTCATATAATGTAATTACACAAATATTGGCACAATAATAATTGTAATTAATTACAAATACACAGTAATTGTAATATTACAAATTACAATTGGCACTCTGCGTAGGGATTTTTTTATATTTAATATTGAAACATCAACACAAAGTAACAAATTAGTCAGTTTTGAAAAAAATACAACTAAAATAATTGAAAATGTTACATTAAAAGCAATAATTTTGCAATAAATAAAGCACAAATTAAGATTTGTAAAATGGGATTAGATCTATGTCCATCTCTGGTGCCTAAGTAGCATGTCCAGTAAACAGTAATTAAACCTAACTACAGTTAACACATGTCACAAAACTAAATACTAATAATTATTTTGGGCTGGGTAAGTAGTATAATGACTTTTTTAAAACGGGAATAGGCCTATGTTTATCTCAGATACTTAAACCATATTCGTACCAAATTTCATCTCAATTGGACCAATGGTTAAAGCGTGATTGCATAACAAACAAACAAACAAACAAACACAAACTTTCAGAAATATAATATGAATAAGATAAGATAAGATAAATAGTCTATATATATATATATATATATATATATATATATATATATATATATATATGTGTGTGTGTGTGTGTGTGTGTGTGTGTGTGTGTGTAATTTTCTGAATAACGAAAACCTTAATTATTTTTACGAGCTATGTAACTTTTTGTAAATTAATTTTTATCTAGTCAGCAAGACAGCTGCGTGCCGAGTGTATTTAGATCGGGATAAATTTCGAAATCTCTCTGCCACTTTATTGTTTGTTGTTTTTATTAATGTAAAAGCAATCATTTCTATACTACAATCTCTATATTATTATCAGTTTAGGAATGAGAACATTGTTTAATTGTAATAGTCTAACAAGTCTAGATAAGCTCACTGAATATCTAACACTGGAAAAGAAATACTTTTTACAACACTACTAAATGTCCTACTAAATCGATCGTCGCTTTTAAAAGTTTACAAAATGGTTTTGTTAACAGTTTTATTTATGCTATTTCATGTTGTATACAATTCGGTGAGTAAATAAAATAATCAAATAATTCCTGTTTATAGGACGCTTAAAAAAACATTTTCAAAATTTAGAGAAAAGCACTGTATTAGAACTAACTTCTACTGGGACTAGTTTGAATTGGTAGCTTAATATCACAAATACTACAATCATTAAGCAGATTTCTGTACAAAATTTTGAATTCAAAACTGTGTTTAAAAACCAATTTCAACGTGACGAATTTGTTGAATTCTTCGTACTTAGATTACCGGTACCAAAACCTATCGTCCTGTACGCGCGTCTCAAGGACAAAAAAAAAAATCGTGGTAGAAAGTGAACGAAGCGAAACAAACAATTTTAATTACCGTAAAGCGGCATTAAAAACTCAATTTTAGCTCTCTGATTGTCTCAAGTAGATAAGAAAAGGTACGGCAGGGTAAAATTTCCATTCTTATCTACCTTTGATTTACAATTGTTTAAATTGTACAAAGTAAATCTTCAATTTAAGGTACAAACATTACGCTCAGCACACGCTATAAGTATTCTTCCAATAAATGGTTTATCACACGCTCATAAGGTCATTTGTTTGTTTTTTTTTTGTAAATTAATATTGACCACTAAAGTATAAGCGTAACCTACACCTAATGCAGTATTCATAGGTCCTTGTACTTTAAAACATTAGAGATTCTCGATTAACAATCACTTTAATTCTGTTATCTGACATTTTTAAACAGATGTAAAATTTGTAATAAATAATAAAATAAACTTTTAGACAAAACAAAACAAAACACTATAATTGGAAACGACATATTTATATCATAGGCGGACAGCTGACACTAATTTCTACCATAAGCAAATATTAATATCAGGAAAGTAAACGATCCTATAATCTAGCGGAATGAGACAGAAACACTTTAAATAATATTATCAAAGTTGAAATTAATGCACGAGTGTTTCTATTAAAAGATAAACACTCACACGCTATATACGATAATACCATTCAGCGTATAAGTCGATCACGTAAGAGTCACGTGAATACTTGTCAAATGGTTAAGTATGGATAATTTACAGTATTAAAGACCTATATATATATATATATATATATATATATATAATGTAACATATTTTCTAAAATAATAATAATAATAATAAAACTGTCTGTGCTATAAACAAATGTTATTATACGTCATCTCAACAGTACCGAGAATGACGGTTAATCGAGACTCCAATGATTTGCGTATCAAATATAGGGTCAGCTGTTAACAAAAGTGGACCAAGTTACTTCAGTGTCGTTTGAACTGTCGAAACGCGGACGCCAGGCACTCAGAAGCGAAGACAGTAGCGCTTGTAGCATATTAAGTGCTCCGAATTAGAAGCCTGAACATATAAATGACTCCGAATCAGATACCCGAACATAAAAATGATTTTTGAAAGTGATGATGAGTAGAAAAGTTATTCTACTCGTACTTAACTGCAAAATATCGAGCAGTGTAAAGTAATCGACTAAATTTGTTGGTGAATTTTATAAAACACGATTTTTATTGAGTCCCATTAATACAGAAGTATGTACAATATCGAAAAAAAATTGAAAATATGTGTTCTGTTTAGATCCAAACAAGTTGTATACAATTTTCAAGATTTTACTGACCTGACACATCAATATTAAAGAAAGTGGTCATCAAAACTTTCAAGTGGACTAACGCTTTTATATAAACTCTTTATATGTAAAGGCTATACATATTTGAAATAAGTACCACCAGATTAAATAATACCTCAAACAATAAATAAAAGTTTTAAAAACATATTTTTATTCGTATAATTTTACCTACCTCTAAATATGTTTTGTTCTTAGTTAAGATCGCCACAAAGACAATTTTCGCCATATTTCCTGACAATCTGTCACTTATGTCTTTGATACTGAAATTATACGTACTTAACCTCCGCTAAGTATTCAAGTAACAGAGTACTCACGTGACAGACTTACACGCTAAACGGTGTTATCGTTAATAGTATGCAAGTGTTTATCTTTCAATAACAACATTCGTGCAATCTTTCGGTATTTGTCCACACTACTTGAAGTGTTTCTACCTAAATTCCCTCCATGATACGATCGTTCATTCTCTATTATCAATATTTACTTACCGTAACAATTATTGTCAGCCGCCCGCTTATGCTGAAGTGTTTTGATTCGCCTATAAGATTACGCTTGTTATTCATTACAAATTATTTAAGACTACAACGTGCGTTACAGATAAATTGATACGCTTGCGACTTTATAAGGACCGTTTTGAGGCCATAAAAATGAATATAAAATTTGTGTGTGTTTATTTCTTTACTTCAAAACATTAAATTAGTGAAAAATACTTCACTAACAACAATAATTTTATAAAAAACACGAATGACATCATTATATATAATAGAAAATAAACGAAGAATTTGTATATAAGACAAAGAAATAATTAATTAATTATTTAATAATAATTAAATAACTACTCATTGTGTGTAACAGAAACCACAATTTTTGCCTGAAAATATCTTTTGTTATCCGTAAAATGGTTGGTTACTGGAACAATATTTCTAATTTTACCAAGTTAGTTTCCTCCGGCCAAATTGCTTTATAATCCGATATGATTCCCTAGCCCGTAACCTTTCACCTATTTGTTCAATTCAATTAAGGTTGAATAATAAACATCTGACAAACAATCTTTCACTTAACGTCAAAAAGTGCACAGATGAGTTCATATCATTACAAAGTACAAAAAATGTTCTGCTGTTAAAAGCACCTCAAGTTAAACAAGCTGCCTATTGTTACAACACACACTAAGAGTGTGTTCTACATTTCGTTTAGGTAATTACTTCCCTTGACTGTTCACAAAGTTGTCAGTATTAATAAACTTGTAAATTACTTCCAGTTGTTAGCGAACTCCAGATTGTCGTACGATCTGAATGACGTTTAGATGATAAAGAAACCTTTTAAACACGTGGTATGAAAAGCTTACTCCGATCAATTTCTAGTAGAGCACTTTAAAATTGGAAGAAATATACAACCTCCTTCGGTTTTCGTTTTTCTTCAACCGGTTGTAATGAATAGTTTAGCTTGATATGCTGCAATAAAAGCGAACGTTTTTGGTTTCACGCCTAATTTGAATTCACTTTAAAAGAAATGTTACTTGCAACGTCTGACTTAATCATTCACTACGAACAGTAAAGTTAAAACTAAATGTTAAAACTAAATTCATTGAACCGCACGCTGTATCGCAAAGTTTTCAGTGGTAGTAACAATATCTTTCTGAGACTAACTTTTCTGTAACAGCTGATTAGTTACACCTGGAACTAGGCAAGGAGTGAAAAGTAGGATGATTTATCGTTTTCTGATAACATTTGCCAAGCTATGTAAGTAAAGCTAATCATTTTCTACGTACCAGTTACTGTGACAACTCTTTCTAAAATGTTAGTACCTGCGAAGCCGAGAATTGTTGTGAGGTAAAATTAAATTGCGCTAACATTAAGGTAAAGCGTGCTTTCTATCCGCACGCTCAACTTAACTTAAACGCGTGACCTTGATATAGTGAGGGTACTTTTACAAAAACATCGGTTACTTTGTACGTCCTATACGCCGTAAATCAGTAAGAACGAATTTGATTTTTACGACTATTTATGCATATAAAGCAATCAAATTGACCACCTTGGTAATTTAGTAACATTTGTTGATAGCCAGACAATGTTGTTAGAATGGCTTGTAGAGCATGCGCCATGTTCACAGTGCGGCGTTTTGACAAGCCCACGACCGTGCTTATGCCAAAGTTATACTAGTCACGCGAAAAACATTTGTCTGTTTAATCATTAAAGCGGTTTTTTAGAAGACAAAATTGCAGGCTAGTAAATAATAATGAAACAATTCTCTTATTACCAGTAGGTAGCCGATATTAATAACTGTTTGTTACAGTAGACGAATTTTAATGCAGTAACGATAAAGTCAATGTTTTTGGAAGTGCGTGGATATACCCAACGCGACTTATACTTTCCTAATTCTTCTCGTAAAAGGTTGTACGTTGAAAAGGCTGTGATACAGGGTATACCTAAAACCAAGTGCTGTACTTGGTAGATACTACCGGTCTACTAATTGTCAACTACCCATCATTTGTGTGAGCTTCCAAGAGGGTCATTTAACACCTTTCCTAAGGTACCTCTGCATTACATTTATTTAAAATTAACAGTATCAGTTTACATTTTATGAAACGAACGTAGGCCTATACAGATTTTTTATATATTCATTTTTTCCAAAGTAATAATTATTTCTTTTTTGAGTATATATCTTTGCTTATCCTAGCTTCAGACACTTCATATTTGTGGTATCAATGCACTTTAGGGACTTTTGTGAAAATCGTTATTTCACCGATTTTTCTGCTCGCATTATGTATTAACATTTCCTTGAGAGATATTAAGTAGCGGAAGATGATATTTGTTACGGTGAATGCACAAGATTTCACATTATTAGCTATTTATTAATGACATGTATTTCTAACCTATACATTGATGTCACTGATGTTTACCTTGCATGTCCAATTTACATTGGTTTGTTTGTATGTTTACCAGACTAATAAGGACTTTGTAATGAAAGATATTATCGTTAAAGTTCTTGTTTTGAAAACATCTTACGAAAAAATGGCTGCCGTTAATTGTGAACTTTGCGATTTGCATCTGTTTTGTCAGTTTAAGTTGGAATTACGGTAGTGTTGCTGAATTTCGTATTAATCACGGCATGTTTAAACATTCGTGTTCGTGTTCTAAATGTGGCAATAATTGTGAAATTGACAGAGAAACGTTACAGTTTCGTTGCAACCAGCTTGCTAATGTTCGTCGCCGAATTTAAACACGTAACAGTCGAGTCGAGTTGTGGAGTCCTTTAATTTTTTTCCTTTTCGTTATTAATTACTCACATTTATTTATAATAACAAATATGAAATTTATCGTTTTATTTATTATTAACACGTTTCTTACTTTCGCACAGTAGTAATTTTGAGGTTATGTTTGTCAATTTAAATTTCACTTTTTTAAAACTTCCCGTTGTTTCCGCAATTTTATATTTTGGATTATTAGTTTTGGGCATATTTTGTAGCGTTTCAGTGCAAAAATTACGAAAATTGACAAAAGTGCCTAAACTGCATTTTCACCATATTTCTTAACGAGTCCAATTTTCAAAATTGTTTACTGCACTGCTCTGCCAAGTGTATGTTCGTTCGTTTATACTTCCTTAACCCCTGCCCACCCCACTAGTACCTCCTAGTCTGTGTTTGCTTCTGATTGGTCCTCCCAACGCCTTCTCTTTATGGTCTACTTAATTCTTAAAATTTGTAAACATTTTCAGGCTTTGAAAAATAACTTCTGGTTGTGAATAAACTTACCCATGAATTATATTCTCCCTTTAATTTAAACTTCAATATTTCTAAATTTTCTAAAGTATTTAACCACCTACCATTATCTTCATAATGTATTATTTTCATTCCTTCTGACGTATGTCCTCCTATAATCAAGTGAGTGGCGTTATTTGCGTCATTGTTTTCATATTTAAATGCTTGCTCACACTTATGCTTGCTAACAATAAGTGTTGCTTTTTAAATTTTCATTGTCGTACGTACGTTACTTTGCACTTACATTGTATTTTATAAACCCTGTTTTTTACAAAATATATCTTTTTCGTCAATCTTGCCCGTTAATTTGTTTCTTAAGGTGTTATTAGTCGTCATAACGATATGTATATAATATTTTAATTATGCCTACACCAATTTTATTAATTTGAAATATGATATAGGTAATTTGCAGAGATGCACTCTATAAAAAAAAATAATAATATTTGTTTTCAGGATATTAACGAACCCATCAACAAACCAACGTCAGATCTGCGCCGATTGGTGGAAACAAATAGATTCGTCGACAAAACCAATATACTTAAGGTATTCCTAGATTCAAAACTGCCGATTATTTTGATTACGGCTCCGCCCGGATTCGGGAAAACTATAAACATGCAAATAATAAAAACGTTTTTCGAACTGTTCGCTGACAAAAACGGAAAAATTTTACGACAAGACTTGACGCCCAATTATGAGTTGTACGAAGGTTACGATTTCAAGATTCACTCCCAACGCTTGTTCACCGGCAAATTTTTCGCCAGATATCCCGTAATACATTTAGACTTCGAGAGATTCGATTACAGCAGTTTCGAATCGTTCATGAAGTCTTTTAAACGTGAAATTTCGTCGATGTTCGCTTTGCATAAGTATTTGTCGTTCAGCGATAAGTTGGACGAAGAGGAAAGGAAAACATACAACGAATTTTTTAACGAAACCGAAATCGATAAAATGAACCATTACGATTTGAAGAACTGTATTTTAGCTCTCTCTTACATGTTGCATAACCATTTCAACGAGAGAAAATGCCTGCTTCTGATTGAAAATTACGACGTACTAGCGAAAAACGCGATTTTTAATTCTGGCGCTGCTTTGAAAGGTGTGTACAACTTTACTTATCAATTCCTGACAGCTGCTTTAGATTCCAATCCGTTCATCAGGAAGACACTGATCAATTCTTGTATCCGGATAGGACCGACGTTACCTTTCGATCACATAGAGTTCTTACCGTTTTTGGATCAACACATCTTCACTTCGTTTTACGGTTTCACCAAAAGAGAAGTCCAACAACTGCTTCAAAAGGAGAAGCTGACACATCATTTGAAAAGTGTGTTCGACTGGTACGGGGGTTACAGTTATACAACGAAGATTCCTATCATGCACAACCCTTTATCAATCCTTACGTTTGTAGAAAACAGAAGACTGCACAATTATTGGGCGAATTCTAGTGATTTGATAAAAGCAGCGCATTTGTTTTCGCGAAAAGAAATCAGACACCACATAGATAGAATGTTGGAAAAAACTACAGACATAGATTATTTCGACGTCTACAAACCGAAAAACCTGTTCCAATTGTACAACACCATTCATTCTGCGGCCGGTACGAATCTAACAAAAGTCGAGGTAGACTTCTTTCTGCAACTCGTGACGGATTTGGGTTTTCTGAAAATCACTTTTGCCGGTTACAACGAAGACGTGGAACTAACCTTCACAAATCAAGAAGCCAAAGAATTTATCACTTCCCGAATGTAACAAGTAGGAAAAACATCAGTTCAAAAAGACTTAAAAGAAAAAAACCTTCACAATAAAATTTTCCAAGAAATATTAGCTTTTCTAAAAATACGAGTAGGATCAGAAAGCTTCCAAAATTGGTCAATGAAAATTTATTGAAAGTGCATATACGTAATATGTCTCCCTTACCAACCTTAAAATTGTTGGAAACACTCCTGAAAGCCATTTTTGGAAACTTCGTTTAGCTGTTTCGTCGCATTTTCGATCACCTCTTGTCAGTCAGTAAAACAACGTTCCTTCAATGTTACTTTCACTCGTAGAAACAGGTAGAAATCCGGTGGTGTAAAGTAGGGAAAACATGGAGGTTGTTCCAGAGTGGTAACATTGTGCTTGGCAAAGATTCTGTTCCACCATTAGTGATCCAGAGTGGTAACATTGTTCTTGGCAAATGTATTGATTCATCATCAGTGATCCAGAGTGGTAACATTGTGCTTGGCAAATGTACTGTTCCATCATCAGTGATCCAGAGTGGTAACATTGTGCTTAGCAAATGTACTGTTCCATCATCAGTGATCCAGAGTGGTAACATTGTTCTTGGCTAATGTACTGCTTCATCATCAGTGATCCAGAGTGGTAACATTGTGCTTGGCAAATGTATTATTTCATCATCAGTGATCCAGAGTGGTAACATTGTGCTTGGCAAATGTACTGTTCCATCATCAGTGATCCAGAGTGGTAACATTGTTCTTGGCTAATGTACTGCTTCATCATCAGTGATCCAGAGTGGTAACATTATTCTTGGCTAATGTACTGCTTCATCATCAGTGATCCAGAGTGGTAACATTGTTCTTGGCAAATGTATTGCTTCATCATCAGTGATCCAGAGTGGTAAGATTGTGCTTGGCAAATGTACTGTTCCATCATCAGTGATCCAGAGTGGTAACATTGTGCTTGGCAAATGTACTGTTCCATCATCAGTGATCCAGAGTTGTAACATTGTGCTTGGCAAATGTATTACTTCATCATCAGTGATCCAGAGTGGTAACATTGTGCTTGGCAAATGTACTGTTCCATCATCAGTGATCCAGAGTGGTAACATTGTTCTTGGCAAATGTATTGCTTTATCATTAGTGATCCAGAGTGGTAACATTGTGCTTGGCAAATGTACTGTTCCATCATCAGTGATCCAGAGTGGTAACATTGTGCTTGGCAAAGGTACTGTTCCATCATCAGTGATCCAGAATGGTAACATTGTTCTTGGCAAATGTATTGCTTCATCATCAGTGATCCAGAGTGGTAACATTGTGCTTGGAAAATGTATTGCTTCATCATCAGTGATCCAGAGTGGTAACATTGTGCTTGGCAAATGTACTGTTCCATCATCAGTGATCCAGAGTGGTAACATTGTGCTTGGCAAAGGTACTGTTCCATCATCAGTGATCCAGAGTGGTAACATTGTTCGTGGCAAATGTATTGCTTCATCATCAGTGATCCAGAGTGGTAACATTGTGCTTGGCAAAGGTACTGTTCCATCATCAGTGATCCAGAGTGGTAACATTGTTCGTGGCAAATGTATTGCTTCATCATCAGTGATCCAGAGTGGTAACATTGTGCTTGGCAAAGGTATTGTTTCATCATCAGTGATCGATGTAATGGGGAATTGTCATGCAACAAAAATCAATCGTCCTTGTCTATTTTTCAGGTCATTTTTGTGTAACTATATCTTGCAACCGTTTCTTTGCTCATTTCTTTTTCAACTGTTTTCCTCTTCAGGAATAAAATCGTAATAAATTAAGCCGTGTTAAAATTTAAAAAAAACACACATCTAATATTACCTTATCCCAACTTCTGTTCAAGCGAAATTTTTCCTTTTTCTATAGGCCTAATGTTCTTGATTTCCATTCAACAGACTGACCTTTCTTTGTTCTGAGGATCGTGAAGCAAAGTACCACGTTTCTTTTCCACCGGATTTTTACCTGTTTCCATAACTGAACATGAGATTAAAGGGACATGGTTTTGCTGAATGGTACGAGTTGATGGGAAAATGCGACGAAGCGGATAAAATTAAATTTCCAAAAATTACTTTCAGGAGGTTTCTAACATTTGTATGAACGGTCGAAGAAGTGTAAACATACAAAATAAGATTACAATTTTATACGTAATTTCAGTAAGTTTTCGTTAAACAATTGGGGAAATTTTTGACTTAATTTCATGGCCAATCAATATGATTTGGTTATCATATGATGAGTAGCTGACACTATGTTAAATAAAAATACGTAAAATTTTAATTGTTAAAATCGTGCGAATAAAATTTTAGATTTTGGTTGATTCGTACAGCGTCTGTAACTGATTTAAGAGTCACACAGCGAATTCGTGAAATCACTTTCATATTTGAAGCAACATTGCATTAAGAAGTTTATTATAGTTGACGTTATATCAACACAGTCTTGTAGAGCTGGAACAAAGGTCGTACTGATATATATTCAGCTATAGTACAAACTAATAACTATTACACTTTAAATTATCATAACACATTTTATAAAACTACCATAACTTAATCATCCTATTTTAATTTTCATAATTGTAAATAGAACAGTGTATGTTAAATTTCATTAAATTATTTTTGTTATAATTGATTGTTATTAAAGTTATAACATCTTGTTATAATGGTTTTCTTTTACCGCATTATAATTTCCTTATTTAGAACTGTAAATACAGGCCTATAAACTCTTTCTTGTTGTCCTCCTTCTTTTTCTTCTTCGGATGCTTATTGGCGATCATCTTCTATATGATAACTTTGTTCACGGCTGCTTTGAATAATTTGGTAGTAGTTTTTGAGAACCATGTCCTCGAATTTTTAAGCAATGATCCTCTTTTACCATATAGACTTTCCCTTGGAACGGATTTCAGAAGACTGTGTTTGCTTTCGTTTTTCATAATATTTCCAAGATATTGAAGTTTTCTTCATTCCTGCTAGGTCTCTCTTCAGTCTTTCCATCACTGCTCTGTTGGTCACTCTGTCTACCCATGAGATTCTCAACACTCTCCTATATGATTAAAATTTAAAGCTTCGAGTGAGTCTTCTTTGTGTTTCCTCGGTTAGTGTCGATGATTCCATTCCACAGACAAGTATCAAGAGAATATAACACTGGAGAAGTCTTATTTTGATATCGATGTTGAGGTTATGACTTTTGAACATTTTAGCCATTTAATTGAAGTCTTGCTTTCTCTATTCTGCACCTTATCTTCTGTGATATTCTTATATTCTGTCCTAATCCTCTTTGATAATAGTTCCTGGGTAGGTGAACTGTGATACCTTTTCTATTGCTGTATTGCTGACCACTAAGATATATCTCCAACTGATTCTTTACTATCGCTCAATAAGCATTCGTTTGAGTAAATATGTCTTCCGTGATATACTTTATTATTAGCAAATTTCTATTGAAAAGTATGCTTTTAGAGCTGCTATCATTGTGAAAACCACAACAGTGACCTTGAAATAAGCGTCAATCCATCTAGATCCATTTTCGAGCAGTAGTTAACAGTTTCATATATGCGTGTATGTGTTACGTTTTAAAACTCTACTTACGATCTGATTCAATTTTTGCTCAAAAATCGGTTTTTGTAGTAACATGGATCGGTTTATTTTACAACAAAAAGAGTTTCAAAATGGTGGTCATTTTAAATCTCAATTACGTAATAATTTTATTATTTATGTGTGCTTGTTTGTTTGAATGTACTATATTTTGTGTGTGTTCTGCATTTTAAAAAATTTCACCGATTTGATTCAAGGTTGATACAAAACCGCTTTTGATATAACTTGGAGTTGTTCGACTACCGGTAAAATTGTTTAAACAATTTTTTAACATTTTTTTCAACATACGCTTTTTGAAGTTTTGAGTTCACTATTGAAATTTTCATTGAATTTAAAATATTAATTATCACAGATTGGAACATTGATTAAGATAGGTGAAAACATATTTAAGAAAATGAATTAAAGTAAATACGATTTAAGAAAATATTTTTAACTTGGCCAATGATTCTTCTGCATCACTGAACGTTCACACCTCAAGGTAATAGAAATGACACTGCAGTTACTGCCGAAATATTTATCATTTTTCTTGACGCCGAACCCTCGTCCTCATTGGTCTAACTGGTGTAACACCTAATTGATTGGATGTTAAACAATACAAAAATATAAATTAATGTTACAAAGAAAATTTAATAATAATTTTTCTCCTAATATTGGCATAAACAATTATAAACAATTGGTATCGAAGTTATTGAAATAAATAATAAAATAAAAAATTATCATATTTTTGTCAAGGTACGTAATTGTAGTTTGAGAGACTTAGGCTGCAAATACTTGTATAGTCTTAATTTGCATCAAAAACTTAGTATATCACATCTACTACAATTGATATATAAATGTAATTCCTTATCTAATATTTTATTTTATTTTTCAAAAGTAGTAATTTTGATACCTAAGTAAGTTTCTTGGCAGTACCAAACGTTAATTATCATGTATAATTAAGATCGCTGGTACATTGTGGAAATACATTAATTAATGAAACAATAACACTTTTTTTATTTCCACAAACTTTATTTAGGTCTTGCCAACCAAGGTTTCACTCGTTAGACCATTGTCAAATCCAATTAACAGTTTGAAGTTAAAACATCTAGTACAGCATTGTATGTAGTGTTGTATTAGCTGTTTTAACTTCAGTCTGTAGAGTAGCCTTTACAAATGCTGTTGATAGCATACCAGGCTTTGACCCCAGGACCCGGATTCGATTCCCGGCCAGGGCTTGGCATTTTCATAGGCTATAAATCATCCCATCGTCTGCATTAGCCCAAGTGTGCACAATAGTCGGATGTTAAAAAAAAAATCAAATAAAAAGTTTTTGAAATATACAAACGTGTTCATTAATTGTAAATTCCATAAACCAGATCCACGTTAGTTTTTCTTCCTACATTTTCTATTATAGCCTATTTATATTTGAAAACAAACTACTGAGGTGCCATCGTGGTAACACCCAAAAACTGGATGATGAAATGAGAGCTAATCCAGATCACAAGGTCACTTTTTGAGGTATCTATTTGTTAGAAAACAGATAAAATTCTACTGCGATGTATTATTTCACAAAAGCTCAAATAAAGAAGCGATCAACTTACGGGTCACTATATGATACATATTTTTTTTTGAGTTTTTGAAAAACGATAAAAAATGTTGTATCACATTTCGTAAAAGTTGTTGGATTCACAGTATATTAATATATATAACTAATTTTATTGTAATACATTTCTACGCCTAAAATATAAAACTAGGGTTCAGTAAGAACCTCTGAAACGGTATTTCTCCGGACTAACCAAAAGTAATTTTCTTTTATTTAAAGTTTGCAACAATGAATTCAGTTATGGTTGTTCATATACGACCGAAATTCAAGCGAAACCTTATTGAAGATTTGAGCGGACTTTGAAAAACTCCAGTAATTTTCTAATCGGATTTGTAAGCGAGTAATTGAGTTTGACCGTTACTATCACGGTAAATAGAATACACGGTAGGCCCGCGGTGGGTCTGCGCAGTAGACTACCGCGCGCGTGACGTCACTGTATCAAACTCTTCACTGCTACTGTATGTAGTTTCCCGCTAAACAATTCGATGTTCTATAAATGTAGTTGGAGATTCGATGTGTTTATTTAATCTGTAGGTGTTGTGTTTAAAATAAAAAGTGTCAACAACAATACTGCACGATAATTGTATTTTGTGTTTGAGGTTTAATAAATATAAGAAAAGATTTAAGTATGTTTTGAATCCTAAAAAATAACATAATGTATTTTGTTTAGTATTGTACAATTGTGTGTGCATAACAATGCCTGGTTGCGTTATTGTCAATTGCTATAATAATGATAAGAATTGTAAAGGGAAAGGAATTACATTTCACAGAATTCCAAAAGGTGAAGGCCTCAGAAAAGCGAGGGTTCATGCGTGTAAACGAGCAGTTAATTTTAATTTTGATAATGTTAAAGTCTGTTCACTTCATTTTAATGACGATGATTTCGAAAGGAATTTTAAATCCTAATTATTAAATACAAAACCTGTGAAATCCGGTGCCATTCCACGTTTTAACATTTTCACCGTTGAAAATAAATGTGTTGATTCTGAAAGAGCGACAAGAAAAAAAAATTTGAAACAAAGAAACATTAAAAAAATTTATTGATGAGTCTGATGGAAATCTACAAGAAAAATCACCTGTAAACTGAAATGACGTAGGGGCAATTGTAACGTGTAATTCTGTAAATAAAACCCACTTTCCGTAGTCAGTAATTTTAATACAAATATCGTTGTAAATAATGCCTCTGTAGAAGAAATGAAATGTTTAAGAAATAAAATATTTTACTTTTGAAGGAACAAATTCAACTTGCATTACAAGAACTGGCCTCGGTTAAAAATAAAAATGTGGTTTTACAAAGCAATGTTTTAAGAATATTTTTTACTGATAATCAGACGAAGAGGAGGAGCCTTAAATGACTTGCAAGCTAGTGAAGATGATGTGAAGTGTGATCTACAGGAGAACTCTGATCTAATGAAGTTTATGGCTGGCTGTATAGTGTATAGAGTCAAGAAAAAAAATCGTCTCAACTTTTGTATACGGTCATCCAACAAACGAGTGCCATAATTGCCATAATGAGTGTTAAAGGGATTGACCGTCAACTTTGTCAAAAGGCTACCTTATGTATCCTACTGAAGAATTGTTGAACATCGTGGTAAAAATGGAAAGAGACTTTTTGAAATATCACTGTGAGAATGGGCTAAGTAAAGAAAAATGTATGATGAAAAATCTGACAGACAAACTAATAACAATTATTCTTCAGTAAGATATTTACCATATCCTGCTAAGTCCGTACCATATTTTATAAATATACGTATAAAATAAATACGTATGTTTATTTTACTGTTTCCATAATACGTCAATGTGCTGTTTATTTATTTACTACCAAATTCCTATTATATATAAAAATATATACAAAAAAGGACTTAAAGGAGGCATAAAAGCCCGTACATATGTTGGTCCTTTGTAATTTAATTTATTGATAATTTTTTATTCCAGATTTATGTTTTCACAGTCAACCAAATAATTGTCAAGGAACATTCTCAGATATGTAATGCTTAGTGTAATGCGCTTTCAACTTTCAAATAAAAAAATAACTCTTGAATCTTTCAAGCTATGGACCTATAATTTACTTTAATATTATGTAATATTGCATAAAATAAAAAGTTTCCGTTTTGACAATGAGCGAATTCAGTAAGTTAAGTAATTAATATCGTTAATAATGTTATACAAAAAGAATTATTATTGTAATTACTATGATACAGTTACTAAAACTAACATTATAAACTGTTTTCTACTAAACATTACATTTGAGTTTGACCCGATGACGCGACATAGCCGGCAAGTGGTGGGGAGGACATGCGCATGGCCCATACCTTGTATTCTATTTTCCTTGGTTACAATGTTTCAATTTACTCAATTGTTTTTCTTCACGGTTTCAAAGATTTACCAGTAACTCTTTTATTGATTAACGTCCATAATTTACGCCAGTTGGACTAATGAGGACAAGGGATCAGCGTTAACGGTAAGAGAAAGGCAACGGGAGCAACCGCAGCTAGAACTAGGAACCTTAAGGTGCGCAGTTCAGAGACGCATCAGACTGACCGGTGCTTTAGTCACATCGATCACCGAGTCCCCCCAAGTAATATTTATTGTCTACAAGAAACGGGAAGAATCAAAACAATAGAATTTCCTTATATATATATATATATATATATATATATATATATATATATATATATATATATATATATATACCAAGAATTAAAAAAAAGTAAATAGAAATTTAAGTAGGTTTTAACTCAGGTAATTTTTGGTTCAATATTATAATGAGGTTCGCAGCTGTTCAAATATATTCGGGATTTAATAACCAGCTTTTTTGTTTTTGTTTTTTCGGTCTGTGTTGCATTGTTGCCATGAAAACGCGTTTGTTTAAAGTTACGTTTTACTCTCTCTACTACTTTTGAGTGTATAGATGCCACTTGTGATTTCCACAACATTTAAACTTGTTTTTAATTATTATTTCTTTACCACGTCATTAACAATAAACACATCTCGGAGTAATTCTGAGCTATTACGATTGTGGTCGAAAGTATAGAGCATTATGACATTTTCTTACCTGTCATAACCGAACTGTCAGTCCGTGTGGATTGAAATTACAGAAAACCTGTGCAGAATGTTTTAAACCACTGTTTCGGTAAGAGATAAAAGAATATCAAGGAGGCCTTTAAGAAGACGATATTGCTGTTGCCCAAGTCGTGCATGCAAATACTGAAATTACTAACACTCAATATTGTGAAAGTGATTTTAAGAAAATTGCTTTACTTTAATCGCACAAACGTGTGGCCTATTCTTTGAAGGCAATTGAGATTGTACCCTTATAAAATGTAAATAAACTTCCAACTTTAAGATGCTGACAGTTCGACTAGATTTGATTTTGTCTTGCTATCACTGGTTCAAATGCTAAATGTTAAATAGAATATGATTTCGTTATAATTTGACATTAAATATCACACCACATCTGTAAGTATTGTGTATAGGATAAAATTTTATAATAACACACATAGACTGTATAATTGTAGTAAAAAAAATTCACTCAATTTTGAAAGTCTTTTTTTAAATTTATTTTCACACTACGTTTTCATTTCAGAATTTTCAAAACTCTTTTTTTTCAATATATTTAAATTTCTCCTGACAGTTTTGTATCAATTCGTTATTGGAGTAATATTTTATTTCGGAAAAAAATAATATTGTTTTTGTTTAACTACCTGAAAATGATTAAATGAAACGGCGAAACCTACCTGGTTATTTTGAGATTATGTTCTTTAAAAAACGTTTACCTTAAAATAATTTTACACACGTACGAAAATATCTGGATAGTAGGCTGAGTTAATTATTATTTTAAAAAAATCCAAATTGTGTATAAATATTTCGCCAACAGTTTCCAGTATTTTCTTTAAAACAAAATGGCAAGTATTAATTTTAATTATCATTAGAATTGTTTCCATAAACAAAATACTGTAAGTGATTCGTAATTTTAAAAAGAAATTAAAATTTATTTCTGCTTTAATGTTTAATCTACTGAACACAAACAACTTTCTGGCGCCCGATCGGCGCCATTTTGCATTTTTTAAAGAAAGAAAATAAAAATATATCTCTCTTTAGGAATGGAAACTTAATATTGTGATTATAATCAGTAACAATTAATTAATTTGTGTTTAATTTGTTTCACCCGTAGTGTAATAAACATTCCTTATCACTAGTGTAAAAATAGTTTTAAGTGAAAACGTGCACGAAAATAATCATTTTAAGTTTCGGTTTCAGCCCATAGCTCTACAAATATGTTTTTAATTATAATTTTTTATGTTGTTCTTAACGCTGGAATTAGTTGGGTATGTAACATCAGAAATACATACAGCAGGCCTATTGTGTTAAATTGTAGTTTATTACTACAAACGTAACGCCTGGTTGGGCAAATGTTTAATATTAATCTTTGAAGCACTGCCTTGCTATAGGCTACATTTCTGTTAACTTTGCGTACATTTTTTTCAATATTACTTAATTCTTTAATTGTTTTGCAAACGTTAATACCTAATAACAGCCGAGACATTTAAATTTTAACAGACCGTTATATTGATTGTTCATTGCACACAAACTTAATGTTCTCTTTTAAACGTTTGAAAAATATTCTTTTATGAAAAAAAATGACAACGGAATTAAATAAATAATAATAATCATTTTTAAGAACATTTAATAAATTATCAAGTGTAATGAAATAATTTCGCACATTATATTAGTCAAGTGTCTGAAGAGGTTTTATCATACATGTATAAAACCACCAGAAGAAACTGGAAAAAATTATTTCTAAATGTCCCTGAAAATAGATATTAGATAAGTGTTGAACAATGTGTTTTTATTGAGATTTGCTATATTGTACAAATAAAAACATGTTTTTTATTTTTTTCTCATAAGTAATGCAGTAATATATTTATATCAATTAACACGTACATGTATTCGTAACAGTTACGTAGTCCGTTATTGTACAATAAAATTAAATCAGTGTTAACTTTAATGATAATGCATTGCATTAGTGAGCCTGTGCAAACTTCCGCTGTTAATGGGAAAAAGAAACGAATAATATAAAACAATGTACAGCAAGAATTTTTTAGTTTAATTATATTTAGATTAATAGTCTTCTGACCTCACTTTGTTCTATTTTCGAATTTAAAACCATATAACTTATAAAATTAATTATTGAATTTTAACGTTATGCGTTATTGAAATGAAACCTAATATAACAGAATTTTACATTATATAGCTGCATTAGGCTACTGTATTTACTGTTTACTAAAAACAGAGTCTTTTATTTAATAACATTTACAAAATAAAACTGGCCGAGTTTACCCATTCTACCTTCAAAAGTAGTTAAGTTTTTGATACAAAAATAATTTAAATATTATTGTCAACTATATTTCTTTTGCAATCAGCTGTTTTTGGTACACGCACAATTAATTATTTCACACCGTGCCAAATTGTTCTGCACTCTCACGGGGATACTTTGTACTGCTTCTGGAATATTTTTTACTGAAATTTATCTGTTTTAATTCGGTTACTTTTTATGGTAAACCCTTAAAATGAAAACATGCCAGGCGTAACAGTTCTCTGGTGTTCTGACGTACTCGCAGCCTAACCCATGTAAGTTATATAGTTTCAAAAAGGCAGGTCCTTATTTCTGGTACGAAACCTTTCGTAATATTTAGCGTATACACGAAAGAAAATACACAGCCAAAAAAGGGTAAGAGAATCAACAAATTGAAAACCAATTCATAAAATCCGCTTAATTGGTCGTAACTGTACAAATAAATGTTGGATTTTCACTTTATTCATCGGGTAACATTCAAAGGAATTTCTCGGCTCTAACAGTTTGTTGAAAATCATTTGATTCAATAAGTCCACTAGCATTCCGGCAGAGGTAGTTTGGCGAACCCACAGTACCTGTAGTGTACAAAGCACAAACACACACACACACACACACACACACACACACACACACATATCGGTCATTTTAAATTTTATTAATTTTTTATCTTTTAATTATTTAACTGAAGAAGCATTGCAAACTTCACAAATTAGTAATTTTAATTTTAAAAATTCCTCGATATTTAAACATTTTATTTAATGGCGGTCCGTGTTCTTTCGCATATTTTTAATGCAATTTGAAAGTACAAAATGATAATACGAGGTACGTCCAGAAAGTAAGTTCCGTTTGGTAATAAAACTAAATTGTGCACAGATACAGAAAAATTATTTATTGTACAAAATTCTACAACTCCTAAACTACTTTTCCACATAACTGCCGACATTTTGCAGGAATTTGTCATAGCGTGGCACAAGTTTTTGTATACCTTCTTCATAGAAGTTTGCCGCCTGTGTCTTCAACCAGTTGGAAACATTTTCTTTCAGCTCTTCGTCACTGTTGAAGTGTTGACCGCCAAGGAAAGACTTAAAATGTAAGAACAGATGAAAACCGCTAGGAGCGAGGTCAGGGCTGTACGGAGGATGGTCAAACACGTCCCAGCCAAATCCCTGTAGGAGGTTTTTCGTCACATTTGCAGTGTGTGGTCGTGCGTTGTTGTGAAGGAAAACAACATCTTTTGACAGCATTCCTCGGCGCTTATTCTGTATTGCACGGCGCAATTTCTTAAGTGTCTCGCAATAAACATCTGCTTTGATTGTTTGAGCACGCGGTAAGAAATCAATGAGTAAGATGCCTTTCCAGTCCCAGAACACTGTGCACATCATTTTTCTAGGTGTCAAGATTTGTTTCAGCTTAACCTTTGCTGGGGATGAAGTGTGCCTCCATTCCATTGATTGCCGCTTACTTTCAGGGGTGTCGTAAGAAACCCAAGTTTCATCTCCTCTGACTATCTGTGTCAGAAATTCTTTGCCGCCTTCATCATAACGGGTCAAAAACTGAAGTGCACTACCCATCCGGTTTGTTTTGTATTGCTCAATAAGAATCTTTGGTACCCAACGTGAGCAAAGTTTACGAAATTTCAGTATTTCGGTAACAATTTCATGAATTAGTGATCGTGAGATTTTGGGGAAATTCCATAGCAAGAGCACTAATTGTAAACTTGCGGTTTTCGTGGATCTTGTCATCAATCGCGTAAACCAGTTCTTCTGTAACCAAAGATGGACGCCCACTTCGTTCTTCATCGTGCACTTCACTACGTCCTTCATTGAACTGTCGGACCCATCTTCTCACCATTGAATCACTCATCGCATTTTGTCCGTAAACTTCGCAAATTTGTCGATAAATTTCAATTGGTTTCACTTTCCTAGCATTCAGAAAACGAATCACAGATCTGATTTCATAAGCGGCGGGATTTTCAATCAACACCGACATTGTAAACAAGCACAACAAAGCGTGCGTAGTTGACTGCGATCTCAAAATGGCGCACGTTTCTTCTCCTTGATACAGAGTGCTACCGCGCATGTGCGGAACTACGATCGCAGCGCCGCAGCGTAGAGAAATTGAAACGGAACTTACTTTCTGGACGTACCTCGTATTTACAGATTTTAATATTGTTTTTGACTTTGAAATTAGAGTTTTATAGTGTGTAGCATAAAAAAAAATCTGAAATTCACTTCTATCACACTGAAAGCAGCTGCGTGAGAGGATAACTGTACTTTAAAGTGTAGAACAATTATCTGTGTGATTTAGATCTATAAACATACATTCTATCCGTTACCTTTGCACATAAATGGACTAGAAGTATATCCACCATTATAAAAAGCGTCCCCGCAGGGGTTGCAGACTAGCTGCAATTATTGGAAGGATTTAGACGTCCCTCTCGGTACCCGAGTCTAACACACACTTACACTTACAACACTACACTTACGACTTCAAAACTTAACACTCATATTTACATTTAGGGAAGCGATAATAGCCTTAATGTGCTTTTCGCCTTAAAATAAATAAAAAAATAAATAAATATATATATATATATATATATATATAAAGCGTGTTCGATAACAGAGGCTAAATTACAAGTTATTCGACTATCTGCCGCTACGAACATTGGTGGCAAGAACAGGTGGAAGACGTTTAAGAATGTAGACAGTACTATTTATCTATTTAGATATCATTCTAAGTGTTTGTATATCTCTCACGAGGGTTACGATTCTAGTACGTTTATATTCAATGTACTGTATTTTACTTTTTTTAAAAAAAAGTTTACAATTTTATTGTTACAGGAAACTAATGTCACGGTCGAAACGCCCAAAGAAGTGCTGGAAAACCTGATTACCAAGAAACATTTTGTAGACAAAACAAACATAGTTAAGAAACTCATGAAATCGCAACACAACGTTTTACTGGTATCGGCTCCGCGTGGTTTCGGAAAATCCATAAACATGGAAATAGTGAGAAGATTTTTCGAATGCATCGTGGACGAAGACGGGATCCAATTACCGGCCAAATCGACGATGAACTACTATATTTTCGTGCGTACCAAAATAAAAAAAGACGAGACGTTCTTCTCCGCTTATTTCGGAAAGCACCCGGTTATATATATAGATTTGAAACAAATCAGTTATCACAATTACGCCGCTTTTATAGTTTCGTTTAAACTTTTAGTGAGATCGTTATATAAAAGTCACATTTATTTGTTGTACAGTAGAAATTTAGACGAAGAAGAAAAAGAATATTTCAACGATTATTACGATAAGGACTACATGGAAAACCTAGAAGATTATGAACTCCACGAAAGCATAATCACCCTCTCTTATCTGCTGTATATCCATTTCAACAGAACAAAATGCATAATACTGATTGACGATTACGATGCGCTTGCGCAGAATACGTTGTTCAATTCGGGTGTCATGTACGAAAAGTTATTCAATTTCACGTTTAACTTCCTAACACTGTCATTGAAATCTAATATGTATATGCTGAAGGCGCTGGTCAACACTTGCCTCAGAACAGGACCGGATCCTTCTCCTAAATACATACAACACTTACCTTTTCTAGCGAGGCATCCGTTTTCCTTACTTTACGGTTTTACCGTTACAGAAGTCAAAGCCCTTCTGCGCAGACTCAAGATGCTCGGTAGCTTCCAGGACATGAAAGACTGGTACGGCGGTTACCAATTTGTATTCTTCAACAGAACTATGCACAATCCGTTTTCAGTTATTAAATATCTGGAAAACAAAAAGTTTCTGTCTTACTGGATGGAATCGGCTGGTGTGGCCAAAGCGGTGGGCGCGCTTTCGTTCGGCGAAATCCAAGGGAAATTATACACACTCTACTCGAACGATTCTATCAGGATAAATTACAGAAATACGTTAAACGAGCGCCAATTGGTTCGTTTAAAATGTATATTCGAGAGTACAGAGTACACGGATTTGGACAAAAAAGATGTGCATTTAATTCTGAACTTTTTAACGGATTATGGGTTTTTCAGTGTTATTTCAGCGAGAAGAAAGAAATACGCGTACACACGGATAACGTTACCTAACCGCGAAATCGGAGAATACATTTATTCCAAAATTTCCTTTTCGTTTTTTTCAAACGCGTTTAGAGATGACAGTAATATTATCGGTAACGTTTCTTAGCTGCACTGTGAGAGGATATAAACAAGCCTGGCAATTGTGATTTGTGATTTTTTCAGTAAAAAACCTAATTAATCACCGGTTAGTTTTACTGCAGCCTGTAAAAAGAAACGAACGGGTGGAGAGGATGGGTTTTAAAATTGCGAGCGGAAATCACAGAAAAATTTCCAACGTAATCGGTGATTCGAGTATCTTTCATGATTAACGTATAAGTTACCAAAAAGTATGGATATCAATAAATTAAAAAAAAGTACAAATTATAGTGAAACATACTAAAAAGAAATCAAACCAAGACCTTAACAAAACGAAAGTATAATTGTGATTATTGAGAGCTCACCTTTAAGGAGTTACTTAAATTTCACAACTATAGATAACATAATTCTTATATATTTATAAACATAACTGAGCAATTGGTTTTGGGGATAGTGTTTGACGCTGTTATGCTTTTAACCTTGCCTAAGAGACACGATTAACTGTGGAGCGGATCATTTCGTTACCCCAACCACATGTAGAAACATTATCTATACATCAAAAAGACCGGAAGTAAATGTACCAATCACCTTTAGTTACATCCGGCCGAACCATCTGTAATGCAATAGAGAGCAGATATAAACAAGAGATTGCGAACTAACAAAATGAGCTACCACTAAATATTGTCATAAGTAAACAGTTGTAAACAAGGGATTGCAAACTAACAACTTTTATGAAATACTGTCATAAGTGAGCAGATATAAACAAGGGATTGCGAACTAACAAAATAAACTGCTGTGAAATATTGTCATAAGTGAGGAGATATAAACAAGGGATTGCGAACTAACAAAATGAACTACCACGAAATATTGTCACATGTGAACAGATTAAAACAAGGAATTGCGAAATAACAAAATGAAATACCACAAAATATTGTCATAAGTGAACAGATATAAACAAGGAGTTGAGAACTAACAACGAGATATTGTCATACGTGAGCAGATATAAACAAGGGATTGCGAACTAACAAAATAAACTGCTATGAATTATTGTCATAAGTGAGCAGATATAAACAAGGCATGGCGAACTAACAAAATGAACTTCCACAAAATATTGTCATAATTGAGCAGATATAAACAAGGAGTTGCGAACTAACTAAATCAACTTCCACGAAATATTATCACATGTGAGCAGATATAAACAAGGGATTGCGAACTAACAAAATAAACTGCTATGAAATATTGTCATAAGTGAGCAGATATAAACAAGGGATTGCAAACTAACAACTTCTATGAAATATTGTCATACGTGAGCAGATATAAACAAGGGATTGCGAACTAACAAAATAAACTGCTATGAAATATTGTCATCAGTGAGCATATATAAACAAGGTATGGCGAACTAACAAAATGATCTACCACGAAATATTGTCATAAGTGAGCAGATATAAACAAGGAATTGCGAAATAACAAAATGAAACACCACAATATATTGTCATAAGTGAGCAGATATAAACAAGAGATTGCGAACTAACAAAATGAGCTACCATCAAATATTGTCGTAAGTAAACAGTTATAAACAAGGGATTGCAAACTAACAACTTTTATGAAATATTATCATACGTGAGCAGATATAAAGAAGGGATTGCGAACTAACAAAATAAACTGCTATGAAATATTGTCATAAGTGAGTAGATATAAACAAGGGATTGCGAACTAACAAAATGAACTGCCACGAAATATTATCACAAGTGAGCAGATATAAACAAGGGATTGCAAACTAACAAAATGAATTTCCACGAAATATTATCATGTGTGAGCAGATGTAAACAAGGGATTGCGAACTAACAAAATAAACTGCTATGAAAAATTGTCATAAGTGAGCAGATATAAACAAGGAGTTGAGAACTAACAACGAGATATTGTCATACGTGAGCAGATATAAACAAGGGATTGCGAACTAACAAAATAAACTGCTATGAATTATTGTCATAAGTGAGCAGATATAAACAAGGTATGGCGAACTAACAAAATGAACTTCCACAAAATATTGTCATAAGTGAGCAGATATAAACAAGGAGTTGCGAACTAACAAAATGAACTTCCACGAAATATTATCACATGTGAGCAGATATAAACAAGGAATTGCGAAATAACAAAATGAAACACCACAAAATATTGTCATAAGTGAGCAGATATAAACAAGAGATTGCGAACTAACAAAATGAGCTACCATCAAATATTGTCGTAAGTAAATAGTTATAAACAAGAGATTGCAAACTAACAACTTTTATGAAATATTATCATACGTGAGCAGATATAAACAAGGGATTGCCAAATAACAAAATAAACTGCTATGAAATATTGTCATAAGTGAGCAGATATAAACAAGGTACGGCGAACTAACAAAATGAACTTCCACGAAATATTATCACATGTGAGCAGATATAAACAAGGAATTGCGAACTAACAAAATAAACTGCTATGAAATATTGTCATAAGTGAGTAGATATAAACAAGGGATTGCGAACTAACAAAATGAACTGCCACGAAATATTATCACAAGTGAGCAGATATAAACAAGGGATTGCAAACTAACAAAATGAATTTCCACGAAATATTATCATGTGTGAGCAGATGTAAACAAGGGATTGCGAACTAACAAAATAAACTGCTATGAAAAATTGTCATAAGTGAGCAGATATAAACAAGGAGTTGCGAACCAAAAAAATGAACTTCCACGAAATATTATCTCATGTGAGCAGATATAAACAAGGGATTGCGAACTAACAAAATAAACTGCTATGAAATATTGTCATAAGTGAGCAGATATAAACAAGGTATGGCGAACTAACAAAATGAACTTCTACGAAATATTGTCATAAGTGAGCAGATATAAACAAGGAGTTGCGAACTAACAAAATGAACTTCCACGAAATATTGTCATAAGTGAGCAGTTATAAACAAGGAGTTGCGAACTAACAAAAAGAACTTCCACGAAATATTTTCATAAGTGAGCAGATATAAACAAGGGATTACGAACTAACAAAATGAACTGCCACGAAATATTATCACATGTGAACAGATATAAACAAGGGATTGCGAACTAACAAAATAAACTGCTATGAAATATTGTCATAAGTGAGTAGATATAAACAAGGGATTGCGAACTAACAAAATGAACTGCCACGAAATATTATCACATGTGAGCAGATACAAACAAGGGATTGCAAACTAACAAAATGAATTTCCACGGAATATTATCATATGTGAGAAGATTAAAACAAGGAATTGCGAAATAACAAAATGAAATACCACAAGATATTGTCATAAATGAGCAGATATAAACAAGGAGTTGTGAACTAACAACGAGATATTGTCATAAGTGAGCAGATATAAACATGGGGTTGCGAACTAACAAAATGAGCTACCAACAAATATTTTTATAAGTGAGCAGATTTAAACAAGTGGTTGCGAACTATCAAAAAGTACTACCACGAAATATTGTTATACTACCAGCTATCGGAATTTAAAACAATTAATATCACACGACTAATAATAATATTACAATTCTATCGCTTCCATGGTGAGTAGAATATCACGAGATAAGGCAGCAAAAATATTAGTTACTTAACAATCTTGACGTTAAATGTTCATAAGAAACTAAGACAGCTGAAGAAGAACAAAGTACACACAGAGTGGACAAATTCAGAATATTTAACTGCTTTCTCATGATTATGAACAAGAATCAACTTCTTCTTGTTCTTCTTCTTCTTCTTATCTTTACTACATCGGAATCTAATCCTCTGAAAAATTTAACTTGTGCAAAGCGAATAGATCCAAGATTGGATTCTGATTCGAGAGAACAAAAAAATATCGCTTAGATTTTCTGTATAGTTAATAACTGCAATCCGAACCTGAAGAAGCAACAACACTGAACATTTCTAGTCGACATATTGATTTCCATGAAGATGGCTTATCTATGGTATCATAGATAAATTAAAAGATAGACAACGTACTAACGAGTTACAGTTAATCTCATAGATCAACTACGGATTTAAAAGTGGGAATTACGTAAGCCAATCACTATTGTTCGTAAAGGTTACGTAACGAAACTATTAAAAATCGATTTTCAGTTTCAATTGATATTATTAGAAACTGTCAATAGATATTTATTCGAAAGTAGTCACGAGTGGTACGAAAGAAAATGTACGATATTAAATGTTTTGTTAAAATACTGCTTTGAATTTTTATCACGGTCTGTAAAGATGTAGGTGTACTGAATTTAAAATAAATGCAGTTCATTACTGAAACCACACAAAATATGAATCTAACTAACTGTAGTGTTATGACACGTGTTGTTTTGATTAATTTTTTTTCTGGTTCGTAAAGAATAAGCTGAGTTTTGTAAAGTGCTTTTATATAAATAGAATCCAAGTTGTTTGTATGAAAGAACAATTGACTCCAGTTCTTCTATTTTTGTTGGATGAGTGAAAATGCAAATTGAAAAGGCTATACTAATTCATGAAAAATGTGCATGAATTAAAAGAAAAGAAATCGTTATTTAAAAACTGATATTGTAAACATTGTTTTAATAACACTTATTTTATAGCTTATGTTTTTTAATTGTTTGTAATTTAATTAGTTTTAAATTTGTAAAGTAGGTATAATTGATATTGAATTGATTTTTGTATGAAATAGTTTTTAAACAAAGAATGGAGTTTTTTCTTCTTGTATTGAAAAAAAATCTGTTAGACTAATGAGGACGCGAGATCGGTGTTAACGGTAAAGAAAACCAACGGGAGTAACTGCGGCTCGAACTAAGAACACTTAGGTATTAAATGGGTATTAAACACTTAGGTATTAAAGTTGACTGACCGATGCTTTAACAACTTCGACCACCGAGTAACACTTAATAATTCACTTACAATTCAGATTTGGTGTAACAAATCTGGTAAAAGTAACATATTTGGTAAAAGTACAGGTAAGTTAGTTATCAAAATTCTTGTATCCATTTTGAAAATATTAGCCTTTTTAGTAAATGAACAGTACAGTTATGTACTTCTTAGTTGCTCTGTAGGCGCGCGCTATCTGTTAGCTTAGTTTGGAACTGTTTGCTGCTGTCTGATATTTAAGCGTACGTTACGATTCGAAATTGGTATAACAAATTTTATGTTCTGTAAAAATACAGATCAATTTATTTATTTAAATTCTTTTATTCATTAAAAAAAATCGATATTTTTTAATAAATGAAAAGTATTTTTACATTTTAACGCACTCGTGAATCTTCAAAATGACCAAATCGGCAAAACAAGAATGAATACGTTTAAGAGAATATTAATAATGTTTTTGTTTTTTTAATGTTATTTTTAGTTATTTTACTTAACAGGCTATATAAAAAAATATTGCACGTGATAAAAGTTTGTTTACACTATTTTTATTAACTTTTATTGCGAAAAATGTAAACAAACTAAATTAAAGTTTCGACATTTTCCTTATAATATGTTGTTTTTTATTTACAAATTTGAAATAGTGTCGTAAATCCATTTTGTATGTTCGTAGAGATTTGTGTATACAGTGACTTCTGTATCGCCTATACAATTACGATTCCCTCCCCAAGAAGTGAGACCAATCTGTACGCCATCGCATATCAAAGGGCCTCCGCTGTCCCCGTGGCAGGGGTTGTTGTTATTATGCGGATGTTCGGTGCAGATATGATTTCTTCTGCACAAACCGTAGTTCGTGTATACACTTGAACTGCGTGCAAGTTTGCTGATACATTTTCTTTCATCGATAACATTCACCGTGGCCGCCTTTAAAGGTTTCAAACTGTCGCCTTCTGGTCGTGTCCATCCCCACCCGGCAACGGTGCAGCGTTTCCACTGGGCTTTGCTTACTGAGTTTACAGACGGCAATTTGACGCTGTTCACCCTGTCGTTAAAACGCAGTGGTTTTTGGAGTTCCAAAATGGCGATGTCGTGATTGAAGGAGCATCTAATACAAAAGAAAAATGAACATAGTTAGAAACTGTCATTGAAGTGAAAACTGGCAATGTTTGAAAAAGAAAACAGAAATTCTTGAGAGGACAAATAACAAACGCTTATCGTGACTGAATGAATTAATGACTTTTGGGGTTACTATTGCATTGCGACCTTTGTAGATTTATTTAGCCACCTTTCTATTTTCTTGAGATGCTTAGTTACACCGCCTTTTCCAGTCCTAGTCTCTTCATAACGTCTAGAATTTTTAGGGAATTCAAGGCGGGTAACGTCCCCACTTCCATTTGGTGACTTCCCAGTTCCTCATTTAGGAACTTGCAAGTGGTTGTTCTACTAATTGCTTTTCGATTTCTCTCCTTTACTCTAGACCCTCATCACGGAGGTTGTACTCCATTTGGCCAGCTTTTTGTTGCGCTCATTCTATTTTACATTCTTACTTATAGGAACACCCACAAGAAGCTAAGGAAGTGAGGTCCTCCCATATAGAGCCCTGCATGTATGGGTAAGGCTACACTAGCTTTTCTGAGCATGTATCGACTGACAGAATACGATCCTCGTATTTTACATACTCAAGTCTATACAGCTGCCGGTCTATTTTGCAGATCTATTGTGCCCTCCTTCTATATTCCTGAGATGCTCAGTTACTACTCCTCCTCCAACCATAGCCTCTTCTTAAAATATAAGATTTGGTGACTTTTAAGGACTTAAGTTGGATACCTTCTAACTACTGACTTATCAACTCGTTATCAAGTTTCAGATGCTTGCTCTGTTTATTCCCTTTCAGTTGATTCCCCCTTATTCATGACCATTGTTGTGCCCCATGAGATCCCGTGAGTAGCTTGGGGAATGACGTCTACCCAAACGGATCTCTGCAAGCATGGACCAAGGGACACTGATAGGTAGCACAGAATTCCTTTTGATATAACATTAAGCTGGTGTCGTCCTTTCCATCAGCACAGTAAAGTAGTAAATATGGGTATGTATGTGCATTGAGTAAGTGAGTGGGAGTGTCACCAGCTAGAGTTATGGTGGTATTACAAAATTCACGTCAGCTGCCTCCGCCGGAATGTGAGTCTACCACTGAGCCGAATGTTTCTAATACCTCAATATTATTATTTTTAATTATCAAACTAAGGGTCTTGAGTTCAAAACCACCAACTGTTTAATATTTTCTTTAATGTTAATTACAAATATTTATATTATTAACTTAGTCGTTATACTCGATGCCCCAGGCTAGGCATCACAATTATTAGAGCATTAACAGTTGAACATATCGTACAAAAATGATGTTTTTATATTTGTACGTGATGTTTTAACGACACATTTTATTTAATACTTGTGTCTAATTTCAATTCACGAATAAAATTATCAGTAATTTAACTGCATCAATATAAACAAACAAGGAACACTGTCTACTTAATTATTATCTTTCCTTCTTTTGTCCAGTCCAATTTTCCCCCTACCAAATTGTTTTAGTGAATGATGACTAAATGGTATATTTTTTCACAAATTATAAATAATACGAATAATTTATTTAATTCATAAAACCATTATGTAATTAGCATATATATAGTGCTGGATAGACAAGCCTCACGTTTCTAATCTTTGTTAACGCTCACTCTCAAGTAACATGGAACGGACTATAGTACTTTCTGTATTGCGTGGGTCTGTGTTTCAATATAACAAAATGAAATAAAAATATTTAGTTCTCAGTACAAAGTACTTACTGGTTTTCGTAGTCACTGATTTTAAATTTTGGATGAACTTTAAATTTTTTACAAGACGTAATCGGCCCGTTTTGAAAATCGGGGTAGAGGGACCCCACATATACGTCAATAGTGACTTCAGTTCCTATAGTACAATGGGCGGCTGTAAGTACATGCCTGGAACTGATTATAGTACCCGTGCAACTGCCCTCGGCATGGGTATACGCTTTCTGAAACAAATCAATAACAAAAACACTTACACACACTTTCTCTCAGATGTCAACAGATTGATCTGTTAAAATGTAAGTATATATTCGTAATATATGTCAGCGTGAGAAATGTTTAATAAAATAAAATATTGGTACAACAAATTTGACATCGGTCAGGGATTATGTTTTGGTTTTATCAATTTATTACAGCGAATTAAGTTCACTGAAACATAGTTCAATATTTCCCACATTTTTTCTTGTTGTAGGCTAATTACAAAGTGTTATTTAAATATTCTATTTCTAACCTTTAAAATGTTCAAACTTTAATAATATATTTTATGAACTTAAAATATTTCTTAAGTAAAATAGGCCTAATACAAGCTCTTTTTATCTCGATGATGTACTGGCAAAATGACAGTTATATATTTAAAAAAAAAGTATTCTTTATTCCTCTTCATTTCCGTTTCAAGATGGCGACCTCTAATTTACAATAACGATTGTAACCAGTTTTAGCTAAACACGTTGATCGATTTTTGGAATTTGTTACGAAGTGCCCTTATGAAATGCCCTAACGATATACGTGTAAGATATTTTGGTATTCGCTTCCGATTCAAGATTGCGGTCTCTCATGGGATTTGCAGATTGTTTTCAAATTTGGTACGAAAGTACCACATGCAGCCAAAAGTCTAAAGAAGTACGTGTAAGATCTTTTACCTTTCACTTCAGTTTCAAAATGGCGGGCTCTGATTTAACTACGGTAGTATAAAAGAGATTTGGTCCGGAATATTTTTCAGAAATGTAACGGTTATAGATTGTCCTCTATATTAATTAAGAATATTCTGGCGGATTCCACTGTTTTACTTACTACAACAAGGAAAGCCATGTAAGGAGCATGTTTTATTGAAGTCACGCTTTCTCCGCCAATAATTCTTGGCCCTATTTCCGAAGAAGTGTCTAACGTATCTGAAAATTTATAAAATTGTTTTATTTAAATACTTTTTATATTACTTTTTTCAAAATTTGCACATTTATATTTAAGAAATAAATATATTTTCACTCAGATGCGAGCGCGAGTGTGTGTGTGTGTGTGTGTGTGTGAATGTGCGAGCCCTTGAGTGTGTGCCTACGCGTAAACGTTCTTGCGTGCGTGTGTGTGTGTGTGTGTGTGTGTTTTAGTGATGGTACGCTTATGTCCGTTGGTCCGATTGAATTCGGTTCAAACTTGAAATAAAAATTGATTTTCGTAATAGATTATATAAATTTGTTAGCCTGGAGCTAGGTGGTAGATGTGGCTAAGGCACCGGACAAGTCTGCTGCGTCTCCGAACTGCGCACGTCAAGGTTCTTATTTCGTATCTTTTTTTTAACTCCTACCGTTAATATTAATCCCACGTTTTCATTATACTAACTACGACTAGTATAAAGCGAAATTTGTTAGTGAGTTAGGTTAAAAATAAGTATATGTTGACGGTGGTCAGGGCTATTATTCGTATTTCTTGAATGCAATTTGAAAGTTCAAATTGCTGTTTATGATGATGTACGTTTCAAAAAGAATTTAAGTTAAACAAATTACTTCTGGAAATTCGCATCCATCACGTTAGTAAAACAGCGGAGTTTATTTAATACGAATTCATTTTCAGTAATTTTTGTTTTAATAGTTGGCTACACTGATAAAGATAGATAATTTTAAAATCGTAACAAAAACAGATTAAAAAATTCAAACAAAACTGGAAAAAAAATTGTTGTCAAATTGAATTTTTATTTGTAACTTAACATTTAAGTTATAATTTTTATTACCAAATAATTTTGCAAATTAATAAATTCATGACTGTTTAAAAGTTAAAATGTATTTAAAATTACCTTCAGTGTTACAGAAAGCCCCTGCAGATATGTATGATACCACCAACATAGCAATAAGCAGTAAAGCCTGCTTGATATCGGTCATCTTTCTGCTAATATTGTCAACGTGTGTCTGTATACAGAGCAGCTTGCAACTTGGCTTTATGTCCAGCCGTAAAACCCTATTAATGGTAAATTTATTGACTACATTTCCGGGAATTAAATGCAGATCGATTTTATCAATTGTGGTGTAGCTGTAAATACCAATAAAAAAATGAAATATTTAGTTTTTCCGTTACAATAAAACTTTGCAAACTGAATGTATATACTTTCACGACTGAAGGAACTATCGGATGAAACAAATCTGGTGCGTCTAAGCATACTGTGCAAATGTTATGAGTCCGCATTTTCTTTGTGAAAAAAACGTGAATTTAAAATATAAACTGCGTTAATATGTATTTACAATCTAAAAAACCACGTTTGTAAGATTTGGTTAGCCATGATTTTATAAATAAACATTAAGCTATACAATAATCCTAACTTATCTATACTGGTAAAATTACGAACTCATGACATTTGCACAGTATGCATAGAAAAAAATGGCTGGGAAAATATAATTAGAAATTTATCGCTTAGGTAGATGGAAGAACTATTAATATATTTTAATATTTTTTACGATACACTTAATTTTATTTTTAAAGTTGTGAATTCTAAAATTGTAACTTAAAATTAAAATTATTAACAAAAAAACATGAAAACATTTTTTAAAGCCTAATACATAACGTTAATTATTATGTGTAGCAGTAAAACCAATATAGTAATAAGGTGGTTTTTGCTACCTTTAGATTACAAAAGAACTTATAGGCCTAATTGTTAAAAAATATTTTTTTTTTAATTTTTGGTGTGTGTGTGTTTACACGTACTTGTAAGTTAATTATCCAGCAAAATCCGTCTTTAATTTAAAATGTAAAGCACTGATATAATATACGAACTGTCGTAACTGACCAAAACAGAAATATATGATGATTTTTTAGACAATTTCTTTGAGTTAGCATGGTTTATTTTAAATTTTATTTTCTGAGTAGAAAAACATTAATTGTTTAAAACATTTCTTGTACATTACTTATTAATAATAGCGAAATATATAAACATTATAAAAATTATCGTTTCAGCATTCTTTGTAATAATATTTTATATTTTAATTTATCTTTTAGTATTTCGACATAGTGTTATAAATCCATTTCAAATGTGGACGCAGGCTTGTGTAAATTGTGACTTGTGTTTCTCCCACACAACTGTAATTTCCGCTCCAAGAAGTGAGACCAATCTGTACGCCATCGCATATCAAAGGACCTCCGCTGTCCCCGTGGCACGGGTTATTGTTATTATGAGGATGTTCGGTGCATATCTGGGTTTTTCTGCACAAATCGTTTTTCGGCGTAAAGTGTTCGAGGTTTTTGGAGCATTTTCTGTCACCGATAATCTTCACCGTGGCCGCCTTTAAAGGCTTCAAACTGTTTCCCTCCGGTCGCGTCCATCCCCAACCGGCAACAGTGCAGTGTTTCCATCGTCCCTTATTGGCTGCGTTTAGAGACGGCAGTCTTATACTGTTTACCCTGTCGTTAAAGCGCAGCGGTTTGTTGAGTTTCAAAATGGCGAGGTCGTGATTGTAGGAGCATCTAATACAAAACAAAAATTAGTATAATTAGAAACGGTTATTGAAGTGAAAACGTTTTCAGGTAGGTCTGGAAAGCTTCGTAAAAGGAAAAATTGAAACACGCAATAGAACATATAATAAAAAGTTACGCTTGCTCAATACTTCATTGTTATAATATTTTTGTAAAGTCAACCACAGAGGATGACAAAGTTTCTACACGGATTCATAGCTCAGTGTTATAATTTCTGGTTATTAAACTAACGGACGTCAGTTCGAAACCAGCTATACATTAATTTTTGTATATCTAATTTTTATTTGTAGAATTTTTTTATATAAATAGGTCCTTTTAAATTATATAAGCCTCCATCATAATACATACATAGTTCATCCAGCACAGCATTATTTAGAGCGTTTACAGTTAAATTTACATTGTGTATACATTAGTCCATGAATAATTATTTAAATTATTAACGAACGCTGTTGTAAAACAAATCCTATCCAGTCGACAATTATTAGAGCATTAACAGTTGGATTTATTTACTATATGATTTACAATATTGGTGCCTTAATTTTGTGCAGGCATTTAAATTCAGCGCGATACACACCAAATTCTATTTGAATCAGTATTCTAGTCAAGGTTGCAAAGGGAAAAGAGCAAAAGGGGGGATTGTGTTGATGATAAGTGGTGTGTGTGCGTGCGCGCGCGCTTGTGTGTGTGTGTGTGTGTGTGTGTGTGTGTGTGTCCTTACGGCAAATTTTGTGAAGCATTGAAACCGAATTAAGATTGACGTAACGAAAGATTAACGTAACAAACAAGGGGACTAGTACGAGAGTAAGTCATCAAGTAAAGTGAAACTGAAAATATAGGCTATACATTTATTGTACTTACAAAATAATAGCATTACTTTTGAACGTAAGCCCCTCCAACGTTTTTGCACCTAGTCCACCTTTTAATCAGCGTTTGAATTCCTTACTGGAAGAAGGTTTTCGGTCTGGTGTTCAGAAAAGTTGCGTGTACGGTCTCTTCATCAGATCGGTAATGATTACCTCGAATCTGTTCTTTTAATGGGCCGAAAAGACAAAATTCGCTTGCAGCCTGAACTATATGGAGGGTGGTCCAGCAGTTGGAAATAGATGTTTTGAAGGCCTAGAACTGTGTTTTTAGCTGTATGAGTTCGAGCGTTATTCTGAAGCAAAATCATGCCTTTGAAAGGTTACCTCGTTTTTGGATTTGATTTGTGAATTTAATAAACGCAGTAGCTCACAGTAGCTGTCACTATTTAGTGTTAGACCTTTAGGTTTAAAGTCAACTAAAATTGTACCCTCCATATCCTAGAATATCGTCATCATAACCTTTCCTGCAGACAGCTGAGTTTTGAACTGTTTTTCTTGGGGAGACAAAGGATGTTTCCACACCAAACTTTGTCGCTTACTCTCTGGTTCAAAATGATGAACCCATGTCTCATCAGCGGTTATTATTCGTTTAAAAATTGAGTCGCCTTCTTCATAACGTTCCAAATTCGTCTGGGAAATTTTAAAAAGATTGTCTTTGTGGATGCTGGCCAATTAACCTACCCAGCAGTTACGTAGACTTTCGACAGTTTATAGAATCGTAGATGCTTGAATATGCTCAGCTATAGCTTACATACAACTAACTTGCAATATTATCAACTGTAATTCATCGATTATTGAGAATCATTGGTTTAACCGCTTCAATATTGTCATCAGTTTTTGAAGTGTACGGCCTACCAGGCCGCTGTTCATCATACAGAGAAATCCTATCACTTTTAAAGCGATCAATCCATTCGTAGATGTTTCTTCCACTCAAACAACTCTCTCCATATTGCTGCTGCATTCGACGAATAATCTCTGCTGGTTTCACACCTTCTGAATTGAGGAAACGTATCACTGCTCGCATTTATTTCTCGGTGCAATCACACAATGTAGAACTCATTTTACACAGTATTTTAAACACAATCGCAATTAGCTAACAATGAAACAATACTTTCAATAAGAGCTGATAGACGTTAATGCGTTATAGCAGAACAATCAGTGTTGACATACATGTTATTAGGTGGGAAATTAAAATTTCCCTTTACTTTTTGACTTGTCCTGTACAAATCTTCTACATCTTTTAAAATCTGTCTTGGTTACCGGTTTAAAAAGGATTATTAAAAAGTATTCACTTCGAAGGTCCGTAGTCACTACTCAACATTAAAATTTGTTTAATAACTGATGACTAAAAATACCAAAACGTAGTTTCTTCTTATGTATAATATATAATAGCAGTGCAAGCTCATTCGAACTTGCCAACCTCACGCTTGGTATCTGTGTTAACACTCGAAGTAATATGGAATGGACTCCAGTTATTTCTATGAGATGTGAGTCTGATTTTAAATAAAAATAAAATCAAATACGATTATTTAATTATATATACAAAGTACTTACTGGTTTTTTTCATCTTTAACTTTAAATTTCGGGTGAGCTTTAAATCTTTTACAAGACGTGAATCGTCCGTTTTCCAAATCGGGATATAGAGTCCCCAAGTATACGTCTAGAGTGACGTCAGTTCCTTTAGTACAATGGGCGGCCGTAAGCACGTGTCTGGGACTGATTATAGTCCCCGTACAACCATATTCGGGACTGTTATCCATATTCTAAAACAAATTTTTTTAAATTAAAAATTGTGCACATAAATTTTTTTTGCGAATTTTACGGGCGCTTTAGGTTAAAAAAAAAATCACCGGTGGGGTAGATATAAGGAAACAATAAAACAAAACCGACGGCGGTCAGGGATTACGTTTTTTATGTATTTATTAGCAGCTTGTTCTTAAAGTAGCCTACTTACTATAAGAAGGAACACCATGTATGGCGCAAGTCTTATTGAAGGGACGTAATATCCGCCAATAATTCTTGGAGCTATTTCCAACGATGATCTGTCGATTGTATCTGGAAATTTATAAATTTGTTCCAATATTTATAAAGGTGTTTATAGTTGGAATTTTTCTATAAAATATAACACATTCGTTTTTAAAATATGAATAAAGTAAAATGTTCAAGAAAGTTTTCCTATCAATATTCAAAATAATCGCTGCGTGAAGGAGGCAATTTTCCAAAAGTAATTTTTTACCTTACCTCCTTTTTGAAATACTAATTTCACCATATTAATACAGCATTATGATCTTCATGTACTAAAAAATGAGGACCTCGAAGTAAATTCTAAAATAATTATCTGGCTACAATAATTGGCCGACAGAGCTGTAAAATGATCGCAAACGTTTAAGCCGTTTTAACCGGTGACAGTAAAATTTACGGAACGTTTTACTGGTACAAACCTATTGCAAAATTAATTGTATGCTTTCAATTATGACAGGTCTTGCCGTTCAGCCAGTATTGCAGGGAACATTCAGCAATTATCCACGTCAACGTTAAACTAGAGGCCGTCATCTTGAAACGGAAATGAATGGAAAAAATTCTTACGCATACGTCGTTTTGGGCTTTATACAAGGCGCCCAACAGACACCCAAATCTGGAACGGTCGAATTAAAACAGAGAATTCGTTTCGTTTGTTCAACTAGCGTTTTAAACTTTTAAATTGCGTAAAAATGCTATTTATAATTGTTATATCAGTGTTTCAAAAAGAAGGTAAGAAAAAAATTACTTTTGAAAAATTTTTTCCATCACATCAGCCAATCAGTTACATAGAACGATTATTATAAATATATTTCTTTTAAATTGTAATGTTTTATAATGTATAAAATGATATAGATCATTTTGAAATGGAAGGAGTTTATAAATTAAGCAAATTTATCAATCTATATTTATGATGTGTAAAATTAAAATAACTACTAAAATAAAAATAACTAACAATTATTTGCGTAATTTAACAAATTCATTAATGTTTTAAAAGTTAAAATGCATTTAAAATCACCTTCAGTGTTACAGAAAGCCCCTGCAGATATGTATGATACCACCAGCACAGCAATAATCAGTAAAACCTGCTTGATATCAGTCATCTTTCTGCTAATATTGTCAACGTGTGTGTGTATATACAGAGCAGCTTGCAACTTGGCTTTATGTCCAGCCGTAAAACCCGATTAATGATAAATTTATTGACTACATTTCCGGGAATTAAATGCAGATCTATTTGGGCAATTGTTGTGTGATTGTCAATACGAATATTTACTTTGTTCCGTTACAATAAAAACTTAACATTAACGATTGAAGGAACTATCGGGTTGGAAAAAGGCGATTCTAGACATACCGTGCAATTGGTATGAGGCCGCACTTTCTTTGTGTTTATCTTGAAATAAATTCCTAAATTTGTATCACTAAACTGAGTAAACTGTCTACATGAAACTACGTTTCTAAGATTTAGTTAGCCATTGTTTTTATTAAAAAAAAGGCTCCCATCAAAAAGTACGTCTCTGCTATTTGCACTGTATGCCTAGACCATTATGCTGTATTTTGTTATTACAAATTGTTTATTAAGAGTACTTACCAATTATCCCGGCTAATCGGTAACTTACTGCCTAGAAAGTTTAAAAACCTTTGATTCAAATCCCCATTTATTCTTTTACACTTCATCTCGAATCATTCCTAAAAACTTTATTCTAAAAGTTAGGCAAAACTTTTGGTAATTGCACTGCAAAAGAAAAACGTGTTTCAAACTTAGTCAAAGTCTGAAGTAATTTTTCAACCTTGTTTTAAATCTTTTCCGTAAATTATTTATCAATAATATGGACATTTTATTTTTGCCTGATCGTATTGAATTAATTATTATTTACAAATCGCGACACGTCGTTGTTTATTAAATAAGCTGGATCGGAATTTTCAATTTTCTTTACCTCACCCTTCCCCTTAATTATAGATTTCACTATCATAAGCAACATTAAAATATTAGCAATTTAAATTTCAAGTTTCAATTACATTGAAAACATGTACCCTGTCTCCGTCAAATTAAGCAGGCACTTTTCATCGCTGATTAGGAAGGTAAATTAGATTTTGTTTACTGTTATATTACAAGTAAGTTAAATGCAACTTAACAAGTAAGTTTGCCTTACACAATAAGTTAATAACAATAATATGGTTGCCCTAATTCTAATCCAGTTGACCAGTTAACACACCAAGTTCTCTTCAGCCTTCGGAGAACCCCGCAGTCCTTGATGAGTGGCATCATTTCTGCATTCTCGTGTGCTTCCAATCTCTTGCTTTGTCTTAAGGATCATACCTTAATTTCCTCAGCCATAGTATCGATTTTAAAATCACGGTGGATGTTGTCATTTCTCACATACGACAGTGCTTTCCATATTTGCAACAATACTTTGTATCTGCTTTATGTTAGTACTTGGTACAACGCCACAACTCTACACCATAGAGCCATACTGGCTTCAGAATTTTCTATGGATTAATATTGTGGGTGTTTTCCTAATAACCAGTGTATTTTCTTGAGTTTTGGAGACTCGGTGGTCGATTTGGTTAAAGCGTCGGTCAGTCTACTGCGTCTCTAAACTGAGCACCTTATAGTTCTTAGTACTTGCCGCAGTTACTCCCGTTGGATTTCCCTAACCGTTTACGCTGATTCGTCCTCATTAGTCTAACTGGCTTAAAGTATGGACGTTAAACAAAAAAAAAACTCTTCTTGAGTTTTAAATTCAATACATGGCTAATTTTTGTACATGTTTTTCCCCTTAATTTAGAATCGAGCTTCATGCCAAGGTTTATTGCTGAATTTTCATAAGGTAAATCAAATGTAAAGAAAACATAAAACAAGAAAGTCATGCATTTTTAAAGATTTGAAATAGCCGCCATTATAAAACTGTTAAACGATTATGTGCACACGTAGTGATAATATAAACATATATATGATCGTCTTGTTGTGTAGTATTTGTGTTACACGATTTTATTGTAATAACGAACTAAATTAACTGGTATTGTGAGAATGACACAGAGTTCTGGAACGCGGCAATAGTATATAAGATTGCGTAGGCAGAATTGCAATTAGCTGGAATTACTTCAATGTTTGCATGATGATTATATGAACTTTTACACCTGACTGAATGGTAAAGCAGTTGTAATGGTGTCTCTGTACGTATTCTATGGTTGTTGACATCTAGGACGTTGTAACGGAAATGCAGTAGTAACGGTGACGAATTCAGCAATTGAAATTACTATTGCGGTCCTGAGATGACGTATGTCGTATAGTTACACTTATTTTAAGGCTGTTTGTGTTATCAAAGCAGATAACATTTAAAAGTTGATTGTTAGAAATGTTTATGTGATACTGAAGTGAGGTGATTTTAAAGTGGGATGGAAGGTCCTGATGAAAGAGTCATACTTTTCCTATCAGTGATATTTCTTGCATTGTTGATATTATTAAGTGAATACTTCTTTTGGCAGGCCTGAGTGTGTACGTTTTTGGACGAAGGAAATCTTCGATTTGCCTTCACGCCAGAATCTTATATATGTAGACTTGAAGTGACTACTTCTAAACAGCTGATTTCGCACAACAGCTGTTGTTTCAAAATCATTTCAATTGAGGTTATGTTTTTAAATATAGACTTGGAGTGATTACATCTAAACAGCTGATTTCGCACAAGAGCTGTTGCCTCAATATCATTTCATTTCGTGTATGTTTTTCTATGTGGACTTGAAGTGCAAACTTCTAAACAACTGATTTCGCACATCAGCTGGTCCATCAATATCATTTCATTTGGGGTTATGTTTATTGTTCTTGTTCATATGAATACAAGACATAACATATGCATTACGCCATTATTATTATTATTATTATTTGTCTATTGTTGCACTCATATAAATAAAACAATAAATATAACCTCAATTGAAATGGTATTTACAAATATTGTAGTGCAGTGAAATTGAATTGAGGGCAACGTAACGAAAAATTGACAAATGAGGCGGCAAGTACAAGTCATCAACCTCATTTAAAGGCGATCCCGGATTCGGGTGTAAACAGGGTCATTAACAAGTTTTCGAAGGCCTTTTTTTAATTTTGTTAATGATGAATTTTTGAAAAAACGCATTCTAAACAGATTGATTTTAAGACATACTTATAAAAAAAATAACATTGGCGTCTTTATTTAAGGAAAACCGATTAAATCATTATGTAGGCCTACCAGAAGGTCTAAAACGCACGGTAAGGTACCAAAACTGTTTAGTAGGAGAGTGAAAGGTGAATTGAAAACTGGCCACAAAAGCTGCATAAAACTCTGTATTACCCAATCATAAGCTATAAACCATAAACTATGATTACATGGGTGATTAATTCTTCCCATTAATTTTATTTTTATTGATAATTTATTTTAAAACTTTTTCTAAGATATTGAGTGAACTTTTAGTGTATTTTTCTAATTATTGTTAAATTACAATATTTTTTATATATTACTTAGTTTGTTGGGGGTTATTGGTGAGGTCAGTTCTTCGTCACCTTCTCTATTAAGCCGTCCCTCGCCATGAGTAGAGAGATGTCAAATAGTGTTTCTGTCAACATGAACAAAAACATATATATTATTGAACATAGTTGAACCATCATTAAAATTATATTCTGCAAAGAAAAAATCAGAAACAATTATCAGGTGAAAAAATACAGTTATATAATTTACCCAGAAGTAATTGTAAAATCAACTTTGGATGCACCAAAGTGCAGTTAATATCTCAAAAATAAATTCTCTAATTTGTGATAGACGCCTGAATAGGAATGCCAAACATTGGATAAGTGAAGATAAAGATAAAAAACATATTAGCGATAACATTTTAATACTTATTAGAGTAGTTTTCGTGCTTCTATCTTAACAAAATGAGCTTTATTATGTGTTATTTGTAACCCAAAGATTTATTCTACCAATTCTTTAAAATAATATACTCAGCCTTATCAGTTTTTTTTAAATCTGGGCTAGAATTTGTAGAAAAATATTGTTGTAATTATTTTCGACCTAACATAATTTTTTTATCTTTTTCCATTAAATGAATGATTATTAAAAGATAGCTTCAATGATTATTGTTTGTTCATTAAATAGTTTTTACAATGTCATGATTTGTAACATTTTTAGTAAGCATAAAAATGATAGTGTTATTGTTATTTACGGTTCCATGTGGTTCATTAGGAAACGAGGTAAGAAAATAAAAATAAAACAGACGTTTTTAAAATTAGCAAATTGCTGGTGTTAAACACAAAATTAGTAATTTTAATATTTTAGTTTGTTTCAGTGAAACTGTACTTAAAACAATCCTTAATGAATGAACATATTGTTTTCCCGCTACAAAGGATATAACGACAGGAATTTCCCTGTCTTGTGATTTGTCTTGTCGGTCTTGTAATTTGAAAATCTCATGTAAGTCAAGAAAAGCATTATCTTTGTGTTTGTGCGTGTGTCTGGTGCATCTGTGGACAAAAATTAGATTTCGTTTTGTCAATTTTCTGTGACGTTTTAGTTTTTTCAAAATTTTTTCTAACATGTTTGCGTGGAAAACCGTTAAACATTAAGAAATACACGGTGAGTTAGTGGAAACCTAATTGCTTTTGAAATAATTATAAATAATAATCGTTCAAGGTAATTATGATTTGCTTCTGTCAAATAATTCAGAAAGGCTGGAAACGAAGGAAAATCGATATTTTAAAAAAAGTAATAAATTATACATGTTAAAAAAAAGAAAAAAAACGACGAAAAAGTAGAAAAAGAAGAAACAGAAAAATAAAAATAAGAAAAGAAGTAACAGACAAAGAAGAATAGTGGAAGAAAAAGAAGTAAATGGAGAAAAAAGTAGAAAAATAAGTAGCAAAATTAAGAAACAAGAATAGACTAAGAAAACAAAGAATAGTAGTAGTAGAGAAGTAGAAAAATAAGAAGAAGAAAAATAAGAAGAAGAAAAGAGGAAAAAGAAAAAAATACAGTAGAAAAAGAAGAAACAGAAAAATAAAATAAAAAAAAACAGAAAAAGTAGATTAGTGGAAGAAAAATAAGTAGATGGAGAAAAAGAAAAAGTAAAAAAATAAATATCAAATTAAAAAACAGAAGACCAAGATAACAAAGAAATGTGTAGAATAAGTAGAAAAATGAAAAGAAAAAGTAGAAGAAGTAAAACAAGATGAAGTAAAAAAGAAGAGGAATAAAAAGTTGGAAAAAGAAGGAAGTGTAAAAGTTGAAGAAAATAAAGAAGAATGAGAAGAAGTGGAAAGAAGAAGAATAATAAGTAAATAAAGGAAGACTAATTTTATAATCGTTCAGCCAAAGTTTGCTATCACTGTCTGTATACAAGGAAGTATCGCACAAACTCTTCTTTCAATTAAGTTCTTTAGTGCACCAATATTGCATGGCTTATGCCGATAAACACGATATCCTCTTTAGAATATCCTCCGAAAAAATTATTCACACTTCACAAAGAGAAATATCTGGAAAATGTAAGGATCAGTCAGTATCTCCTCTTGTGGAGATCACTTTACTCAGAAACAACCGCTATTTTGTTGGGCTCGACTGAAGTGTGAGCACAGACAACTGTGTTTACAGTCAGTTTGTGTTTATGATTTTGGGACATTTTTAAAAAGAAGACAGACTGAAGAATCAAAAGTTGTACTCAAAAGAAGAACTGTTGATATGTCAAGACTCAACTCAGTCTACACTTGAGCTCGAGCTTGTTGAAATAGTGCTTGTCGAGTTATGTGACAGTGTCGAGCGAAGGCAACTGAAGTACGCAGCTGACGGGCTAGAGATCCCACCGTACATTTAGCTCATACTGCTCTCACTCTACTCCAAACACACACACACACACACACACACACACACACACACACACACATTCACTACTCTACATGGCTTAGTTAACTCAAAGTGTAAAACGACCCGTGCTAATGGCATGAATGACACCGGCCTAATGATATCAAACGGAGCTCTGGCATTCCTTAAGACTTCCCCGTGTGCATCAGTGTTAAGTATGCATGCAGGACTCTGTTGTACCCGTAAATAAAATGTAAAACAGAACTAGCGGGATCTCACCTCACAACAAAACTTTTTGGGGAATGGAGTAGAAACACTGTAAAAAGGTCAAGAAAAAAATATAATGAATTTGAAAAACTTTTACAAGTACCTCAATAAGGAACTAGGAAGTCACCAATTAGAAGTGTAGGAAGGTACTACCAACCTTGCATCCTCTCCAAATCCTAGACGTTATAAAGATACCAGTACTGGAGAAGGCGCTGTAGCTGAGCATCTCAGGAATATAGAAAGAGACACTACAGATCTACAAATTTCGCATTACAGTAGCAACTATACAAATTCATTCATTCATTCATTTGAGACTGTAAAGTAAGTCACGGATAAATAATAACATAATGTTCCTGATTCAAAGTAATGGAGCACAACTTTATTGAAAAGCAGAACTTCTAAATTTGTGCGTTGGCGTTATTTTCTTAACAATAACAACAGTTTTACTAGTTGAGATAATTAATAAATGCAAATTATATTATTCAACTGTGTTTATAATAGTAAAATTGATTTTTAACTCTTTGTTTTTTAGGAAGTCACGACACCAAGTAACAAACTGTCCACAAACGGTACACTTTTTGAAAACGTTACATTTCAACTAACTGACACAAACGATGCACCAGATTGTGATATCGACGAATTAGTGAACTCCGGACGTTTTGTCGATAAAACAGATATCATCAGAAGATTCCTTGAAGCAAGTGATCACGCCATAATGGTGTCAGCGCCCGCACGATTCGGGAAATCCATAAACATGGCGCTCATACAAAGGTTTTGTGATGTTGTACTTTTCGATAACATGACCTTAAACGAACCCAAAATGCTCGAGAACGTGTACTTTTTCGAGCGAAACAACCTCAGCGTCAGTCAAAACGAAGACTTCTATTTGGATAATTTCGCCCGCAGCCCGGTTATATTTTTAGATTTTAAACATATTTGCGTGAAAAATTGGAATTCGTTTTACGCTTCGTTCAAAAATCTCATGATGACCACTTTCAACAGGTTTAAATTCTTATTGCGCAGCGAAAATTTGAATCAAATCGAGATGATTAAACTTTTCGATTTTTACTCAGGTAAACGAAAAACAAATCCGTTCTCAACGCTTGTGTACGAAACGAAGAGTATAGACGAGGACCATTTTATAAGCAGTATATACACGCTTTCGTATGTTTTGCATCACGCGCTAAACGGATCCAGGTGCGTTATTTTAGTGGACAACTATGATGTTCCAGTGAGAGAAGCGATTAACAACTACTACGGAGACCGTGACGGCAACGAAACAATAAACATACTTAAATATCTCTACTCGTTTACAGAGATTATGATAACCCCGGATGAATTCGTGAAGAAAGTAATGCTGAACGTCCGCTATAGGATCGGTCCGACGGGTGTGAACAAAACCTTGCCCTCACTGGTTAAATATTTACCTTTTTCCGTCAACAATATGTTTTCTTCGTTTTACGGTTTTACCGAAACAGAGGTGAAAACTTTGCTACAAAAGAGAAATTTACTGCATAAATTTAAAGACGTACAAGATTGGTACGGCGGTTTTACAGTAACCAACAGCAAACTGAAATTACACAACCCTTATTCGGTTATCCAGTATTTAGAAACGAACGAGCTGACAAATCATTGGGCCGATTCAAGTTATTTGAGCAATACGGAAAAAATATTTTCACTGAAATTTATAAATTCGAGGGTGAAAAGGATTAACGAGAAAAAAACTAAAATTAATTATCTGGAAGTGTTCAGCAAAAGGGCGATATTAACATTGAGAGAAATCGTAAATAATCCTGATACATTTAAATTCACTAAGAAAGCCGAAGTGGAATCTGTTTTGCAGGTTTTGGCTGACACTGGGTTTTTTAATGTAGCCGATGTAGATTTTAAACTTAACGAAGCCATTTTGAAAATCCCTAATCACGAAATCAAACAGTTCCTTTATCAAAAAGGCATTTTAACACTACCTTAAAACAGTTAAAATTGATGGTATTTAAAATTGTATACACTGTTTTTTTTATTTAATAAAATTTAAAAATCTGTCAATCTTAAAAATATTATTCAAAACCGGCTTGATTTTATTAAATAATTATACTCATATGTGTAAATCATGAGACTTAGGACCATTTTTCACAATCCAGTTGTCTTTATATAGGCTGCCGTGGTTTCGAAGCTTTACATGCCTTGAGGTAAAATTCCCCTTGCAAGATTGTCACAAAGTTAATAAGACATTGAAACACATCACAAAACTACACGATTGTATTAAGACGTGAAAGGTTAAAAATTTAGTTTGCCAAACGCCGTTACAGTGTGCCACGTGCGTTGGTTCAGTCCGGACTGCGGGGTCTTTCCCGGTACAAAACGCACTCGACAATGTTATCAGTTTCGGTGGGTGTTAGTCCTTTATCACTATTTGAATCAGTTATCTTTAAAGCCATTTTGTATATTAAACTGGATTTAAATGAAAGTTTTCCATTGAGAATGATATGGGGATCCGTTTTTAATTTCAATACAATCGTGTACCTTGGTAGTGTTTTGATGTAAGTTTTAATGTTTTGTTAACTTTGAGACGACTTCGCCAAAGGGATTTGACCAATTGTACAGCCTGAAGGTGAAACTGTAACGTTTCAAAATCGCGGTAAGCTAGCTAAGGTGAGTTAAAGACCTCTTGAAGGAAAACAATTTGTCCTCATTCGAATTATTTAAATAATTATAAATTACTGTACACAACAATGACGAAACATTAATCATTGAACATTTGCGAGTGATAATATTAAGACATTTACATCAACTACGTATACGAAAACAATGTACGACCTTTCGAAAATATGGGGTAACTCTCGTTCTTAAGTGCCTAACTAAAAACTTAAAAATACAACTAGAACATAAACCCATATTCCTGTATTAATAACAAAATAACTAAAACTAGGAACGAAGTGGATCCAAGGGTGATCAAAGCTGGAAAAAACTAAGACTTACATGTGATCAGGAAACCATAAGTCACAAAAAAAAAAATAATTTGCCTTAAAAAAAAATACGGACAATAACTGTATCAGTAGAAATGTGTGTACAAAGCGCCCATTAGTAAAGAACCGACTGATATCCGCTCATTCTAACACCTGGTGGGGGACTCTACGTGCTCAGGGATACTGACACCTGCTGTTAGCTCTCTTTAAATATCCTAACCTGATAATTTAGTAATTAATATTTGTTTGCAATTTTTAAATTAAAAATATGCTTCAAATTTTTGATCATTTTTCTAAGTAACCACGAAGTCTTTAATTCTACTTTAGTTTGTTCTTAGTATTTGTATATCTTTGTATATATTTATGTTTTAGTTGCATATTTAAGTAAGTGGATACTTTTGAATACTTTTGAAAGCACACGTATTGTTTTTTGTTCCAAATGAGGTTAGATCTCTCAAAAATAATGAGCAGTAACATAAATAATCCGTCATTAAGTAACAATTATAAAAAACATAATTTGATTGTATGATCCAAACATGCAACGAGCACGTGCTGTGAAGTACAATTATAAAAAGGAAACCTCCATAGAACAAAGTGTAAGCAGACTAATTTGATATGAAAAGAATTAACACCAGTCTACATCTGGTGTACATTTTGGTTACATAACTAACATTTCCAGAGGGATAATAGACAGTAGTAACACTGATATACACACGCCAAGGTTGCGTATGTGGCTCTACCCGAGACTAATCTAGATCAGTGATCATATTCTTGCATTCTTAGGTAGCTGTTCTGGACCACACAATAGGCCTGTATAAAGTGATGAATGTGTTAATTTGAACTCATGTATACCTAACGGAATAACAGTTAAGGTATGTTCAACACTAAAGTAAAACAGATATTTGCAGTAATTCTAAAAGAGAGACCTTATTAATCATAGAGAAACTCTGGTACTATCTCTTATTACAACTTTATTTTCCAAATTTAATATTAAATATTCAAGAAAGTAATATTATGAAATTAGTTCTGAATTGATCTGCAAATATTTACATACAGTTGTGTTTTGAAATGTGATTTTAATATTAATATTCACTATGCTCCATAAATACTGAAGAATTCAGGCAAATATAGCTGCGTTTCTTGTTCAAATGTACGTTTGACAAAATTGAGTGTTCATATTCCATTCATACTAAACAAATATTTTAAAACAAAAAAATCCAATTACAAAACGTTGTTACCGAAATTTATTTTCCAATGGAGGAAACGTCCTGGATATTTATTGAATCGTAAAGAAGGTGCGATCAAGGTAAGAAGGTAAAAAGGTTAGTACTAAAATGTAGGATCAAATAGGGAAAGTAAGAAGGTATGGGGTAAGGTGACGCTAAGATCAATGAATAGGTAAAAAAAAGTAAACGTAAAAAGACGGTCAAGAATGTAAAGTCAAAGAGGTAAGGTAAAGAGATAAGCGGTAATGTGATGTTAAGAGTGAATAAAAGAGGCTAGGTAAGAAGGTAAGCGGGTAAGGTGGCACTAAGATTGTAAGATCAAAGAGGGAAGGTAAAAGGGTATAAGGATAAGGTGATGCTAAGAGTGTACAATAAAAGAGGCTGGGTAAGAAGGTAAGCGGGTAAAGTGGCACTAAGATTGTAAGATCAAAGAGGGAAGGTAAAAGGGTATAAGGATAAGGTGATGCTAAGAGTGTACAATAAAAGAGGCTGGGTAAGAAGGTAAGCGGGTAAGGTGGCACTGAGATTGTAAGATCAAAGAGGGAAAGTAAAAGGGCATAAGGATAAGGTGATGCTAAGAGTGTACAATAAAAGAGGCTAGGTAAGAAGGTAAGCTGGTAAGTGGCACTAAGATTGTAAGATCAAAGAGGGAAGGTAAAAGGGTATAAGGATAAGGTGATGCTAAGAGTGTACAATAAAAGAGGCTAGGTAAGAAGGAAAGCGGGTAAGTGGCACTAAGATTGTAAGATCAAAGAGGGAAGGTAAAAGGGTATAAGGATAAGGTGATGCTAAGAGTGTACAAAAAAGAGGCTGGGTAAGAAGGTAAGCGGGTAAAGTGGCACTAAGATTGTAAGATCAAAGAGAGAAGGTAAAAGTGTATAAGGATAAGGTGATGCTAAGAGTGCACAAAAAAGAGGCTGGGTAAGAAGGTAAGCGGGTAAGTAAGCGGGTAAAGTGGAAGTGGCACTAAGATTGTAAGATCAAAGAGGAAGGTAAAAGGAAGTGATGATAAGAGTGTACAAAAAAAGGTGATGCTAAGAGTGTACAAAAAAGAGGCTAGGTAAGAAGGTAAGCGGGTAAAGTGGCACTAAGATTGTAAGATCAAAGAGGGAAGGTAAAAGGGAATAAGGATAAGGTGATGCTAAGAGTGTACAATAAAAGAGGCTAGGTAAGAAGGTAAGCGAGTAAAGTGGCACTAAGATTGTAAGATTAAAGAGGGAAGGTAAAAGGGTATAAGGATAAAGTGATGCTAAGAGTGTACAATAAAAGAGGCTAGGTAAGAAGGTAAGCGGGTAAAGTGGCACTATGATTGTAAGATCAAAGAGGGAAGGTAAAAGTGTATAAGGATAAGGTGATGCTAAGAGTGTACAATAAAGGAGGATAGATAAGAAGGTAAGGGGATAAGGTGATGGTAAGAATTTAAAATAGAAGAGGGTGGGTAAGAAAGTAAGCAGGTAAGATGGCAAAAGGATTTAAGTTCGATGAGATTAAGTAAGAAGGTAAATGGGTAAGTTAGTGTAAGAATAAAGCGAAAGGTTCTTACCTTAGTAATGACATAATAATCATAGTTATATTAATAACGTAATTCTTCATAAGCTCAGTAAAGTTTGTTTGTTTTATAGTAATGCTTGAGTAGAAACGGTTAGACTTGTGATGGGAGCTGTATAAGAATGTCTACTTATAGAACACACGGCTAGTAACATAGCAGTCTAAATGTGACTCACTGTTACCTTCCCCCTCTAGAAACAGTAAGCAGAAAACCTGTTAAACCGTCGAAAATCAAGTGTCACTATAAAACAAACAAACAAATAGGCAGGCTAGGACATATATAATAACCGTACATCCAAATCTGTATTTATGTCCACTCACAACTTAAATATAATTGACTGTAATAAGAAGTTTTAAAATGGAGATAATGATAACATTTTTTTTTTTTTTTTTTTTTTTTTTTGGTGTTTAACGTCCGACTATTGTGCACACTTGGGCTAATGCAGACGGTGGGATGATTTATAGCGTATGAAAATGCCAAGCCCTCGCCGGGAATCGAACCCGGATCCTCGGGGTGAAAGCCTAGTACGCTATCCACTAGACCACCGAGGCGGCTATGATAATGATAACAAGACCACATTAGTGATAAAATTTAAATAAGTAATTATTTATTAACTTTAAAGTCGTTTTTTTTTATTCTCAAGAACAAGGGTCATATTACTGTAATCGTAAGTTTGAGTTTTTGGCAATTTATATTTGCATTTCTTTAGAATACAATATCCAATATTATCATCGTTATGTATTTTACAGTTTATATCGATCTGGACAAGAATTTGCAAAACAATATTATGATATTCATTTTTAACCTGTTATCCATTGAGATACAAACGATTGTTAATTCGGAGTAAATGAAAAGGCGTATTGTTAACTATTTGTAACATTTGTAGTAATTTATAAAAATGATAATCTTTATGTCGTTTATTGTCTCATGCAGTTCTTTAGAGAACGAGGTAAGACAAATTTGAAATTAAATTATTTCGATTAAAAACAAAAACCGGCGTTTCAAAATTTTGATTCGCAACTGTAAAACTGTTCTAAAAATAATTTAGGCTGGTTTTGCGTATTTACCAATGCAATAGTAGTCAAGAGGTGCCCGTGAAGTCTTAATGTTTCAAGTGTAATTTTTAGCGTATTATATTACTTTATCCATTTTGTTATCTTCTTAAAATATTTTCCGGCGTCTTCCGAATCCTAGCTTCCATTTTTCTCTGTCGTTCCATATATCTTGGTCCAATCGCCCCTCTCACTTCCTTATCAATTCTTTTGCTCCAACTACAACTCGGTTTTCCTCTTTTTCTACGACCATTGGTTTGCATTGTAGAATATGTTTGGGAAGTCGATTTTCGTCCATCCTACGGACATAGCCAATACATTGATGTTGCTTTGTTTTTGCATCCATTATTTCAAGTATTATTATTTTTTTTATTTTTTCCCCTTTTGACCGACCTGCTGCTCTTCGCCAAAAGTACATTTCTGTAGCTTCAAGACATTTTAATGTTTTTTTTCAATGGCCATAATTCGCTTCCACATTAGATTACACTTTTTATAATTGGTATTGTATAATCTATGTTTATTTATTTTCGATACTCTGTTGATCCCATTTGATGCTGTTCAGTATCCTTATTGCTCTTCTTTTCAAGGTGTTTCGTTCTTTTATCGCTGTGTCCAGGAGTCCATCATTCGTAATTGTTATTAGCAAATACTTGCAAGTTTTACACCCTTTGATGTTCGTGTTGTATTTCAGTAGAAGATTCCTGCTCTGCCTACAAGTGTTCATGCATTCAGTTCGGTTTAGGTTTACCTCAAGTTCCCAAATAACATATTCCTCTATTATTATTGTTGTTATTATTATTATTATTATTATTATTATTATTATTATTATTATTATTATTATTATTATTATTATTATTATTATTATTATTATTATTATTATTATTATTATTATTATTATTATTATTAACATTATTATTATTTATTATTATTATTATTATTATTATATTATTATTATTATTATTATTATTATTATTATATTATTATTATTATTATTATTATTATTATTATTATTATTAGTATTATTTAATTTAAAAATAATGTAATTCGAAATTTTGTTCGAGTGGTTGTCCTACCTTATTCTGTTTACATACGTTAAAAATAATCAGGAATTTGACTGTACATCGCACAAACACACAAAGGCAAACATAATGCAACATATTATTCTTTATAATATCTTTATTTCGTTTATAACAAATTTATTTATTTACTATAATTATTTATAAACTAACAATCACTACACATTACACCAATAGCATTACATATATATATATATATATATATTTTTGTGTTTAACGTCCGACTATTGTGCACACTTGGGCTAATGAAGACGATGGGATGATTTATAGCGTATGAAAATGCCTAGCCCTGGCCAGGAATCGAACCCGGGTCCTCGGGGTGAAAGCCTAATACGCTATCAACTAGGCCACCGAGGCGGCTACACACACACACACACACACACCTTAAATATAAATGTTAATATATTAATTAGAAGTAAAACAAAGTGATTTATAATTAACGATAATAATATTGAATTTTATTTCGTTTATTTTTAGATACTGACTGTGCCAAATTATAAACTGTTCAGAAACGATACGCTTTTCGAAAATGGCACTATTCAGCTAATTGACACAAATGGAGACCCTGATTGCGACCTTGACGAATTGGTGGACTCGGGTCGTTTCGTCGACAAAACGAATATCATCAAACAGTTCCTACAAGCCAAAGAGTACGCCATAATGGTATCGGCTCCCGCGCGTTTCGGAAAATCCATAAATATGGCGCTCATCAAACGGTTTTGTGATATTGTCGTTTTCGATAATTTAACAGTGAACCAAGAAAAGATGAACGAGAATTTTGATTTTTTCAGTCTGAACGATTTTAATATACGCAAAGACGACATATTTTTCACGAAACACATTGGCCGCAACCCGGTTATATTTTTAGATTTTAAACATATTTGCGTTGAAAATTGGACTTCGTTTTACGCGTCGTTCAAACGGCTCGTCATGACTACTTTCAACAGATTCAGATACATTTTGCAAAGTAAAGATTTGCACGAAAAAGAAAGGAACCGGTTTGTGGATTTTATCTTGGGTAAACGGAAAAAAAACCCGTACGTCACGATCCTATTCGAAGCGCAGAACATGGTCGAAGACGACATGTTGAACAGTATATTTACGCTTTCCTATTTAGTTCATTATTCGCTGAACGAATCGATGGGCGTCATTTTGATAGACAACTACGACGCTCCCGTGATAAAAGCATTTAACAACTTATACGGTAGTTCAGACCGTAACGGAACTATGAAAATAATCAGGTATCTCTACAGGTTCACAGAGATGTTGGTGAAGCCGGATCAATACGTGGAAAGAGTGATGCTCAACGTGCGTCATAGAATCGGACCTGTACCATCGATTAAAGGTGTGCCTTTGATAACATATTTTCCTTTTTGGGTGAACAATATATTTTCTTCGTTTTACGGTTTTACCGAAGCGGAGGTGAAGACGTCGCTTCACAGGAGAAAGTTACTGTATAAATTTAACGACGTACACGACTGGTACGGCGGCTTTACGGTGACCAACAGCACTCTTAAATTATACAACCCTTATTCGGTTATGAAGTACTTGGAAACGGGCGAATTGAAAATTCACTGGGCCGATACTTGTTATTTGAATAACACGGAAAAATTGTTCTTACGCAATTTGATAAATTCCAGAGTGAAAAGAATCAACAGGAAAATTACGAAAATTAATTACATGGAAGTGTTTAACAAGGGGACAATATTTACGTTGAGGGACATCATTAATAATCCAGATACGTATAAATTCACTAAGAAAGTTGAGGTCGAAGCGGTTCTCCAAGTGATGGGCGACATTGGGTTCTTCCAGATAGGCCAAGTAAACCTAGCACGAGATGATGCCGTTTTGCAAATTCCCAACCGCGAAATTAGGCAGTTCTTTTATGAAAAAGGTATTTTAAGCCAGCAATGAAATTTAGTTTAGTACGCTTTATGTGAAAGAGTACAAAACTGTTTTTTTTTCTGTAATAAAAATTAAAAAGTTGTTTACCTTTTAAGGTTATTACTCATAACTAACCTGATTTTGCGAAATATTTAGTAATCACGGAACGCAGCTGTCTCGCTAAGGAATTTCCAAAAATAAATTTGGTTCATCTTAATATATTTTTGAAACTCTGATTTGACCATCATGACATTAAATGACATTAAATTTTACGGATATTGGCTTTTTAAACTTTCAAATTGCGTTACTCTAGTCGCCGTTAAATTCAAATTCCTAAATTTCATAGGTTTTGAATTTTAAAAACCGCTAATTTATGCAGTTTTTAACAGTAATTATCCTGTTAAAAACAGTTTTTTTTAAATTTAGAATAAAAAAATTAAAGAATTTGTACAGTTTTAAAACAGCCGCCATTTTGAAAATGTTTAACGAATTTTACTGGTTAACGAACATGTTCATGCTTCTATGAAAATCGCTTTTTGTGCCACGTTTGGATATTATCGGTATAAAATTGCAGAAGTTATCTTGCTAAAACACACACATACACAAAATTAATGATCCCTTCAAAAAGTGATCTAGAAGTCAAGACCAACGCTCATTTCAAGGTCTCGTGCCTTGAATAAAGAAGTCATCGTACTGTGACGGCCGTTTCCAATGCTCATTTTCAAATTTAAATTAGCTGAAGAAAAGTCGATTTCATTTCAGGTTAATGAAATTTGTAATGTTGAAGTGCAAATACTGATATGAGTCCAAATTGCGACTGTGAAATTGGCATTTGAAAAAAATACGATTATTTAAAAATTTTGAACGACTGCCATTTTGAATTTATTGAACCGTTTATGCAGAATGGCGAACTTATTCAATCAAAATCATTTTTTGCAAAGTTTTGATTTAAAATGAATCGAAAGTACTATCACTAATAACATGAAATAATAAAAATCTGTGTTATTATAATAATAAATTTAAATAAAATAATAGAGGTGATAACATAAAAAATATTATTGGCACTTGTAAAGACCTGTTCTCTAAGCCATGATTGGTGCTCATTTTCTGATCAAGTGTCTGAGTCTTCAATAGCTCATATTCTGGTTGATAGTAACCCGCAAAAATTAAATTACCCCATTATAAGTTCGGAGTGGGTCAGATTTCTTCCTATAGTCATATTTTACGTATTTTCATGAACAAAAGTAGCATTACTTAATTTTCACATCTAAACTAGGATAAAGAAATAAATTTGTTTTCGAACATATTGTGAAAATAAATTTTACTATATTGTTTGAGATAATTACTTACAAGTGTATTGCACCTGGTTAATTTATAAAATTTAACAATTTAATAAAATTAGTTTTAAAAAATTAACATTGCCTTGCCGTGATGATTTTGAAATCATTCCGGCCTAAGTACTTCAACGTTTTTATTGACCGTGACGACTTTAATAAGCAAACGTTTACAGCTTCGGAAAGCATTGTTCAATTGTAAACAGAAACCGTTGTTTAATAACCACTTAAACAAACACTGTTGCAATAATCTGAACTGATACCAATAAATCTGCCATTTTACGGTCGATCATTAAAACCAGGCTACAAGATATACTCCATAAATATGTCTACTCTCTCTCTCTCTCTCTCTCTCTCTCTCTCTCTCTCTCTCTCTCTCTCTCTCTCTCTCTCTCTCTCTCTCTTTTCTCGCTTTCTTTCTGTTAGCTTTGGCAAGAGTGAATAAAAACTGCCGAACGGAAGTACGTAACGGAAATATGCAACGATCATAAAAACGCACTTGTCTCCTTATTTCTGTTTCATATACTTACTCCTTTTCAATAACAGGACACGAGTGATGTATGAAAACGTTGGGTTGCTTTAGATTCAGTTTTTTTTCTTTAACTGAAGAACACGTGGACGTTGTAACCGTTTACAATAATTGTGTGGGCGTATAATTGTATATATGTGTATCTACGCATGGGTGTATGTGTACGTATGTGCATGTCCATGAATATAAATATACGCAGCACCAACCTATGTAAGGGAATTCTACGCCCCCTGTAGGTCCTTATGTAACTAAAATGTTTGTATGAAGGAAAGTTGGCAATAAATAAATAATAATTCTTCTTAATATTGCTAGTTTTTAACAACATTACATGTAACTTATTATAGCCCATCAGCTGTTCAATGAAATCAGCTGATCGTTACGAATTAATATTAAACAACTGATCTTTTACTATAACTACAGTAAATAATATCTAAGCTAGGTTCACGTATTTATTTAATCAAAACAACATATTTGAACTAATATTCAAATTAATTATATATGCAGTAAAAATATCTTTAACAAAAGCTTCGCTTCTGTCGATAAATCCCCGAGTTCCACACGTGTACTTTTTTATTTTAAGTTACTGTGACGTCATGGCGAATGGAGTACCTACTTGTCTAACCTCGTCTTAAGTAAAGGCATTGAATTTATCTCTCTCTCTCTCTCTCTCTCTCTCTCTCTCACACACACACACACACACACACACACACACACACAAATGCGTCCTCGCGCGCGTACGCAAACAAATTCACCCATTCACGTTCGAGAGCATCAGACGAAGACAAAATTGGGAAGAAGAATGATAGAAAGAAGAAGACAACTGAAAAAAAAGAAAAATGGTGTTGCTTAAAAAAGGAAAATTTGTTTTTCCTTTGGTTTCACAAGTTGCTGCAGACGCAACGAGGGATTCGGAAGGTATCTGTTTATAAAATAGCGTTTATCATGTATTAAATTTATCTATTTATTAAAAACAGACGTATCGATTTAACTACTTTCTATCATTGCAAAAGTTCGAGAGGAATAAAAAAGATCTTGTTATGTTTACAAAGCTTTAAAAAAATGAAAAAGACCTAAAGAAAAATATTGCTATCACTGCTGTCTTGTGAATTACGAAATCTACAGACAATTCTGCAAATGTAAAGAAAGGAGTTGAATAAAATGGTTCGGTTTAGTTCCGGTTTGGACATGAAGGTTCCAGAGACCACAATACACAGTACAATGTTTTGGTTTTTATAAAGGATTCCTATAATCTTTTGGAAAAAAAGCGTCAACATGCAACAATAACAGTCATCTATAAGATGCCTGTGATAAATGCTTCTTTAGACTCGTAATTCCTTCAGTAAGGACTGTATCTTAAAATCTGCAAGCAAATACAAACATGTATAACTATCTACAAGTATAACTATCTAAGTTACTACTAGTTAACTTTGATTTAAATAATTTAAACTATGATACTAATATTAATAGTTCATCTTGTCAGCAAAGACTGACTCAACACTGATAGCTTTATATCTCAATTACAATTTTAAGCGATAAAACAATAGTCCATTAAGATCAGTCGAGAATTGAAAACCAAACAAGACAACCCAGAATGTAAACGTAAAGCTACTTGTGGCAAACGATTATAGTTATTGAAAATAATTATGTTTATTACATTGTTAATAATAATATTTTACTGTGTATTTAGCTTGGTAAGTAAAATTAATATGAGTAATTATGCAGTAATTTGAGTTGTATTACATCCTAATTCGTTTTAATGGGATCATTATATCCGAGGTGTGAGTAAAACGATCTTATTAATGGTATAACGTTCTTTTTTTTAATATTTTTTTTCAAAATACTCCACTCTGCTGTACCTATACAGTTCCATAAGATTTTTCTATTTGCCAAAGCAGTATTTCAAGTCTTTTTCTGAAAGCATGCTCAGGGTATCCGTCGCTTTTTCTTTCACATATTCTTTCTAATATCTCAGATTTATTACCTCAAAAGTTTATTTAATTTTCGGGAAAAACGTCACACGGAGCAAGGTCTGGTGTTCCAGCACAGGGATCCTATGCTTAGCCGTAAACGTTTTGACAACCAATGCAGCATTGGCTGGTGCGTTGTCTCCAAGAAGAATCCATGACTTATTATCCCACAACTCAGGTCCTTTTCTTTTTACTCGTTCTAGGAGAGTAATTGGAGCCTCAAGATAATAATTCTTATTCACGGTTTGAACTCCAGGTACCCAATGTACTTACAAAATCCCATTGATATAAAAAAAAATCTTTTCTTTTTTTTATTTTGTGGGCGAAAAACCTGAAAGATTATCATCTCCCCAAAAAAAAGATCGTAAAAAGATTACCGATTATAAAATTATCCAATTCAAAGTAAGAGAATTTTCCAAAGTTCAAAACAAAATTTCAGAAGGCTCAATTTTAAGGAATGAATAATGATTAACAAAACATCGTAAGAGCAAAAGGTAAGGATATTATAAAAAAGTATAATAAATTTTTATAATATGAAACAATAAAATACGACAGGGCTGTAAATACTCCCTGGGCAAATAATATAATAATAATAATAATATATATTAAAATAAATTTTATAAAATATATTTATGCAACGTAAGAAATTTATTACCCGGTCAATAGCCAAAAAATCATCTTTAAAGTTTCCTTTAAAATATTGCCTAATTCACATAACCGGCGCAGATACCTTAAGCCATTACAACCTTGCAAAATATGTTCGATTGTGGTATTAACAAAGAATAATGACTTTAAATTGTGATTTGGACATTCGGGTTTTCTTCAGTGCATTTTTTTCATAATAAATAAAAAAAACCCAAATCATCACGTGTTATTACTCTTTCTAAAGAGTTTAGAGTCTTTTTGATGTATAGTAACTCAAAGTGACAGCATACATTTTCATTCGATGGTATTTCTGTTCAGGTGTGAGATTTTCGAGCAAACGTTCGTCATGTTAAATTGTTCAATCGATGATCTTACCGGATTAAATTGTCGATTTTTGCAATCTTCTCATCAATCGTTGACATCGAAGGTTTTCCCAGACGGGGATCATCGTCAGTCTTTTTTTATACTTCTTTGAACCGCACTTAAAAACCTGAGCGCCTGATGAACATCAATCGCCGTACAACAAAGAATGAGTTTTTCTGCCGGCTTCCCGAGTTTCACTGAAAACGCCACACTTACGCGTTGCTCTTAAAGCTCTAAGCATTTTTAAGACGGCCAACGAATGCATAATCGAATACGAATGAAGAGTCACGTGACTAAGCAGTGTAGCGTTTGACCTTGACGCACTCGCTGGTTGTCAAGAAAATCAGTCCGTTTACTTTTTACCTACACCTCGTATATATATATATATATATATATATATATATATATTCATTTACTCACCCAATGTATGTTCATTCTATCTCGAAAACGACAAGGCACAGGAAATTGAAATTTAGCATAGTCACCTTTATGCGTAGTTGTACAATGAGACTAGGTTTAAAATGAAATCTTCTTTTAAGTGGTTTTTAAAAATTGCTTCTTTCTAAAAAGTGGCTTAATGCATTTCAATGAAAATTTGTCCTTTGACTAAGGTTTTACTGACGTATGCGTATTTGTAACAAAATCTTAGACATTTAAAATGTCTAATTTGTCTGTCTGTCGGTGGCAGCCGTTATGTTTAGCAATCCCACCTTAAACCTTGCTCACACTACTCAAGATTACTCAAGATACACACACCCAAACACAAACTCTCTCTCTCTCTCTCTCTCTCTCTCTCTCTCTCTCACACACACACACACACACACACACACACACACACACACACACACACACACACACACACACACACACAGAAACACATACACACAAACACACACAGGCAAACATAAACAAAATAAACACAGAGATACACAAAGACACACACACACACACACACACACACAGAAACACGAACACACACAGGCAAACATAAACAAAATAAACACAGAGATACACAAAGACACACACACACACACACACACACACACACACACACACACATAAACACAAACACACACACAAACACAAACACACACAGAAACACAAAAACACACAGGAAAACATAAATACGCACACAGAAAGAGAAACACACACACACACACACACACACACACACACACACACACACACACACACACACACACACACACAAACACAAACACCCACAGAGGCAAACATACACAAACACACACACACACACACACACACACACACACACACACACACACACACACACACACACACACACACACACACACACACACACACACATACTAAGTTTACTACGTAACCTGACTAACACTAAAAGTATAAAGCGGACCATTGCTGATGAAGTGAATGAGACCTGCCTAATGGTGTATAAAACGAAGCCCTGGGATACCTGCAACCTTCTGTATACATTAGCCTTACCCATGTATACGGGGATTTGTGTGGGCAGACATAATATCCCGTGGGCACCTCCGTGATAAGGTAAAGAGAAATAAGGCGGGGAGTTTTGTACCTCAATAATGAATTGCAGTCACCAATTAGAAATGGGTAAGTTACCCACCTTGAATCTTCTCCAAAACCTAAACATTATGAAGAGACTAGGACTGGATAAGGCGCTGTAACTGAGCATCTCAGGAATATAGAAATACGACAAAATAGATATACAAGGCATTGCAATAGTAACCCTAGAAAGTCGTTCATTCATTGTATGTTACGTTAAAAGTCCTGCAGTTGGTGTTTCACTGATATAATTTAAAAAATAATTCTTTGTTACATACAATTGTTAGCACATATATTTAACTACCGTAACTGTCATATATTAAAAACAAAATGGCGTGTTGTTTTGGTGTTTTGGTGTTTAACGTCCGACTATTGTGCACACTTGGGCTAATTCAGACGATGGGCTGATTTAGCGTATGGAAATGCCAAGCTCTCGTCGGGAATCGAACCCGGGTCCTCGGGGTGAAAGCCTAGTAGACCACTGAGGCGGCTAAAAAAAAAAATTGTGTATAGAAAACAAAATGTTGTCTACTTGAAATGCTTATAAATGGGTTAATATCACGAGCTCACAAAAGCTAAACGGGTTCTTTAAATTTTATAATTTAGGTTTTTTCATTGCCTGCATTGGAACATCCTAATGTTTCATTAAGACAACTTCTGTATGACGAAGTTCTTTCATTGAACCTTTCATAGATCCTTTGTCCGTTATCTACTACTAAACGACTCAACAGATTTCAATTAAAACGTATTGTTCTTTGTGAAATTTAATCTTTGACTACTTTAAACTATCTTTAGTCAATTTGAAACAAAATGGTGGACACTTAAAATGCCACATAAATTTTCACCAACTTGGTCGACCAAATAAAAACGCTATGATTTCTTTGTGTAAAATGTTGTTAATTGTGTGGTTAATGTCTCTTAATGCGCGTAGTAGTGGTAAGTTTTGGTCTAACAATCTGACTTATTTTGCGGGAAAAAATTACTTTATAGCAATAAAATTAACTTAAACAAATTTGTCAAACTTCAAATTAATTAACTGTAATTTATATTCCCTCAAAAGACACAAAGATATATATAAATTTTAAGAATTAAAAGTAATATATTTTTGCGTGGATAACATTTACTTTTATTGTTTAATTACGGTTCATATATTGGATTTCCAAAAAAATTGATATAACTTGAACAAAATCCGATTAACAATTTAAAAATTGTGATCATTTCAAATCTTAATGAATTCAAAAATTTTCTGTTTATACATTTTACTATCATAATCAGTTTTGAAATCTGCATATATTAGCGTTTAAAATTTCAAAAATTAATTTTATATGGTGACTTTTTGCGTTTTTTTCTTAATTCTTATACGGATTTTATTGTTGATTATGATGGTTCCCCGCAGGAGGGTGTGGACTAGCTGCACCTATTGAGAGGATTTAGACGTCCCTCGCTGTACCCGAGTCTAACACAACACTTACACTTACGACTTAAACACTTTACATTCACACTTACATTTAGGAAGGCTATAATAGAATCAACGTGCTTTTCGCCTAAAAATAAAAAAAGTTGATTATGATGATGGTGATATAGCCTAATATATCGAAACGTTTTTTTTCAGGAATCGATTTCAACGTCGAATTCCGAATCAGATTTTGTGCGAACAGTAAATTCGCCGTACTTCGTCGACAAAACAAAAATTGTCAAAGCGCTGTTACGAACTTCGAAGACGATAATGCTGTCGGCGCCTCCGCATTTCGGCAAATCCTTCAACCTCGATATAATCAGAAGGTTTTGTCACGCGACTGTGTACGACAACGGAACCAAAGTGCAACGCAACCTGACCTTTAACTACAAACTTTTTAAAGACAACAACTTGAAAGTCTTTCAAGACAAGAAATTCGTGTCCAAACATTTCGGAAAGTATGCAGTGATTAACGTTGATTTCGGTTCGGTTAACTGCAGCAGTTACAAGGCGTTCATAAACTCTTATCGTGGTATTTTAATGAAAACATTTTCGGAACATAAATATCTACTGCACAGCCGCAGTTTAAACGACTATCACAGGAAACTGTTTAACCAGTATTACATGAAAAAGGAGATTGAAAAGCAAAACGACACCACTTTGCATAACAGTTTGCCGGTTTTGTCTTACCTTTTGCACCGTCATGACGCCAAAACTAAGAGCGTCGTATTGATCGATGAATTCGACGCACCTATACGTAAGGCGATCTTCGGTGATTACAGAGTCCTTGATGTTATTGTCGAATATCTAATGGATTTTATAACTTACTGCTTAAAATCTATCACAGATGTTCATAAGATAATAACCAACGCGTGTGTTAAATTTGCCCCTCCCATGTATCCTGATCTGGATAAAACGCAATACATGCAGTTCTTACTGGATCCTAGATTTTCTTTATATTACGGTTTCTCGGAGAACGAAATCAAGTCATTGTTGACGAAAAGAAACATGTCGGACAGAATGACCGACGTGAGGAAGTGGTACGGACATTACAGAGGCCTTCTGAGGGATGAAAGCTCTTTCAGGATCTACAATCCGTTGTCAGTTGTTAAGTTTTTGAAGACTAAACAGCTGAAGAGACATTGGGCTGAATCAGCTGGAAGGTTGGACCTGTACGAACTAAGTTTAACGGAAATTATTATCGCGAATTTGAAAAACTTATTCGGTAAGCGTCCTACCGAGATTATGTTCTTAGATAAGTTTTACAAACATCACATTTGTAGGTTGAATCAAATAGTGACTGATTTCGAAATGACCCCGCATTATGAGCAAAATCCGGATATATTTTTTCAATATATGACTGATTTAGGTTATTTACATATTGTCGATTCGGAAATAAACGGCTTAGAAGAGATGGAAATAGCGATTCCCAGTCGTGAAATTCGGGAAGAAATCAGAGAGTACTTACTTAATGTAACTAAATAACTAAACAGTATGGGTGTAATTTTGTAGTTAAAGTGTGTTTTAAGTTAAGTTCTATCCACTAAAAAACCACCAAAAGCATTTCTCTTTTGCAAACCACCCCACGGAACCGCTGCTAGGCATTACTTCATGGGGATGTGGACTGGCTGTCCGCCTATCCTTCTCTCCGTTGGCTATTCTTTCTTGATCTTCAATCCTCAGCCTCTTTCATGACCACTGTGGCGAATCTTGCAGTGGCCCTCCAGTTGGCCTCTGAAGTCATCTTTGTCGCAACTAGAGTTTTCATTGTCACAAGAAATCTAGTCAATTTTTGGCAAATACCTGACCGAACGGGAAATATTAGCACGTCAAAAACAAACAACAGCTATAGTCCAGCCACTCAATAAAACGGCCTGCGCGAGAATTTCTGAGGAGATTCTCCACCTCCACCTCCCTCCAACAGTCTACCACTGACACAGTGTCCACCAATCTAAGTCTACAAACTGTTACTACTCAGCTATAGTGAAGAAAAAGGAGAGAGCTATTGTAAGAGGGTGGGGACTAAACCTCACATTCGTACAATTTTTCTCTCTGTCCCACCGGTGTTCTTAGAAACCTAGGTTTTCGTAGTAACATACATTAATGTTAATCGTTAAATTTCAACATTTTAAAATCATATTAGTAAGTTTATTTTCAATTTTTAATTATAAGTTAATTTTATTTAGCACTAACCATTCCTACACCTAATTACCTAACATAGTTATCTGCTATTTTAAGATGTTAGCTTTCAATTAGTTTTATTTCTTATGAAAAATATTCTCCGTGTATTATTTTGAGAACATTTACGTTAGAAAACTAGAGTGGCCATCACGTTCAGGACTCAGGACCATAAAATGCCTTCCGATCCTTAATATTAGATCACTTCTTGATGAGTATTTAAAACATATATATTGCATTCAATATAATGGATAACATTTTCAAAAACTAACCGATTCACGCCAAATTTGGTGTGTGGATTTTTTAGAGTCGCTGATAACGAATCCGCAAAAAAACACCAAAGTTACGAAGCCATATTTGTAAAATTCAAGATGGCGTATTGAATGTGGCGAACGAAATGTTGAAAAATTACCCTATTCACAACAGATTTGTTATGTGAGGTTTTCAGAGGTTGTTGATTGAGAATGTGAAGTTAGCTTTGCAAAATTCAATATGGCCGACAACTTTTTGGAAAATCAGCCGATTCTGCTGAAATGTGTAAGTAAAGGTTTTTGAAAAGCTGATCACCCGATTCTTAAAAATCTTCATTACATTAAATGTATAATATTCATTACCTAGTACCTAGTAACCTAATAATCCTCACATACGAAATTTGGATAATTTTTTAATTTTTAAAAATCACATCTGCCATCTTGAATTTTACAAATCTGATTCGTGATCAGCGACCCCAAAAACTTTCCACATATCTACATAGACCTCAGTAACACTCAAAGAGTTTTTCTTGATGTTCTGATGCAAAAACGAAATCGCATGTTTTGGCCTCCGTATTGGATTTTACCTGAACCAAAAAATTTTCGAAAGTACATTTTAATACCTTTTATTTGAGTCTTTGTAGATCTCGATCGGTCTCACAGAAGAGGTTTTTTGTCGATTTTTATTATTTTCAGTATTATGTGTGATTTTTTTTTAGCTTTTCTTTTGGCTATGTATTGGGGTTCTTCTTCTTTAGTTGAAACTAATCGCTCTCCTTATGATTTTGCTTCAAGTAATGAAAGCAGTAATGGTCACGTGTTTCTAGCGGCAATATTGAATCTCCAATAGTGATTTAGTGCTAGGGCTAATCAGATTGACAAAGTAGAGTTTAAGACTTTTCAGTTGAGTTTGTATAGACCTCAAATGGACGTAACCATTTTTGTATATCGCTGGTTCAGAAATAATACCTCATACGCGTTTGCACACTCGTGCACACACACACACACACACACACACACACACACACACACACACACATACATACAGATACACAAACACATATACACACACAATATATATAGTGTATAGTTTTGAAACATTTTTTGTAAATTTTTAGATTTTAATGTTGATTATGACGGTGAATTAATATTTTTTTTTTTAGAAATTTCCTTCCATTACATTAGCGAGACAGCTGTGGGCTGTTTTATCTGTTTTAATATGCTTTTTTATATTTTTTAGAATTATATTTTTGTAGTTTTAAGTTTTTTTTATTGCTCAGCGTATTTGGCTTGAGCGTTTTTTGATGTAGTATTTTTAAAAGATCTGTATACACTGGGAACGTCTTGTACTGAATGGCGCCCAAAGTCTGATTCTATTTAAATTATTGTTTTAGTAATATAATAATCCAAACAGTTTTATTTTTTTTCTGGATATATTTCAAAAATAATTTTACTTTTCATACATTAATCCAAAGCGACAATGTGGAAGATCTGACGTGAGCTGTGAGCAGTTATGCTTTCTGGATCACTGCCAAAACTTGCCGTTTGTCTTGATCAATCTATAATGTACGTCCTGTTTTTCCCTTAAACTCGGTAGAATATATTGCACTGAACCTAAGGCGCCAAACTGAACTTCGTTTGTCGATAGGATTTATTTTAACAGTAAGGTAGATTATAGAATGTACGCTAATGTGTTACCACATTTCGTACTAGTGGTAATGAGGGGTGTATAGGATTTTCACGTTTTGAAAAAAAGTTTATAAACAGAATTGCGTTAAACACAATCGCGCCACTCAGTTGTATAACTGACTTGATAGAAGCGAATTTCAAAAGTATTTTTCTTCGTCTTACCCGTTTCGAAATTCTGATCTCACCAACAAAATCAACAAACAAATCTTTATATTAGCGCTTTAAACTTTCAAATTACATTGAAAATAACGAAAGTAAACCCTGACCGACGTCAAAAATTTTTAAATTTCAAAGGATTTTGATAATTTAAATTACTAATTTATGAAGTTTTTAACGCTGACCACAACGGTGAAACCGGATTTTCAAAAAGGTTGAAGGCAAAGAGCTTATGAGTTTTAAAGATTTGAAATGATTGCCATTTTGAAAGAGTTGAACGAATTTTACTGAAAAACTAACTCGTCTGACGTATTACCGAAATGGATTTTTGTGTCGAGTTTGAATTAAATTGGACTGAAATTGCGAAAGTTGATAGTGTTGAAAGGAGCGCGAGCGAGCGCACACGCGCGCGAACGCACACAGACAAACAGACACACACGCACACACTGCACACAGACAAACAGACACACACGCACACACTGTATACAAACACATACACACACAGTACACAAACACACAAACACACACATACACACACACACACACACACACACACACACACACACACACACACACACACACACACACACACACACTGGTATTTAGTTCGTGTTTAGCACTTGGTATTTGTGTTTATTTGTTGTGCATTTTTAGCCAAACGCCTTAATCGATTGTTATGAAATTATGTACCAAGGTACCATGTATAAAGGCCAAGTAACGTGTGTTAAACGTTTTCCATTCACTTCCGTTTCAAGATGGCGATCTCTGATTTATCGATAACTTGTACACAAGTGGCTGGTTTTTTCGTCTAATACTGTCTGTACGGTAAGGTCAATGATAATTTTGACTGCTTTATCGAGAAACAGCATTAAAACTACAATAAAATTACTGAACCGGTTAAATTGAAAGAAAATATCCTGATAGCGCAAAGCGATTAATGAAGTATTTTCTATGTGGTCGTGTGTTATTTCTTTTTAACCTAGAAAGTGATTTTAATTGTAATATTAATTAAATCGATCAAACGATTTTTCTTTTTTAGTTGACTTTATAAACTAATTAGTTTGCAAATCTAATTTCATAATCAGAACTTTATAAATGACAAATTACCGAAACTTTGAAATTAGTTTTGTTAAAATCAAAGTTTTAAACAAACGGAACGTTATTAAAGTATACGATACTTGAAATATACTTGTGTTTGTTATTCATTATCTGGCAAAAACTTTCTGAAAGATGGAACGATTAATCTCGACAAACTTTGTTAAACGTTTCCTTAGTTTGCTTAGTTTACAAAGGTGATTTAGTTCGTAGAAATACTGCTAGTTGAGCTACTAACACATACTGTAAACCAATATTAAACACGTTGAGTGTAGCATTAATCAGTTCTCTAGCTTAATAATGTAAGTTCATTAGAATAGTTGTGATTAGTTGCGCTAAATAATGTGAACTTCATTATCAAACCGTACTTGTGTTCGTTAATGAATCAATTTAACTTTGTATACTTTATTCTTTGTGCAAACAAAGGTGGACAAGTTTGTATCGATTTATCGGTTTAGTAATTAGGTCAGTGTAAGTAGCCTGTTTGTGTGACATTGTTATAGAGAATTTGATGTTTGCAACTCTGATTCAATTATATTCAGTTGTTTTTACATTGTACAAATTCTATAAAGAGTATGGTGGTTAAAATGTAAGGTTAACTTAGTGTATAATGTATAATGTATAATGTATAATGTATAACTTAGTATATTCGGCCATTTTTGTACATTTAATGTTGGTTAGGTGGTATCAGCTGATTTGGATTAATTACCTCAGTTGATTTTAAATGAATGTTTTATTACACATTTTGAACTTCATATTGCATATGTGGCATATTTGGTCTTTGTTATACCTGGATTAATTGAATTTATTTAAAAATTACTACTATATATTACACTAGGACGGGTAATTATTGTCGAAAACTTCAAGTGATATGTTCTTACATTTAGGAATTCTTCTTGATAATTTGTTATATAATATATTTTCTTTAAGTAAGGAAAGTTGTTCTCATTACCCTTTCGTTACAAACTAAATGAAAGCATTCGGTGAATATTAAGAAATAGATTTGGTTTATTCATTATATAAATCCGGCAGAGGCAACTGAGGTGGGCAGTTGATGGGGTTAGTGAGCTTACCGTACCTCCAGCTCATACTATTCTAACACACATACTCAAGACACACACACACACACACACACGCGCGCGCGCGCCTTCCAGTGTACCTTAGCCTTATTAATACAATCAGGCCTAATTCATTGTAGAATCTCATTTTGTAGTCATTAGTGGAAACTTTTAGAATGATCAGAATCTCATTGTACAACAAAAAGCTGTCTAAACGGAACACAACCTCCGTGGTAGTGGTGAAGATACTGGCATATTTAAAAGAGAACAAGCGTTTGCAAACGCCTTAATAACAAACTAAGAAGCCATCATTTAGAAGTGAGGAGAGTAAACCATCTTCAAACCCCTGTAAATCGTAGACTTTATAAATAAATTAGGGTTGCAAAAGAGGCGGTAACTGAGTACAGGAACACAGAAATATAGCACAATGGATATACAAAGATCGTAATATTAGCACAAGAAGTCCATCGATTCATCTCAATCTAAAGACAATTTTCAAAAGCTTTTTTGTAATCAAATTTTGCTGAACTGTGCAAAAAATTTACAGATTTACTGTGAATAAATTTGGAACAGATATTAATAGTCCAGGAAACGAAATTTGATATTACATTTTAAAATCTGTTTATTGGAGTGTTCTTATACTTTATTAATATTCAAGTCGCAGGGTTTAGTAAGGTTGCTAATCTAACTTTAAGAACAAACAATTGGAAATTTGCTAACCAACAAACAACTGGGAATTTGCTAACTAATAAATATATTTCCCGCATATATGTTTGAATGTGTATTAATTAGGACTCTCATGTTCACCATTTATTAGCGATTTTATACAAATTTCGCATAAAATCGATTTTGCAATAGCTTATGTAATATCACAAACCAATGGAATTTCACCGTTTCAAAAAGTGTCCATATTTGAACCTTAAAAACATATTTTTTACATTGCAATTTTTCTTTAAAATATTGTTTCACCGGTTGTAATCATCGTTAAAAGGTAAATAAATCAGAATTGATTGCAGCTTAAAATATTGAAATCAGATTTTCAAATCTGTGTAAGATAAAGTATTCATTGTAAAAAATTTGCTTCTATCACAAAAAAATGTTTCTTTTTTCTAAAAATTAGCTTCCATCATGTCTTTTTTTAAACAATACTTCACAAAATTACTTGCAGTTCTATGAAAAGTGCACCTTTAAAGTGCTTCGTACAAAAAGTTGCAACTAAACTGCAACGTTCTTTCCATTATTTCACTTAACAAAAGTTAACATCTTCCCACGTTTCCCAGTGCAATAGCGAAACCATTTTGCCAAGCTATCTGGCAATGGTATCTGTTTTACTGCCAGCTAGAATCAGGATCAGCTAGAGAGGTTATGTTTGATAGCTGCAATACTGTGTTATCGTTGACAAGTGTTGCACAATTTAGCGTAACAATAATAAAACAATCAACACAGTACTTTGGGGAGGTTGTCGGAAATAATAGGGAAACTCACTATCATTCACACACCCTGCGCGTCTATAATATTAATTTGAAACCTTTTGCACATAAATATTTTCTCATAAGGGTGTGTTTTGAAATACTTGAATTCAATAATTCATTTCCACGGTTTTGCTAAGAATAGGCAACTTGATAGGTGAACTTTAATAATGTAAATCTTCCTTCAATTCCATTCAAATGTATCTTAATTCCAAATTTCAATCTGGTGAAAATTTAAACAGAATTTTAATACTTTAAATTTTACATTATTCCACTTGAAGGCAAATATATTGAATTTGACTGGTGTAAAACTACATTCAAGTAAATCTATTTGCTTGATCTAACAAAGATATATTGAAAAGAGGAAATTATCTTACATGAAAGTGTGTTGAGTTATTTGATCAATTTAACCATCAGTATGGTATGAATGAATACAACACACATAAATAATTAACTTTATTGTTAATTTTCATTCTGACTTTTGCCATATTTTGTTGTGTATTTAAAGCAATATTCGACTTTTCTAAAGTATAAATGAACTTTTATTCTCAAGTGCCTAATTTAAAACCTAAACGTTTAACTAGAACACAAGCCTAGATGACAAAGCCTATGTTAATATACTTAAAATCTAAGGAAAACACACTCGAAGAAAATCTATGAGTGGTCAAACCAGAAATGTTTTTTCTAGAAACATCGTGTGTTGCTATTTTACTATTATAATCTGTTTACTCCATCACAAATGATGGAGTAAACAGAGTGTAATAGTAAAATAAATGTTCCTTCATAAAAATAGGAATGTTTAAAAACAGTTTTACTTTTGCAATGTAAATCACCTTCAAAAAATGCTTGCGCATTGTGTATTAACGACCACTTACAACGTGATCTGGAGTACCGGGCTTGGGTATTACTGTGATGCTGCTCCAACAGATCACTTTTCCAATGGAAATTTAGCTAAAATGGCGGTAACGTTTTTCTTTTAAACGAATGAAAACTTACTCTTTTTTATTCACGTTTATTTGATTCGCGTTGTCAACTTCTGAACAAAAAAATCCCACACGTGAAACTGATGAAAAGGACGAAAAGTTTTGTGAAAAGTACATTTTTGTTCTGCTGATATAATGGCGTTTGTCCAACTTTAAATCTTTCCGGAACTTGTATGAAAAGAAAATCAACGAGTTGATTTGGAAAGAAATTTAGTGTTAATAAGTACTTATTTTGTTAATGAAACTAAATAAAAGACTAAAAAGTAAATGAATTATGTGTTAAGTGGCACGGTATTTTAACTTGCTAAAAATAATGTTAACTTAGTGTATAATGATTTAATTCGGCCATTGTTGTACATTATTTCATGTTGATTAGAGGGAATCATCTGTTTTCAAATGATTGTTGTATTACATTTAAACATCATATTGAATACTTATTATTTTGTGTTATACCTAGATTAATTGAATTTATTTAAGAAGTACTACTATATACCATATTAGAACTGGTATTTCTCGTCGAAAACATTAGTTAATATGATTCTTACATAAAATTCAGCGAATAATTTCTTCTAAAATTTTCTGTAGAAGCTCCAATGTTTAAGAAACACACTGATAAAAAAATATTAAAAAATTTTTACAATGTGGCTCACAGAAAAAGCAAACGGAACAAATCTGTTTATACACATCAAAAGTTGCATTGAAATAAAATTTATGGTTTTTTTCAAAGATCATTGTTCATTTTCGTATTTTCAATGTAATGATATTAACGTTTAAAACTCTAATTACAGGATGTAATTACGACAGTGAAACTGATTTTCATATGATTAAAACATAAAAGATAATATTATAAATTCGTATACATCAGGTCAGCGAGACTGCTGGGTTCCACGATTTTTTTAAAGAAAGAATTATTTCCAGAATACTTTGACCGTAATCTATGTAATATGGTATTACAGTAACCATTTAATATTTTTACATTACCCTTTCAATATTTTTACAGTAACCTTTACAGTAACTTTCTATATTTTTACAGTGAGCTCTCAATATTTTTACAGTAATCTTTCAATATTTTTGCGGTAAACTTTCAATATTTTTACAGCAACTTTTAAATATTTTTACAGCACCCTTTCAATATTTTTACAGCATGAGATATGTTAGGTTATCTTTAAGTAAAATATTTTTACAGTAAGCTTTCAATATTTTTACGGTAAAATTTCAATATTTTTACATCAACATTTAAATATTTTTACCGTAACCTTTCAATATTTTTACAGTATATGATATTTTAGGTTATCTTTAAATTCATTATTTTAACAGTAAACTTTCAATATTTTTACGGTAAAATTTCAATATTTTAATAGCAACATTTCTATATTTTTAAATGTACCCTTTCAATATTTTTACAATATGAGATATTTTAGGTTATCTCTAGGTTCAATATTTTTAAGTTATATTTCAATATTTTTACAGTAACCTCTCAGTATTTTTGCAGTAACATTTCAATGTTTGTACATAAATATTGTTATGAAACTGTGCCACAAATACGGAACTTCTAAAACCAAAATAAGAGTGCACTATTGTCACTCAAAATAAAATAATAAATAATGATTGTCATTATATTGATTTTGAGCGAACTTCCATCACGAAAAATGAAATATTTAAACTGAAATTTAAATGAATCGATGCAAATAGCTCTTTTGCACGATGGATATAAAAAAAATATGTTGCAAAATTCTTCACAGATAGCCATTTTGAAACATAGTCGCCAACGTAAGTTATAACAACTTTTGGCGATGCTGTATTATTTTCATTGTATAACCATAAACTACTTCTAACCTAGGGGATAGTCATATCACAAACTGAAGTTAATATGCATGTAGCACACCGACTATAGTACAGATTCTTCTTGTAGAGTAATTTGAAATAATGATCCATACACTTTAGAGCAACTGGAAAAAATAGCAACAGTACACATTGCAAAAATAATTAAAGGAACTCGAAGGAACATGCCAAGAACCGAATGGTCAAGTGCATGGTTATGAATGGACATCATTTCAAAAATTTTGTATAAGTTTTAATGACAAACTAGATAAAATATAAGTGTTTAACTAAGATCTATTGTATATTTTAAATATACTATAAGCTTGCTTATTTTTAACCTGACATCCTGAATTATTTTTATTAGTATATACTGTAAATTAAAAATATCATTTACAAGAATGTTTTCGCATTTGATAATAGATATGCTAAATGTAATATTATCATTTGATTTGACAGAATACGTTATCTATGTTACTGTTATATGTTAATCAGTTAATTAATTAATCACACCTAGTTGTAATATATTATGCACAATGTGTAGTAATTAATTAACATAATAATGTCCACTTCAGGCCTTATTGGCTGATTATACGAAATCTGGTTTACAACTCAGAACAATTATTAGCGTTAGAATTTAAACACTATGATTAATTATTATAACAAAATTGTAGCAATTTTAGAATTTCGTTGATTTTTGTTTACATTTTCTGTATAAATTTTTAAAAAAATCAAAAAATGTGATGATTCTTTATGTTAGCGTATCCAGTGAACATCAGATAGTGTCTCATGTTAAGTCTTACTTTTATCACTGTTTATTCGAACATTTGGCATCATTTGTGTATTTAAAACAATATTCTCGACGTTTCGAGAGTAGAGATAAACTCTCAAGTGCCTAACGCAAAACTTAACATGCAATAAGAATATAATTCTAGATGGCAAAGCTTTTGTTAAAAACTTGGAAAACCACACTCAGGGCAGATCTGTGAGTGGTCAAAACAGAAATAAAACTAAGATTTACATGTGATCAGGAAACCATAATTTATCATGAAAATTAACCGAAAGTGCTACAGAATAGCTTACAAATACCGTATTATAAATGCACACTGTTTTCTGATACATTTTAGTCGTTTATTCTGTAGAGAGGTTCATTCCGTTTTCTCGCTTACTTATGGTTGCCTGTTCTTTCCTGATTTTTTATCTTAGTTTTATTTTAATCTCTGGGATCTGCACTGAGTGTTTCTCTTAATTTTAAGTGGTTTAACGTAGACCTAAGCACTTCTTATGTCCTGGTTGCACGTTTAGGCTTTACGTTAGGCACTTGAGAACGAGAGTTAGTCCATACTCTTGTAACGTCGTGTATTGGCTTATAATGGCAATGCCGAATAAACAGTAATATTAATATAAATGTTCTATCATTAAGTAACAATTTTAAAAATATAATACCTCCTGCTGGATGAAATTATTGCCTGTTCTTAGAATAATACGTTTGTGGGGAAATTAATACCATCGAATGTTGTATTATTTCCTAGCCTAATAGTAACTTAGTCAATTGTACAACTAATCCCGCAAGCAGGTATTGATCCAGTAAAGCTGTCGAAGAATTCGTCTTGACAAACAGATCCGCCTTATCAATCTCCCCAGTACAAGACACGCTTGCAAAGTCTAGTTGGACAAGATGACGGACATTAAGGTGTCTTGGACCTTAATAGCCGCTTGTCTATCAAGGGGTCAAATTCATCATTTAGACCTTCCGTTTCTCCAGTGTAACTGCTACGCTTGCACACGTGTCAGCTTGATATACAATATAATAACCACTAAAGCCAAATAGTTCAATGATTCATCCATTAGTTATTCAAAATTACCAAAAGATTTTTTTTTTTGTTAAATTCTTTGCAGATAATATTTTACTCTTTGATAAGAAATGTTGACACAAAACTGAATAATAACGTTATCTGTTCGGTCCAACAACAATACCGATAGAAAAAATATTAAATAAAAACACTGATAATGTGCGAACCTTCATACACTTTCTTTTTCCAAAACCCTGATTCAAATTCTAAGAATGGTTTTAAATGTTATTCTGTTTGTTACCATTTATAGCGCAGTACGGTATGTAAGTACCAACAGTTTTTAATACATTTATTCGGTTAACTGAAAGTCTGTTGTCAGTGTTAAATGTTTGATTTTCGACGTTTTAGGAATTCGTAAAACTATCTGTATCAGCTTCGGAAGTAGAAGACCTAACCAACGACCATTTCGTCGACAAAACCGGCATCGTTAAAGTATTCTTCCAGTCCAAAAACGTGATATTGGTGTCGGCGCCTCAAGGATTTGGCAAATCAGTAAATCTGGATATAATAAAGACGTTTTGCGAAGCGATCGTCGATAATTACGGTTCCAGAGTGCAACGTGAACGGTCCAAGAATTATAAACTGTTCTCGAAATACGGTTTTAATATTTATAGAGACAAATCGTTTTTCGATAAGCATTTTGGTATGTATCCGGTAATATGTTTAGATTTCGAGAACCTTAAGTTTAGCAGTTCCTCCACATTTACTAGCGCGGTAAAATCTCTTGTAACGACAGCATACTCGAAGCACGAGTACCTGCTGAACAGCGGTGTACTAAATGCAGAAGAAAAGGAACGGTTTAAAAGTTTCTATGAGATTGGCCACATTAGAAGACAAAGAGAGAATGCCACAAATTACGCTATATTAACACTTTCTGAATTGTTGTATTATCATTTTAACGAAACTAAAAGCATTATACTGGTAGATAATTACGACAAAATATTTATAGAATCCTTATACAAAACGGAAGAGATAAACGAAATTGTCGAGTTCATGTTTGAATTCATGTCGATTTTATTGAAACCAAATGAACACGTGATGAAGATTTTAATTAACACGTCACTCAGATTGCGTTCAGTTTTACCGGATACGGAAAACGTTCAACACGTACGGTTTTTGTCCAAAAATAGCTTTTCCACTTTCTACGGTTTCACGGAAGACGAAATTCAAATAATAAAGAATAAGATAAGAAGAAATAAAAAGAAATTGAGTAAGAGAGATGTGAAAAATATTAGGAATTTAAATAAATGGTACGGCGGTTACAGAGTGCAAAACAGTAATATTATGCTTTACAATCCGTTTTCAGTTATTAAATTCTACGAAACGGAAAAGATGAAGAGCTATTGGCTTGAAAAGAATAAATTGAACGAAGCGATATTTCTAATTAAAGATATAAACAGGAAAATAGACGAGCTACTGTATTTCGGCTCTATAAACATTAAATACTTGAACCAATTTGAAATTCAACACGTACAAAGAGCCAACATATTCATCGGTAACGCGGAGATTTACACGTTCAATGAGAAAGACGTGCATTTGTTTTTCCAGTATATGACGGAACTCGGGTATTTTAACGTGAATTTCTCCAGTTTGAAGGAAGAATTAGTTATTAGTATACCAAATGAAGAGATCAGATCGTTTTTTTCTGAGTGTCACAAAAAATCACTCGCCAAATTAGCAAGGGGATATTAAAAGTCGATTTTTAAATTAGGATAGGTAGTCGGTGAATTATGGGAGGCGCTTTTTTAAAGAATTACAAACTATTGAATAAAAACGTATTATGATAACTTTTATAGTTAGAATAGTAATAGTAGGATAGTTAGAATAAAACAATTGTTTTCTATTTTGTGAATAAAGTTAACCAGTTTAGAACGTTTTAGAAAATCTTTTTTAAAACAAAAAAGATTCCAGACATTACAATATCATTACATATCAGTACCCTCGGTAAATATTATTGTATTTCAGCTTATTTATTCTAAAACTTACAAAATTTATCGGAGAATAAACCTTCTTCATTACATCGTCGACAGAACAACTGCTGTGGTGAGTCGGTGGTCGATGTGGCTAAAACACCGGTCCGTCTGCTGTGTCTCTGAACTGCGCACTTGAGGTTCTAGCCGCAGTTGCTCCCGTTGCATTTCCCTTACCGTTAACGCTGATCCCTCGTTTTCATTAATCTAACAGGCTTAAAATATGGACGTTAAGGAAATAAAATGCAAAAATGCGAAAAGAAACAATTGGAGTCCCAGTGTAAAATATTGATAGGAGTCTTCTCAATATTTATGGAGCACTTTAAATAAGATACTTTCTTATAAAACGTAAATAAAACGATTATCTCAATAAATGCTGGAGCTGTAAGAAAAATGAAGAAAAACCAATAGTTTGTAAAGGAAGAAGAAGGAGAAAACTCAACAATTTGGATGTTATTGTGAATTTTATGATTCTGGTCTAAGCACTTGAAGAGAGAAATTCAATATTAAAAAAAGAAATAATTAAGCATCAGTAAAAAAATTTAAGAAACCAACTTGATAGTGCATTACAACGTAATTGTAAGCTTTAAAACATTGTGAGTGATCCTTTTTAATAATAAATTCAAAAGTCCACCAGCGCTCACAAGTCTATCATCAGATTTGAGAGAATTAATAAAAAAAAAACATTTCTTATAATTAGTGAAAATTTACAGATCATTTTAAAACAAACCTAATGTGTCATAACACATTCATCATTTAATTTTGTTGTCATCCATAAATCATCTTAGATATTTTACCCACGCATCACCCATCTAGTTATTAAGTAAAATGAAATGTTATTATACTTTTAGAATACTAAAAGAATACTAGAATGTAATATTACATGAAGAGTTGGTTTTAGTAACGTTAAGTGATTCTGTATGTGCAAGCTAGCCGAGGCACAAACAGAACACTGAACCCGAGATTTGTAATTTTGTAAAATATAATAATTACATAATTTTTCTAAAACATAAATCAATCGTACGATTGATTTATTTATACTTCGTTATTTATAATTGCTAAATAACTTTTAACTGTGTTCGACATTCCTACCTTAACTTTTACGCACCGACGTGATATGTACACAGAAACAGCTGCGGTAATCTAAACGAAGCGCGAGGAACACGTAGGTAACCCTTAAGGCCGTACACTTCAGGCTCCGTTAACATGATCATACAAACTACAACGTTACTACATTTTAGAGACTTGATGGCGCAGATTCCACAGCCTAATAAGGATTACAACAATAACAGCACTCATTATTATAATCTTCGTAGTCAACGACGCAGTATTTCTTGTATAAAACGAAACCGCTTTGGATAGGTTTCCAAACCACTTTCAAAATTTTGTGTGTGTGTGTGTGTGTGTGTGTGTGTGTACGCGCGGGCGCGTGCATGTGTGTGTTTTGTTTTTGTTTGTGTGTGTGTGTGTGTGTGTGTGTGTGTGTTTATGTTGTGTGTGTTGTTTGTTTGTGTGTGCTGTTTGTGTTTGTGTGTGTGCGTGCGTGCGTGCGCACGAGAGATAGATAGATAGATAGATAGATAGATAGATAGATAGATAGATAGATAGAGATAGATAGATAGATAGATAGAGAGAGAGAGAGAGAGAGAGAGAGAGAGAGAGAGAGAGAGAGAGAGAGAGACGATATCGAGAAAAAGGATCAATCGACTTGAACACTACTGTTCCCAGAATTTTTGCTCAAAAACTGCGATAGAAGAAAATTATAAGGTGGTGAAAATTTTAAAAAAATTTAAGTCACTACCTGTTTGATTAACATCGATTGGGGTATCATAAGTAAAGGAAATTTTGCGCTGAATTCGAATATTGTATTGAAAATAAAGATCTTTTTGTTTAATTTTCAAAAAACCTGTAAGATTTGTAATGTTTTTTTCGAATCTGAATAGGACCTTTAGGGTAGGAAATATATCGAAAAAATTATACTGAATCCAAGTTTGATTTTGATATATTTTTTTTTTAATTTATTGTTTTTAAGTGCTACAATCCTTAAATTTCAGAGTATTTGTTTGTTTGAATCTACAAAGTTCATGCACGGAACGAAATATCTATTAAAATCTAATTAAATGTCTTAAAATATTTATATATATATATATATATATATATATATATATATATATATATATATATATTAGTTTTTACGTACTTCTGATGGGCTACTTCACGAAGAATAATATATAACACATAAACACAGTTCGACAACTTTCTTAATTTTTCTTAATAATAATTGAATTTAACGTAAAATATCAAGTTTTTTTCTAAACAGTTTATGAAATATCAATTTTAACATTAAAGCAATTATTTTTCAATTCATATTTTCATGACTTCAGCAAATTTTCATTTCATATTTTTCTGAAATAAATCTTCAAAATTTACAAAAAAATACGTGCTAATATTCACTCATAATTTTTCAAATTTTAAACAATTTTTTTATGCCGCGAAAATCCTTTAAAACTACATTTCATCTTACCCGGTAAATTAGTTTATTTTCCACTGTGTCTAGAGATACATAGATAAATACATAGATACATAGAGATACAAATCTCAATAAATGTTATTCAGCCGGGATAACTTGTTCGGAATAAGGAAGAACTCGCCTTACATACTTAATCTACTTCGCTTTTTAAACACTTAAGTTTTCATTCAGTTCATATATTTTTGAATAAATTTAATTCCGCACATTATTAAATTTCAAACGAAATTTGACACACACAAAATTTATCATACCTGTGTAAAAATCGGGCCGTGGTAAAAATATTTTAAAATGGCTTCTGAAAATCACAAAAATCACAAGACTCATTAACTTAAACATGAGTTTCTAAAATAATTGTAACCTAACGTAAGTGAATTTGGACGCACAATTAATGACTAACAAAATTTTTTTTTATCTGTTTACAAGTGACGGTATTTCTGAATTGTTGGACGTTTACTAAAGTTTTAAATATATTTTTGTTTTAATATGACTTTATTATTATTGAATTAAGAGATATTCATCCGCAGAAGATAAAATTTATTACGATAATTGACGATTTAAGCCATTAAACCACCACTAAACCAAGCTTACTATGTTAATAACCTATCAGTCATTACAAGGTTAGGAACCTTTACGAAATAATACTTGTATAAAAACCCTGTTAGGATTTTAAGTTTTTTTAATGTTTAGACTAATAATAACACGTATTTAATCGTTATTTCCTGATGAAAAACAAGTACTTTCACTAGCTATTCATTTAGAGGTTACGTTTTTTTTTATTTTTCTATTTTTCCCCTAACTTTTAGTTGATTCCGCACTTATATGTTTTGGATTAATAATATCGGGCACATAATGAAACGTTTTGGCGCAAAAATTACCAAAATCCTAAAACCGAATCAATAACTAAACCGGACATACTTTACTATAAAGCATACGATTTAGCAATAGTACAATTGTTGTTAAACGGTCTTGTTATTCGAAATTGAAATTATTTTTGATTGTGTTTTATATTTGTGAAAGGATTAGAAATTGTTTACTAGTTACGAATTTTTACTTTTGTTGATGTTTAAAAAAAGCTTTGGTTGAACATTTTAGGGATGTGATTTATTCAAAAGGACACTGTCGGTCATATTGAATCTATCCCCTAATTGTTAACTACAAATACAGATTACTCCGCCATAAGTTAAGGTAAAATTACGTTTGATATCTCGTTTTAAAGTACTTTTATTTGACTTATATAAGAGTGGTACTTTATTTAAATTGCTACGACTGCTAAAAAAAGCAGTGTTATGTTTTTCTTGGCTGAGTAAGTATGTATGTATGTGTGTGTGTGTGTGTGTGTGTGTGTGTGTGTGTGTGTGTGTGTGTGTGTGTGTTTTTGTTTGTTTGTTTGTTTGTTTGTTTCTTTCTTTCTTTCTTTCTTTCTTTCTTTGTTCCATCATAACTTTTTAACGGCTTATCAGACTTTGATCTACTTTAACTCGTTGGATTCTTTCACCAGGCGTGTCATAGGCTATACAATGTTCACTCAAACCACCCACCAATGGAAATAAAATTTGGGTTAAATAGATAGAATAAAGTAATTTCAGGTATGTTCAAATAATACATTCAGGCTTTTACATTCTGTATATAATTTATTGCTTTTAAAAATTGAGCATGAAACATACAGAAAATATAAGAAAACATGTATTCCTACATATAAGAAATTTAAAATGGGATGCTAAGCATAATTTTATCTGGACAAACAGCGGATTAATCTCTGTCGTTATTTAACTGTAGTCTATTGCAAACAGATTCAGTATGAAAGAGAGGTCAGCTAAAAAATATAGCAATTGTGATATCGGTTGAAATTTGTACCGAGAGTGCCAATTTAAATTACAAATAGAATCTCTATTATTTTCCCTTTGTAGTGGTAAACAACTTCAACCATTATAGTACTTATCCAATAACTTTTTTCTTGAAGAAAACGTTACTTTTGATTGTTTACGTTTTAGATCAGAAACAAAACTATGTTAAATGTTTTGTTATGCCTAATTAGAAATATTAGCTTCTGATTTTAAAATGGAAAATTTTGTAAACAATTTGATTAATGATATTCTGCGATTGTTGTATTTGTGTTCGTTGCTAAATAGATTTGGATTGGGGAATGGATTTTAAAAAAGAACCGAGATGACGCAAAAATGTGAAAAAATACACTGTAAACGAAATGAAAATTCTAAGGTGCAATTGTTTTACTAAAATTATGATTATGATTTGTAAATGTGAAGAAAAAATAAATACACATTGAGAATTTTGAAAAACATATAAGATTTCGACATTTCCAAATATCCAAAGCCCAAACACGGTGTTTAACAGTCTATTACTCTATTTGTTTTTCGATTTTTATGAAGTTTGACACATAGGTCTAGTTTAAAATAATAATAATAATAATAATAATAATAATAATAATAATAATAATAATAATAATAATAATAATAATAATAATAATAATAATAATAATAATAATAATAATAATAATAATAATAATAATAATAATAATAATAATAATAATAATAATAATAATAATAATAATAACAATAATAATAACCGTCGCGCTTACGTAATAGAAGCAAATTTTTGAAAGACATTTGTTTCTGAACTGTGTAAACTATTATAAACAGCACTATTATTATGTCACTATTATAAACAGCAGTGCAATCTTTTGAATTGCATTGAAAATGGGAAAGGAACCCGACTGCCGTAAAATTTAAAATAATTAATTTCAGCGGATTTTGAAATTTAATTTTTCTTTTAATTCATTCAGTTTTTAACATTAATTACGATGGTGAAATCATATTTAAAAAAACATTTAAGTCAACAAAGTAATAAATTGAAACAAACTTGAAAAGACCGCCATTTTGAAACTATCAAACGAATTTTGCTGGTTAACAAAATTAACGAACTCTCAAGTAGTGATCTAGAGTTTAAGATCTGGGTTAGGGCCTTACCATGATAACAGTTAGAAGAGTTTTACAATGGGATTTTGCGTAAAGTGTTTTTGGTTGGGGAATACTGTTTGGTATTTAAATTTCTGAGAAACAGCTTTACGATCTAAATCAAATTTTCCTAAAATAAAATCCGTTAGGCTGCTTTTTCTTCCAAAAAAATTGCGTAGTAAATTATAAAATAAATCAAAAACACTTATATTTTTCCCAAAATCGGTTTCATAGATTTCGTTTAAAATGTGGTAGTCAAGTCAGTGTAGCAAACCTTGACCGCCGTCGGATTTGTTTTGCTCTAGTTTAATTTTGTATAAACTTTGAACAAAATGTACGGACAAATTTTGAGAAACGATTTCCAATGTGTTATGTCTCTAATTGTAAACTTAATTTATTTGGTAAAAATTATTAGATTGTGAGACTATGTAAATGTTTGCGAAAATTATTTGGAAAAAAACAATTACCGAACTTATCACTAATAAACATGGTCTTGTTACACAACTTTGATTTTCAAAAATCACTACGCCGTCAGTTTATAAAAGCGCACAAAAATGTGTTTTATTTGGGATAATTAACGAAAATAAATCATGTTTTTCACTCTTTTTTACGGTAAATTTTTACTGTTATTCCGTGCGCCTTCTATAGCGTAACGATACAAGATGATAATACTCGCCACGGTATATAGATACACGGTAGGGGCCACGGTGGGTGTGCGCAGTAGACTACCGCGCGCGTGACGTCACTGAATCCTCACTGCTACATTCTGTAATTTCCCGTTTAACAATGCGGTGTTCTGTAAATGTAGTTGGAGATTCGGTGTGTTTATGTGAGTGTTTGTTTTAAGTAAAAGGTCTTTTTTGTGTAAATAAAAGGTATTAATTGTGTTTTGTGGTCGAGGTTTAATAAGTGTAAGAAAAGATTTAATTAGCCTATGTTTTGAACCCTAAAAATACATAATTTGTTTTGTTTGCTGTTGTATAATTGTGTATGCATAACAATGCCTAATTGCGTTATAGCCAGTTGCTATAATAGTGATAAGAATTGCAAAGGGAAAGGAATTACATTTCACAGAATTCCAAAAGACAAAGGCCTGAGAAAAGCGTGGGTTCATGCGTGTAAACGAGCAGATCATTTTAATTTTGATAATTTTAAAGTCTGTTCATTTCATTTTAATGACGATGATTTCGAAAGGGATTTTAAATCCAAATTACTAAATACGAAACCTAAAAAACAGCTGAAATCCGGTGTCATTCCACGTTTTAACATTCCCACCGTTAAAAATAAATGTATCAATTCTGAACGAGCTGCAAGGATTAAAAAAAGTGAAAACCATGAAACATTAAAAAACTTATTGACGAGTCCGATGGAAATCTACCAGGTAAATCACCTGTAAATGGAAATGACGTTGGTGCAATTGTAACGTGTAATTCTGTAAATGAAACCCACTCTTCCGTAGTCAGTAATTTTAATACAAATATCGTTGTAAATAATGCCTCTGTAGAGGAAATGAAATGTTTAAGAAATGAAAATTTACTTTTGAAGGAACAAATTCAACTTGCATTACAAGAACTGGTCTCGGTTAAAAATAAAAATGTGGCTTTACAAAGCAATGCTACTAATTTTAAGAATATTTTTTCTGATAATATGTGTTGAAACGTAAGTTCTAAGAAATACGTATGTTTTATTTTACTGTTTGCATAATAGGCATACGCCTATTTGCTATTTAATTTGTTGTTAATTTTTTATTTGAGATGTGCGTTTTCACAGTCAACCACATAATTATCACGGAAAATCCGCAGATACGTAATTCATAGTGTGATGTGCTTTTAACTTTCAAACAAAAAATAACCTGGAATTTTTCAAGCTATGGACCTATAATTTACTTTACTTTAATATTATGTAATATTGTATAAAATAAAAAGTTTCCGTTTTGACAATGAGCGAATTCACTAAGTAAAGTAATTAACAGCGTTATTAATGTTAGATATAAGGAATTATTATTGTAATTACTATAATACAACTGTATTATAGTAACACTAACAACATTATAGTACAACTAACACTAACATTACAAACTGTTTTCTAATGAACACTACGTCTGAGCTAGATACGATCAGGGATTCGATGACGTACTTCAGCCGGCAAGTGGTGGGGGAGACATGCGCGTGGCCCCTACCGTGTATCTATATACCGTGATACTCGCCACAAAACAGCTGATTTTAGACAATCTTATCTTTTTACGAGTACAGCACACACACACACACACACACACACACACACACACACACACACACACACACACACACACATATATATATATATATATATATATATATATATATATATATATATATATATATATATCCATGAAAATTCATTTAAACCACTTTATTAAATAAAAAAAGGCAACCTAAATTTTGAATACCAATGACCTTTGAACCATGTGTGCAGAAAACGATAAACCCACGACAGTTATTTCAAAATATGATAAATCACCTAAAAACAGTATTTTTTTTTTATTTTAAGAATTTGACGTATTTTGTAAGGTGATGCAATAAGCTGAACAATATTTTTGTTTGATTAAATGAAAATTTGAAAAAAATGGTTCTGAAACGTACATGTACAACAATTGTTTTAGGATATAAATTTCTAAATAATTTTCTTCTCAAATCGGTTTAGTAGATTGTAAAAAAATGTATTTTTCTTTAATTTTCTTTATTGTTTTTAACGCTGAATTCAACGCATTGGTAAGTACAAAAAAAGTGTAATACTTTTATATTTTATTTACAAATAATCGCATCAAGCAGCTGTCTTTCTGACGTCATGGAAGCGAATTTCCAACAATGTATAACATTGTTTTACAGTATATTTTAAAAGGATTACTTTAAATGTTAATTTACACAGGTCTGAACGCTGATTATGTTTCTGAAATCGGATTTTCAAAAAAGTGTAAGATTAAAAAGTTGTGACTTTTTGTCAAATTGCATCCATTTTTAAACTGTGGATTTTACTATGTACCCAACTTGTTCACGCTATTACTTAAATCAATTTTTGTGTTAAATTTGAAACAAATCGGATCAAAATTGCGCTAGAGTGCTAAAACACACGCACTCACTTACTCACTCACACACACACACACACCCAAGCTAACACATCCCAACCAAAACCCCGATGTAAATGGAATCCTAGGTCGCTCGACCCGGAAAAACTTTCTATAATGCTTGAGAGTGGTCTACTTTTGGAAGGAACTCCGGAACAAAAGGCTAGCTCTTTGATGCAAAGAGTGGAAGGTGCGTGCGATGCTTCAATGACAAGAACCTCCAGAAGAAAGCATTATAAACCTGCTTTTTGGTGGATCGAGGGTATTTAAAGCCTTCGATCTCAGTACGACCGAGCCAGAAAGAAAATTTCAGAGAGCACGTCGGAGGAATCGCGATCCTGAAGCGGCAGAACAAAATTACCGTGTGGCTAAATTAGCGCTTTGCAAGACTATAAAACAGAGCAAGTGCCGATGTTTGGCAGATTTGCGTGAAGAGGTAAACAGAAACCAATGGGGCAGGCCATATAAAGTCTTAATGAGACGGTTCGCGGAATTGCGACAACAGCAACCAAAGTGCCCCTTCTTCCTACGCAGAGTGGTGTCGACACTTTCCACACTTGGACGAGCCCATAAGACCAGAGATTGTAGTGCCGGCGGGGGAAGTGATTCCACCCATCATGATACATGAGCTGCATCAGGCGTGCAGGAGGATTGGAGATGTCAAAGCATCCGGCCCAAATGGCACACCAAATGAGGCTCTTAAAGTTGCTCTTGAAACCATTCCTGATGCTTTTATTAAAGTACAGGATTGCTGCTTACGGGAAGGAACTTTCCCACCAGATGGAAGGATCAGAGGTTGGTTCTGATACCAAAGATGAAAAAGCCTCCTGAAGCACCATCATCATATCGACCGATATGTCTACTTGATACAGCGAGGAAGATACTGGAGAGGATTGTTTATGGATGACTTGAACCATTCGGTGAAGGCGCAGATGGGCTTTCGGAAAATCAATACGGATTTCGGAGGGGCAGATCTACCAGTGATGGTATTAACGGTGTCATTACTAAAACGAGGGAAGCGACTGAAGGCAAAAGGTGGAGAAAAGGTGCTAAAAAATATTGCGCTATTGTCATACTGGACGTTAAAAATGCATTCAACTCAGTGCGATTGAGTAATGTATCGTAAGTAGCAGGGGAGTTCCAGTGTATCTCCAGAAGGTGGTAGGGAGTTACTATAAAAATAGTACCCTCATCTATGACACTGAGGAAAGAGAAAAGAGATACAGAGTAAAATCAGGAGCACTACAAGGCTCTGTGCTTTAACGCCTCCTTTGGACCATCATGTATGATGGGATCTTACCTGTCAGCGTATCTTTAGGCGTAAAAGTCTTTGGATTCACCGATGACCTTACGGTGGTTGTTGAAGGGAAGTTTTTGGAAGAAGTCGAGGTTCGGGATAACGAGGCAGTAAAGTCGATCCGGAGATCGTTGACATCTATGGGTATTCAGCTCGTCGATCATAAGACGGAGGTCGTGCTTGTAACCAAAAGGAAAAGAGGGAAATAGTAACTTTTATAGTTGGAGATATGCAGATACGTTCCGTTCCAGCCCTTCGATACCTTGGTATGAGGTTTGACGCAAGACTCTGCTTCAGGTAACATCTCAAGGCAGTTAGTTAGGAAAGGCGGCAAACGTGTCAGGAGCTCTTTGCAGGCTCATGCCGAATCTGAGAGGTCCAAGACAGGCACACCGCCGAGTACTGGCTGGGGTAGTAAGCACAGTGCTCCTTTACGGAGCGCCGATTTGGAGCCAGGCTATGACGGTCGTGAGCTATGCGCGCAAGGATAATGCAGTGCACCGCCGTGCGTTGCTGCGTGTCCTGAGTGGTTACCGAACAGTTTCCTACGACGCTGCATGCGTAATGGCGGGCGAACCCCCTGTGGAGCTGATGGCTGATGAAAGAGCGAGGTTCTACTGGCGCAAGCGAAGTGCTGAGCCGCTGTATAGTCATACATTGGAAATTACAGAGGAGCCAAATCGGACCCTGGAGGCATGGCACCGACAGTGGGACGAATCAACAAATTTACGATGGACATACTAACTCATAGGTAACTTCCAGGATTGGTGCAATAGGGAACATAGGTGGATTTCTATCTCACACAAATTCTCACTTAGCACGGTTGCTTTCAAGCTTACTTGTTCCGTTTCAGGCTGGGAACAGACTTGGTTTGTCCCCTCTGTCTTTCAGCAGTGGAGGAAAATGTGGAGCATGTGTTTTTCCAGTGTCGGAGATTCAACAAGGAAAGGATGAAACTGCAAACATATCTCTGAGGCAGCATTACACCGGAATGTCTGGTTGTGACAATGATGGCTTCAGAGGCCAACTGGAGGGCCATTGCGGGATTCGCTGCAGTGGTCATGAAGAGATTGAGGGCTGAGGATCGAGAAAGGAGAACCAACGCCGTAGAAGAGTAGGCGATCAGCCAGTTCACCTTCCCACGAAGTAATGCCTGGCGGCGTTTCCGTGGGGGGATTTATAGAAGAGGAATGTTTTTGGTGTTTTTTAGTGGGTAACAATATATATTAACTTGAGTTTGAACTTAATTTGAGTCCCACACTCTGGGGTAGTGTGGTACCCCAGTCTATAAAAGATTTTTTCCACCATTTTTTGGCATCGCAAAAAAAAAGAAAAACACAAACAAATACATACACGCACACATTAACACACACACACACACACACACACACACACACAAACACACGAGGTAAGTTAAAAAAATCATGGAATTGGAATCAAATTCTCCCCTCCTGCACGTATACACTTCTTCCACCGTTCATACAATTGTTGGAAACACTCCTGAAAGCCATTTTTGGAAATTTTGTTTAGTCACTTCGTCGCATTTCCGATCATCTCTTGTGAGTCAGAAAAATTATATCTTTTTATTGTCCTTTTGAGTCACAGATAAAAATCCGGTGCAATGTTGGGACAAAGTAGGGAGGATTCCAGAGTGGTATCGTTGTGCTTGGCAGGGTGCTTCAATATCAAAGATCAACGTGATGGGAAGTTGTCATGCAAAAAAAAAAAAAAACACAAATCGTACCCTGCCCATTTTCAGGTAGTTTCATCTAACTGCATCTAATAGCCGTTTCAGAATCTCCTTTTATATTTTTTGTTAACTGTTTTTTCCTTCAGGATTAAACACCTCCAACATCACTTTATCCTGCTTCTTTGCAAGCAACATTATTCCTCTCTTGGTGGAGTTTTTGATTTCCATTCAGCAGTCTAACTGTTCCTTTGAGAGTCGTTAAAGAAGCACCAGATTTTTACCTTTTGATTATTACCTGTTTCTATGACCAAAAATGACACTGAAGGATCATCGCTTTGTTAATTAGCAAGAGGTGATGGAAAATTCAACGAAAAGGCTAAAGGGAATTTCCATAAATGCATTCAGGAGTGTTTCCAACAATAGTATTAACAGTGCAACAAATACATACATGAAGGAGGAGTGTATTTTGAAGGAAAATAAGGTTTAAATATTATACGTACTTTCAGTAAATTTTCATTGATGAATTCAGGAAACGTTTTGACCCTACCTAAAAATTGTATGACCTCTTAAAAAGTCATAAAAATTAAGGATTGTTTGTCATTTCAGTGACTAAGACCGTTAATAAATTCAAAATAGTATTGGTAGTTCAAAAGAAATACAAGAATTTATATAACAACGGTAGAATATAAAAACCCTATTACCGTCGACATACATAATGTACCAAATAGAAGCAAATTTGTAACAATTATATTTTTAATTTTACACTATTTTTATAGTTTGATTTCATCATCATACATTTTGTAATATATTTGTATACATATGTATATGTATATGTATACATTTTGTAATACATTTGTATATATATATATATATATATATATATATATATATATATATATATATATATATATATATATATATATATATATATATATATATATATATATATATATATATATATATATATATATATATATATATATATATATATATATATATATGCATTTTTTCACTTTTACGAAAAGAAACCCTGACTGACGTCAGCTCTATTTTGTATTTTCAATGGAATTTGAAAACTTGAATCCCGTTAAATATTTAATATATTTGAATTTAAACTAACGTATCTCGTTTAATTCTATTAACGTTTGATCTTTATTCTGTTTTCCTTTCAGGGGATATTGTTACGAAAAATAGCAGACAATAACGGTCTATTGAACGGGGAATACTTTGTCGATAAATCCGAAGTGATCAAAGCTTATCTGCTGGCTCCTCCTAAGGTGATGGTGTTCGCGCCAAGGTTTTACTGGAAGACCGTGAACATGCTGCTCATCAAGCGGTACTGCGAGATAGTAGTTGCTGAAAACGGAACCAAAATACCGCCCCAAGAAACGGATAACTATAGGTTTTTCAAAAACAACAATTTGTTAGTAATGAAGAACCGCACGTTGTTCAAGAACCACTTCGGAAAGTATCCGGTGATATTTTTGGATCTGAATCACTTGAACGTTACTTCGTACTACGAACCGTTCTTCGAGTCCTTTAAGACGCTCATGTTCAACACGTTCAGTAACCATAAATACCTGCTGACAGGTAGGTTAGACGAAAACGAAATGGATTATTTCGATGAAAATAGAACAGCGCTTATGGGGAACGATACTTTGTTCAACGGCGTTGCCGTCTTGTCTTCTCTGATGTACAGATATTTCAACAACACCAAATGCATGTTACTCATGGACGGTTACGACCGTATGGTAAGCAAAGCGACGACGTACAAGTGGCAGGACGACCATGCGCGTAAAATCAATCTCGAAGAAATGAGAGTCAAACTCAAAGTGGTCGTCGAGTTCCTCAACCAATTTCTCTTCACCGATCCGCATATCGGCCGAGTTTTGATCAACGCTTGCATCAAAATGGATCCGTTCTTGAACGACGTCCGTTACGATTTGCACCTGGTACCGTTCTTGGCTGATCCGAAGTTCACGCCGTTCTACGGTTTAACGGAAAAAGACGCGAAAGCGCTGATCTATAGACGAAAGATACCGCCGGAACTGACGGCGTGGTACGGAGGACACAGAGGAACCGGCAACGTCACTATATACAACCCTTACTCTTTTGACAGATGGATTTACGTAGAACCCAGGCACGAGACAGAACATTGGTGCGAAGACGATGATTTCGGCAACGTGTACGAGATGTTCTTCGTAAAACTTGTACAAAACAAAATCGATTCACTCCTGGCCACGAATTATACTGAAGTGATGTACGTGAAGGATTTTATCAGCGTGGATGAGTTGATAAGAATCAGAAAAGGCGTGGTGTGGGGTTTGGCGAATTTCACGGAGGAAACTCTTGGTTTAGTGTTTACCTTGTTGACTGACGCGGGGCATTTGAATATCGACGGACCAACGGGGAACATGACTCGCTTACGTTTGCCAAATTTAGAGAGCAGGGAGTTTTTTAGTACTAGAAATATTAATATATATAATTTCTATCCGTTATAATTATATGTAATTAAATGTAGTCCTGATATGCGTAAAACTACGGAAAAAAAACTTTACAATCAGTGATTTCGTCAAAAAAATTATTAAAATTTCACATAAAAAACCGGTTTGTCGAATTTCGCAAAAAATTTGATCATAAAAAAACAATCAATTTGTCGCGTAATTTGGGATATTTTTTGTTGTGTTTCTGCATGTATTCTTTTACCGAAACTTTGTTATTTCCAGAACGAAAGCTGCCACCCAAATCGGATGTCCAACTTTATATATAAAGTCCAAACTTTATGTTGCACTACTCGGTACTTATAGTACCTAATATTCCGAGCAAAATTTGATCAAAACCGTTAGAGTTTATTTTCAATTTTTTTTGTCAAATAATTTGGTCAAAAACGTGCATATGTTCGTTTCTAAAAATTTTTTAATGTTGCATCAGTATAGTCAAAACATAAGCATATTATCAGGGAGGGGGTTTGGGACTTGTAACCCACAGATAAAGAAACTGAAGATTTTTAAAACATTTTCTAATATTCCGACTATAGTTTTGTTAAGTTTTTACGTCATTATTTGTCTTGCTACCAACTCCAAAACCCACTAATAGAGCAACTAGTTTTTTTTTGAAAGCCTAGTTGAAAAACCGTAACTTTTAAGATTGTGTGTGTGTGTGTGTGTGTGTGTGTGTGTGTGTTGTTTATATAATCTAAAAGGATTTTAAAAACATCCTCATGTCTTACTAATTAATCAAATTATAGGCGTTTTTCTTTAAAAAAACTTAATAAAGTTGCCCTCAAAAGGCTTTAAAACTTGCCATTTTGCGTTTACGTTTGGAAAAGTTTCCAATGGAGGCCCCCCCGGTAATATACCCTACCCCAATTTAACCATCCTAGATACGCCTCGTATAGCCAAAACTACTTTAGTCTCAAGTAACGCACTCGAGCGCGTGTACGAGCGGACTGACACGCTAGTCAAAACCACATTTTTAGACTCACGATATTTGTAAACGAACAGATCCAGCAAAAACACAAAATCGATTTTTTTACAATCGCAAAATTATCTTTAAGCTTCCCACAAAAAAAACAGTAAAAATTAAAATCCTTGATTAGTGTTCTGATGCAGACAATAAATAATCGCCAATATTTTCTTAAAAATTCTGTTAAAACTTATAAATCATTATTAAACATTTAACAGCGTGATATGAGTAAAGATAATACACGTTTTGGGGAACATTATAGGCGTTTTGAAATCATCTAAATCAAATAATCTCATTTTGTGATTAAAATAGAGTAACAAATATTGATAGATTGAGTTTTGTTTTCATAAACAAAGAAGTAATACGTGTAAGATAAACTTACCATACATTTTAAATTAAAATCACGTCGTTTTGTTACAGTATGAACGATAACAACTACGCTAAAAATTTACTTTTTTATTGGTTTATTGCTTTATTTATATATATATATATATATATATATATATATATATATATATATATATATATATATATGTTTCTTTTTAAATGTTTTAGTAACAGTTTAATTTTGTTAAATTTTGAGCGATTTTAAACTTATTTAAAAAAATATGATTTAATTATTATTTTTAGTTATTTACTCTTTGTTTATTGAGAAAAATGTTAAATATTACAAGGAATTACAAACATATTTATTTTAAAAAAGTAATAATTATTACTTATGCTACTTTACAAATGCCTATTTTTTTTAATAAAATGCTACTTCTTAATAATCACTTTTATTACTACTTCTGTAACAAAATAAATGGATAATCTAATTTACCATATTCATCAAATATTTAGTAATTTATTATAGAATCTTTAGATTGTAAAACACAATCATTACAGCATATTCATAAATCATGTTTTAAGAACTTAGAATATTCTAGGAATATCAGAATATCTTCAGAATTTCCATGGAATATTTAGTAACATATTATAGAATATTTAAATTGTAAAACACAAAATTATTACAGCATATCCATAAATCATATTTTAAGAACTAAGAATATATTAGGAATAACATAATATCTTCAGATCTTCCACCGAGTATTGAGCGTGAATTCAAAAAGTAATGTTCCAGATGTTTACATATTATTCACGAAATAACCATAATATACCTAGATGTTTTTGACAATATCTAAAATCAATGTTTTCGAAAAATCAAGATTATCAACGTTCATAAAATATTCTATAATTACCCAGAAAATATTGAGATCTTTTTAAGGATATTGAAATTAAGAGCGCTAAAAAAAATTCTTTAAATAACTTCACAGAATATTGCAGGATTAATCAGTATAACACTAGGTCTTCCTCAGAGTATTCAAAACGAATACCTTCAGGAGTCATATCAAAAAATGTTTAAAGGATATTCTAGGAACAATCCAGAATATCTTCAAATCTTTCTGAGAATATTTCAGTTGAATTTTCTCGGAATATCCTGTTAACGAATAACCGTGGAATATTTCAGAAATGATGTAAATATATTCTGATCATTGTTAAAATAGGCTATATAAAAAAAATTTTGTGTAACACTTTTATGTCTACTCCATGAATATCCGAAGAATAATCTAAGAATTACCTCGAATATTGTTGAAAATAGTCGTAGAAAGTTCATAGGCGTAGAAAGCTCTTGAATATTCATGGAAAATCACAGAGCGTTCCATTTATCTTTTTAGTTGTTCTCAGAAAGATCTCAGAATATTTGCTGATTGAAAAAATTCATCTTTTTTAGTTCCTTAGCGGTAAATAACACTCGTATATAACATATAATCGGGCAAAATTTAATCTCTAAATATAACATAAAGTGTCACAGACATTGAACAAACTGGTAAGCTATATAATTTACAGTAATGCGTGAGATTTGAGGTAATGTTTACATAAACAGCTGATTTATTATCCCAACGGTTTCTTCGAAAATACATGTTTATCTGAGGTTATGTTTATTCCTATGGCTTATAACAAAGTTGTATTGGAAAAAGTGTTTTACAAAAGTCATTAAATTCGTTTCTTTAGCGATGTATACGTACTCAGACACACACATGCACGCACGCTCTTAAGAGTGCGTCATCTAAGAAAAACACTTTTTGGAGCACATACAACATTAAAGATATGTCATAATCGATTTTTTGTAGATAACCGATCTTCTTATTTTATGAAAGTACTTGTATACTTGTAGGGATCAAACCTTATGAAGGATGAGAAACCGCCCGTTATAAAGCTAGATTAACAGGGCTGACAGGATCGTACTCCAAGACTGGAGTTCTGCCAAACGGAGAGACCGTGCGTAAGCTTTGCGGTACGGGTAAGGAAACTGTAAATGCCAGCAGGACAGGATCCTGAAGACAGGAGTGAAGTGCTTAAAGTAACTGAGAGTACCACTGAACTATAATCCAAGAGTCATAGTTGTTAGGGGCGACCAAAACCTCTGAAGAATCCACCAACCGAATTTTGAAAATAACATTGGTCAATATGTTTCCTTCAAATATAATGAAAAAGATGATCGGCTTCGAAATCCTTATGATATGCCAACAGAATTCATCAATAGGCTTACTCTGGAGAAGGAAGAGCAGAATTTTCATGATCAAGTGTTTTGACTCAATCACTAATGTTGTTGATCAGAATTTCGCTAATCAAGTGTTTGACTGTTAGTGAAAAAAGAAATCATCCTTAACCGCGGAAGAAGTATCTTACATTTACTTGTGTAAACTGGGATTTTCCGCTCTAAGAAACATAAAACACAAAAGATTTACTTCAGTTCAATAAGAAAGGAGTTTGTGTTTGGCTTCAATTCCACCATGATTTGAACTTTTCTGTAAGTATCGATAAGCTCTAGTTCTTCATTGATATTTCAAAAGTTTTCTCGTGTGACGTAAGTTTGTTACAAGAAATATTTTTCATCAGTAAGAAAAATTATTTTATTTACTTTTACCAATACATTTATCGCACCGTAATAAACTCTGTAGAAATTATTTGCTTCTTTAAAGCTTACTCAACCCATGTGATACGCATGTAGTTCAATTTTGTGAAAATTTGTCAAACAAAAGTAATTATCGTATTTCGTCATACTAAAGAATAAAAGAAGTAAAACCTGCTAAATACAATGTCCTTTCTCCATCTTGCAAACAACAATAAACAAATGTAAGAATCAAATTTAACATTAATTGCGTTTAGGGGAATAATTATGATCTGCGTTATGGCGTTTAGTATTACTACACACGTTAAATAAATTAATATTTAAGAGAATTGACTTCAAATACTGTAGAATATCTTCAGGAATTCGAAACGATCTGATAGTGATAATACGCGGCCAGTTGTTTGTTTAACTGTCTGTAAGAATATCACAATTATGTTATGAAACAAATATATTGTTCTCTATCACAATGTTTTAGTGTCAGATAATTGTTTATAAATTATGACAATGTTTTTGTTAATAATTCTGTACGTCGCATGTTACGTTGGATTTGGCGAAGCAGTAAGTACCTGGATAACCGTTAACCTTTTAAAATTATCGCGTAAAGAAAATTCATGTTAAAAATAAATTTGTTTACGTTTTGTTTTGTATGCGGTAGCGATTCGATTCATATGTCGAACAATGCGTGTTTCGATGTACGAATCGGTTTGTTCTCAAGTGCCAAAGGTAAAATATGTGATAACAAATATCGATTGTGTAAAATTATCAAAAAAAGAAGCTTTCTTACTTTCAAATAGTTTTATAAAAAATTAGATTTGTAAACTATATTTGAAAGTAAAGAAAATGCAGTTATTATTACAGTTTTACTGGAACATTTGCCATCACTTGCGTGTATAAAAACAATACATAACGTTTCGAGATTGTGGATCGAAAATTGTTCTCAAGTGCCTGACTTAAAACTTAAACATGCAACTGAAACACAATAAAGCATAAACAAAAACTCACAACAAATCCAAGACTGATCAAACCAGAAATAAAACTAAGACTTACATGTGATCAGGAGACCATAAGTAACCAAGAAAGAGAAAAAAAAACGCTACAACAGCTCACTGTTACAGTACCAATTCAAGTGTGTGTACGAGACGCTAGTAAACTACTGTCTGATGTCCATTAATGACAACAACGGGAGCCTGGGAGCCTGCTGGTTATATGCCAGGGTGTAAAAGTCTTCGGATTCGTGACTTTGAGGTGGTTGTTGAAGGGATGTTTTTGGAAAAGTCGAAGTCCGGCTCAACGAGGCAATTAAGTCGATCCAAAGAGGGCTGACATCCATGGGCACCTATCTGCAGCTCGTCAATGAAAAGAGTTCAGTCCCAGCTCTCCGATACCTTGGAGTGAGGGTTGACGCAAGAATCTGCTTCAAAAAACATCTCCAGGAAAATAGTGTAAAGGCGGCGAATTTGACAGAAGTCCTTTGCAGACTCACGCCGAATCTAGGAGGTCAAAGGTAGACACGCCGCCGACTACTGGCCGGGGTAGTGAGTACTGGTGCTTCTTTACGGAGCCCTGATTTGGAACCAGGCTATTACAGTCATGAGCTATGCGTGCAAGGTCAGTGTGGTGCACCGCTGTACATTGCTGAGTGTCGTAAGTGGTTATCGAACAGTATCCTACGAGTCTGCATGCGTAATAGCTGGCAGCAACGACGGTGGGACGAATCAGCAAACTGACGATGGATACACCAACTCATAAGCAACATCCAGTATTGGTGCAACAGGGAGGATATGTGGACTTCTACCTCACACAGGTTCTAAGTGGGTTCGGTTGCTTCCAATATTACCTGTTCCGTTTCAGACTGGAAACAGTCTCGGCTTGTCCCCTCTCTCTTATCCAGTAGCGGAGGAAGGTGCGTAGCACGTAATCAGAGATTCGACGACGATAGGATGAAGTACAAACAAATCTGCGAGGCAGCATTACACCGGAAAATCTAATGCTACAATAATGGCCAACTGAAAGGCCATTGCAGGATTTGCCGCAGTGGTCATGAAGAACTGAGGATTGAAGTAAGAAGAGTCATCGCTGTATATGGATAGACGAACAGCCAGTCCATATACCCGTGGAATAATGCCTGGCGGCAATTCAGTGGGGTGGTTTGCAGAAGACGAATACTTTCGGTGGTTTTTTTTTAGTGGGTAGCAGTATCTTGAACTTAACTATGAGTTCCACACTCTGGGGTGTGACGGTACCCTACCCGAGGTAGTCCATAAAAGATTTTTCCACATCGCAAAAAACACAATTTTTTGGCATCGCAAAAAACACAATTAAATGCAAAATCGATGATGATCGTATCAAAATTAATGTAGTTTGATCATATGTAGTTCGATAATTTTGAAAAAACAGGCCTTCTTAAAATAAATTATTTTTAATGTTTTATTTATTATACATAACTCATGTAAACAGACTAAGTTTTCATCTTCTGAATGAAATTTACATCTTTTTCTTTTTTTTAGGGGAAAATTGTACCACTGCCGAAAGACATGAAAAGCTTACTGAAAAACAAATATTTTATCGACAAATCTGAAGTGATAAGAGCGTTTTTTGAGTCAGCTCCAGTGGTAGTAGTGTACGCACCTATTCGTTTCGGAAAAACGGTAAACATGGACATTATCAAAACGTTTTGCGAAGTGCTTGTTGATGAAAGAGGAATCAGAGTGAAACGAGAATCGACGAACAACTACGAAACATTTAAAAAAAACGATCTAAAAATAAGTAAAGACAACGCGTTCTTTTCGAAACATTTCGGAAATTATCCTGTCGTTTTACTCGATTTCAATGTTTTTCGTTTCGACACCTCGTATCTAACGTTCGTTAAAAGTTTCAAACAGTTGATTCGAACTTCGTTTGCCAATCACAAATACTTGTTGTTCAGTGATAGATTAAATAACGATGAAAGAATAATGTTCGACCCCAAGCGAAACATAAGCGTAGAAAATAACGCCGGAGTCGTGACTCTGTGTTCGCTGTTGTACAGACATTTCAAAGAAAAATGCATTTTACTGATCGACGGTTTCGATGAAGTAGCCCGCAGAGCAACGATGAAGCCAGGGAAAGATTTAGAAACCAAACTGGACTTCTTGTTACAATTCATGAACGTCACACTATTTTCCAACCCTCACTTGAACCGGGCGCTAATAAACGCTTGCATTAAACTGAATCCGGTTTTAAAGAACACAACCGACCGGTTTCAGTACGTGCATTTCTTAAAGAACAAAACCTTTGCCGAGTTCTACGGATTCACCGAACAGGAAGTTAGAAGGTTGCTTTCGAACCGGAGAGAAAGCACTTTTGAAACGATGTACGGGATGTATGGAGGATATTACAATAAGGCGAACAGTGTTGTGGTATACAATCCGTTTTCAATTATTAAATACGCCAAGTACAAAGTGTTTCATGAATTTTGGACCAAGTCGGACGATTTGCAAAGGACGCCCAAAATATTTCTGAAAAACGCCACTCAGATGCGACTCAACGACTTGCTTGAGGACTATTCCACTGTTATAAGGGACGTCGAGAGATTTACAATAGAAGAAATACTAACGTTGAGACAACTAGTGATGTATTGCAGAGGTAATTTTGATGAAGAGGACATAAATTTGATATTTACTTTTCTGACAGATTTGGGTTATCTAAATGCGGTCGAAACGATTGGAAACAGAGTGCGTTTAGAAATTGCGAACGAAGAATGCAGAGAGTTTTTTAATTTTAGAAATTTTGAGATTTTTTAAAAGTAAACATATGCAATGTAAAATTTCTGCGCGTAATTTTTTTAATACCGGAAAGAATTCTTGTGCGATTTGTGTTGAAAACCACTTACAGTAGGATTTCAAAAGAGTTTTCTTGATACAAATTCTACAAATATTTTCAGGTTCAAATTGCGAGCATTTGAGCAGACGCTAGCAGTAACAACACGGCGTTTCTTATGAAAAAATAATAACCTCTCAGCACGAGAGGTATTACAATGATTCTGTTTTTGTTTATATATTAAAATTGTTTTACGCGAAATTAAGGAAACAATGTTCCGATGTTTCGCAAAATCTTATCTGGCATTTTCGAAATAATTCTTGCGTCTAGTCTTCAATTGAATTAAAAAATAACTTGCTCCTTTTATAACATCCATATAACGCAAATATTAACCGGGCTGGCTTGAGCTGAAGTAAATCGATACGACGTTATCGCAAGTTAGCCCGATTAATTATACTCTAAAATGTTCCAACGTTCAGCCAAAATCTTAACCTGACTTTCTCGAAGAGGTTCCTGCTCGAATCCTGAAGTCGAATTTAATGTCTCCTTTTATAACATCCGTATGTTGCAAATAGAAAGTAGGTTTGCTTTAACTGATGAAGATAGACCCGCCGTTACCTCAAGTTAGTCCGGTTGATTAAACGCATGTTCCGACATTTGGCCAACATTGTACTTGGCAACTTATTCTAGAAACACTTGTTTCGAACGTATGCACACCGGTTTTCAATATATTCGCATTTCTTTCTCCGTGAAGGAATACTTGATAATATTTTAAGGTCACTGGTCTGAGTCTAACCGTGTGACTGCTACAATTTGTAGATTTTTAATGGTTCAAAATTATTAATTTTATAATTATGAAAAATTAAAATCACCTACCAAATTTAATCTCAATTTTAAACCGTTTTAAAAGCAATTAAACAGTTTCAAAAACACATAATAAGTAATTCATTATATATAATTAAAATATTTTAATTAAAACAAATTGAAAATTATTTTTGACACAGCTTGATTTTTCTACAAATTTTATTGTATTATTATTATTAAATTTGTTTGTTACTTTCATAATTTTGTATTTTATTTAATAACGTTGTTCAGCTAAAATAATGTCACCCTTAGTTTCTATTTTAAAATAATCGCTGCTTGAAATATTTTGGCGGACGTGATTTCCAAAAAGTAACAACTTCGAATAACGTGACATAAACGAGACCTGACCGCCGTCAAATTCATAATGGTTTTTATGTTTAACAATTTTTTTAAGATCTGATTTGTTATCAATGTTAAAAGTTCCAACGCTCCGTTGTGAAAACTTAAATGAACGATGTGAATGTGTAATAATATCAGCGGTATTAACATCAAGGTCCGTATTTTCTTCGACATATCTAACACGAAAAATAGTCTTTAAACGTCAATTTTTATTAATATAAATGTTTGAAACGGAAGAAATTCGACCTGTTTACTAAGATCAAGGTTCCGAATTGTGTATTAACACCAAGGTCTACAGTCCTGTCAAGCGTGTTGCACCGTGTATAGCTGTTGCCGATGCCGCTCCTTGCAGGCGCTTCAGAATCTACTCTTGTAAATCGCTAAAAAGAACTCGCTTCTGACTTATTAAGGGTAGTTTCTTATAAAGTACATTTTAGATTTATAACGTATGTATGAATTAGGTTTTTGAAATATATTTCTTTAATAATGTACAAGAGAGCTGAAGCAACGTTAGTTTCGCTTTGGAATTCAAAAATAAATTATATTCATTTTGGGTGGGCTAACTTCCCACTAACCAATCTGAAATTTAAAATCCAAATTTGTGTTGCGTAAATCAATTCTATTTCGTTAGTTTCGAATAGTTTAGACAAAGAAAATGGTAGTTTCAAATAAAAATTTGCAGTTTAAATTTCGGACTTCCAAAGTGAAACTAACGTTGGTTTTACTAAAACTAACCGAAATTAACGATTGGAATTTTTTCGAAGTGGATTGGCTAATTTGGGTGGGCTAACTTCCCAGACTTGACTACTTCACTGTAACGGTTGGTTGTGGTAGCTTGTAGTTGACCGTCTGAAGGGATGGTAGTCTTGACCCATCCTCAATACTCCTGTTGTCGGTAACTCTCCTTTCTTTGACTTCAAAATTCTGTTAAAACACGACTGTTCCGTGACAAAGACTGAGCTTGTTGATATCAAAGTAATGTGTAAAAAAACACCACGTTCAACTACAATGAAAGGCAACTAATTATAGGATTTTCCACTCCAGAAGGTCGCACCTGTTCACATTCACTTTGCTCTTTAAATGTTCCCTAAAAAGTAATATAGGGGATGGATCAGAAGATCTGGCCAGGAGTTTTATAGCTCTTGATGTTAAAATGTTCAATTGTATTTTAAGCGAAATCAACTCAGTCAGTGGATGAGGAACTGAAAACGAAAATATTTACCAAAATAAAGTAACAATGTTAAATAACACATTTATAAAAAAACTGTAAACGTTTGTAAAATGACCGCCGAAAGTTCAAACGTCTTTAGGGCAGTCTGAAAGCTATTTAACCTAAATGTTAACTACATCAAATTTCTCAAAAACTATTTAATATAGATACCTATTTTTGTTTTATTTTGCAGGTAAACTCTTTATCGGTTTCGCGTACAAGATTGTTGTACCTAAACTCAAGAAAAAAATAGTTAAAAAAAAATAAATTAAATTTGATATATTTTGATAGTTTTCAGGACTATAGTTAGGGTTGTCTGAGTCTTCATCCTCTTGGGATAAACCTTTTAGCTTTCTTTATGCACCAGTTCTTGCTTGTCTGACTTTTTCTAGTGAATCCTTCTATTGTAAGGCCTGACGTTTTGGACCTTTGATTTGTCATCAATATATATATATATATATATATGTGTGTGTGTGTGTGTGTGTGTGTGTGTGTGTGTGTTTGTGTGTACGTGTGAGTTTGTGATGGAAAATAAAAATTGAAGTCATATTGTTTTGATTTTTATATTTTTTTATTAATTTAAAAAATGTGTAGTTTTAAATTTATATATTTAGATTATTCAATGAATATTACCAATAACAATTTTTTTAATTCCAGAATCACAAATAATATGTTTATTATTATACTTAGACTATTAAACCCCTTCCTACATGCATGTACATTTTTATATAACTAAATCATAACAGTGAAAAAGTACACAGTCAGGCATGCTAAAAGTAGTAGTCACTTCTGTCGGTCAGTCCCGCGACTGCTTACAAGCTCCAAAGCTGCTCTTGTTCGTTTTTGCATACGGTTTTTTACCGAGGTGTTTCATTGCTTTAACCATGTTTTTCCACTTTAAGTAATAAATGTTCCATATTTTGTCTTTTGTCACATAACCATCGTTGTTAACAAACAGCAACAAAAAAAACTAAATGTTAGTGTTTTTATGGTAATATTTCTTTCAGGTACGTATGGCCATATAATATTCAATGTGTCATTGCAATTTTGTGATTTTCTCTTTCACATTTTCAAGGGATTAAGATTGAACATCTGTTGCAAAAATGTTTCATTTTTCTGCATAGTGATAGCCTATGTGGTAAATGGAAATATTTATGCATTAAGTGGTAACACTTATAGTCTCTAACACAATTATAGAAACAACAGGTGTTAACACTGAAAATTTCTAGAAAACAATTTTTTAGCACAGTAAACCATATATGAACTAATAACTGATATATATAATTAAAAAAAATATTCCATTGAATATCGATCTATCAAACCTAAAAATCGATAATTATTTTCTCGGTCAAATTTTAACTTAAAACTAACGCATTCGTAACAAGAGTTCAATAAATTTTAAGTTCTATATTTTGTCCGTTCTAAATATTTTCCATACTTTATTGACACTTTATTATTAATAATATTATAAACATGTTTGTTTAATAATGACTGCGAAGTTCAATGTTTGAAATAAAAATTAATTAAATTAATTATACACTGTACTGTAATTAATTTAATGTTTACATACTTAATTAGGAACAATAAAACTTGTGTTATGTTTTACGTTTTTTCATCTTGGTACTCATTTGAAACAACATGAAAAGTAATTTGTTTTTTACAAAATGCATAACGAGACAGTGTCGAAAACTTTCATTTTTAAATTATAAATCTGACTGTGCGCATTATACAGATATTGACAACTTTTTTCGGAAATAACACGGTCGAAACTACTGTTATTAATTGTATTTTTAATTTATTTTAAACGCAACTGAATGTTTTGTGCCACGATAGTAGAACAACAACTAAAATCAAAAACGAAATAACTTCAAGATATTACCGTAGAAAATGATAATATAATATTAAAATTTAAAATACCCTGATAATAACTCATTAAGAAACTCATATCTTGTTTGCCTGGATTGATTAAAACAACAGAACAGACTGCGTAAAAACCGTGTACAAGCAATTGTTATTATTCTTAAGGTGACTGATGCGAAACGTTTTTTTTAAATAAATATGTGTTTTTTAAATGTATTTCTTTTTATTGTGTTTAATACTGGATTCAGTAAAGCAGTAAGTAACAACTTGAATACTTGAAGCAGTTTGAAGAACTTGAGTATTTTATTTCTGTGGGCGAAATTTCACTTATACACAATGTTCGAAAAATGACGCAACCTTATGGAAAATTAACGAATTTATTCAGTGAGTTAGTTACAAGCGCTATTGGAAGTTGGCTCTAATTTGTGTTTGATAGTTTTGTTCAAACGATTGTTTTGAAATTCGTTACAAATTACAATGTATAAAGCTTGCTATGAAGTTGAAAACAACATGTGTAAGATTTTCCCCCATTTACTTCCGTTTCAAGATTTAACAATGATGAGTGAGTGCTGGTGCTACTTCCGGTAATGTTTGAACGGCGAGACTTATTATAATTGTGACCGCTTCATGGAGCAATTGCATACAAATTACCATACTGCTGATTATGTAGTGTTACTGTTACCAGTTATATTGACGGAAAAGTTTACTAGCGCTGTCATTGAATGCTCTGTATATTAATTAAAAAATATACTGCGTTGTATACTGTTATTTTTTTTTTGAATTTTTGATTTTAATAATTTTATTATAGAGGCTTCATAAAATATTTTATTTTGTAAAATCTTTGCTTAAAAATATCTTTTTTTTTCATTCTAGTTGTAAAGCTTCAGAACAATACGCGTATATTTCTTTAGTTTATTTATTTTACCAGTTGCAGAATCGAAATGAAACATTAAAAATTTAATAACACAGAAAGAATTCTATTAGGCGTTCGGAAAACATGCCTTAGTGTTCTCCAAAAATATTTTCTCAAATGATATTCTTTTTCAAGTCATCGTAAAGATCTAATAATTTCTTGCCATTTTTTTTACATCTTTTATTTAACCCAGGCTGTTTACCTAGCGTTACACAAATATTTACTCAATCTAATTTTCTATTCGCTGTCATACAGTTTTATTTTGACATCGGGTTTGTCATCTCTTTCGCGGTTTCTATCATTGTATTTTTCACCCTTTTCAAATTCATTGCAGCTTAAATCGGTCTAGAAGAGCATCAAGCTTGTCTCTGTTCATCAATACTTTCACATGCCCTATCTATACAGTGCCTTATGTCTACTAATTTAGCAATGCCAACATGTAATAACATATGAAAAAGGTCGTTTGTTATATCGTGACACCTGACCTTGATAGAAGTACTGGTTTTCTGCTTACAGTTAGTAAAAAGGGAAAGAAAAAACAGTTGTAATTAGTCTTTAGGCTGTAATTATTTATTAGCCGAGTAATGCACATTACACTTCCATACCGCTCTCCACTACAAGCCAACCAACTTCTACTTCAAGTGTCACCATATAACAAACTATATATTGCACTGTATATTTTACGTAAAGAATTAACCTTTACTTGTTTAACGTTACAGGCGTTATTTGTAAATGTAGAAGACAGGCACAACATGATGAACAAAACTTATTTCGTCGACAAAACAGGAGTGATAAAAGCGTTTTACGAATCCGAGCCAATAATAATGGTCTACGCGCCGCGGCATTTCGGTAAATCTGTCAATATGGACATTATCAGAAGATTTTTCGAGATGGTTGTCGACAAACGGGGTGAAACCGTGCAACGTGAATCGACGGAAAATTATAAATTCTTCAGAAATCAAAAACTGAACATCACTGGTGACGATGATTTCTTTACTAAACATTTCGGAAAGTATCCACTTATACTTTTAGATTTAAGTACGCTGTCATGTACAACTACTTTCGAAACGTTTAGGAGGACATTTAAAGATTTAATATTAAGCACGTATGCTAAATATAAATATTTGTTATTAAATAAGGAATTAACTGCGAACAGTACGTTTTATTTTAATGCGTTGCATATGGGGAAAGTTAAAAATTTATCTTTGTATTCTGACAGCATGCTAACACTATCTTCTTTACTGTACGGATACCACGGGAAAAAGTGCATAATGCTGGTCGACGGTTACGATAAGCTGGTACGTAAAGTCGTCTTCAAATCCGGCGAAGATATAAGGTCGATTATTGAATTCGTTTTAGAATTCATATCGATTTCTTTACTGAGCAATCCGTACGTAAAAAAAGGAATGATTAACGCTTGCATAAAACTAGATCCAATTTTAAATTCAACCAATGATCAGGTGTTTGAAATACCGTTCATGAGTAGCACTTCGTTCGCGCCATATTATGGATTCACTAAACCGGAAGTTAAGTATCTAAAGGACAAAATGGGAATCGAAACGTTACTGAACGTCAGCCACTGTTACGGAGGTTATACTGGGCCAAACTGTGCCTTCACTATGTACAATCCGTATTCCGTTGTCAAGTATTTTAAAAGCAAGGAAATGAAAGATTACTGGACAAAATCGGACGACTTTGGAAAAATTCCTGATATATTTTTGAGACGGGAAATGCAAACGGAAGTTAATTACTTGACAAAATACGAATATACGGAGGTAAGGCATTTCACTAAGTACAGCATAAACGATATACTTAGAGTGAAGGAGGCTTTATCGTTCGCCAAAGGTAAATTGACTGCCAAATTTATAGGCTTATTGTTTATGGTGTTAACGGACCTGGGTTATTTTAATATAATTGAAAAAGCCGGTAAAACCGACGTGCGTATAGAATTCCCTAACGAGGAGATAAGGAGTTTCTTTTTGGACAGGCATATAAATATCGAAATAGAAGTGAGCGACAACTTATCTGATTAGTTCTGCAGAATGTGAAAACATCTAAAAATGTCCAATTCTATTTATGAAGGTAAACAATTTAATAACATAAAGAATTTATTAAAATAATACTACCAACGTCTATCGTGTCGTGATTGGATTTTGCGCGTTGCGTGATGCGAGTGCTCAAATTATATTGATTGTTATAGTAAAAGATTGTTTTATATTAATTCTTAACGATTAGCTGATTTCATTTAACAACTGGTAGGTTATAATAAGTTTTAGGTTATGTTGTCAAAAACTAGCTATGTTTGTCGTGTTTTCGAAAAAATTATCGCAATTAAAATAACAGTGAAGAGAAAACATTATACATTATTTTTATTTTTGGTTCAATAAAAAAACTAGTTTTTTAACACTATAGAATAAGTGTACATGTCTTTAAAAAGATCTGTTAGACAATTTGCTAGATCTGTTAATTGTTTTAAATAAAAGGTAAAAGTTCACACAAATGCCTGCTTATTGCCATTTCGAGTTTTCCATCAAGTTCAAATAACGTGTTCAAAAAATGCCATAATGATTTTATATTTAAAAAAGCAAAGTGGCTTTGTTTGACTTATGTGAACAAAACATCTACTTTTTATCAAAGAAATCCCTCAGTGAGTAAGCCTTTGCCAATCGCGATGTGCCCTTGCTGGATCTAACCTTTCTTCGTCTATCTGCTCTTGGTTTAGATCACTTCATCTAACCGTTAGATTGCATGCCTAAAAGAGAGGTAGTATACCAGGCGTCCTACACTTTTAATTTATCTTTGTGTGGTTAACCTATGCATGGTTTTCTTATATGAATAAACATTTTATTTCACTAGTTACTTGCGAGATTTGGATAGCTTATAACAAACCTTAAAAGCCCAGAAACACTGGGAAACTGGCAGAAAAGATCAAGAGGAATGAAATCAGCACGTGATGAGAAAACCGAAGCTATATCTAATCCCATTGAAACCACCAAATGTGAATTGCAACAGACGGAAGAGGAATCCCTACTCAATCTTTAGCGGAAGAAGTGACAGATGGTATTAAACATCTCAAAATAGTAGGAAGACAGTCTGTAGAAAGTCAGACTTTTGTAGATGATCAAACGTCTATCGGTTGCGCAAAGTAAGAGATAAGGATGTACCAAGGGGATTATATTTAAACCTTGAAGCGGAATACCTTCGAGGAATCGAACTTTGGGTGTAACAAAACCGTTTTAGGGCAGTTATGACAGGGTTATTGAAAAACTGTAGTACGGAGGGCTACTAGGCAAGAATATTAAGATCTGGGTAAAGGAAAGTTATTGGAGGCATTGGTGTATAGGATAGGCATGAATTGTGCCTGACAATAGTTATAGGATAGGAATTTACGAGCGAGGAATCGTGTGTGAGTTATGCTGAAAAGAAAAGCAAATTATGAGGCTCTTGTTAGCAGGAAACAAACGGTGTTTGGCTTCCAGAATTCTGAAGACTTCCAGCAAAATGAGCTGGTTAATACACTTCTAGGGCTCTTTAAAGTCCACTGAAGTAGAATCCAAGAGGGAGAGTTGCGCAATATTCTTCGATCGCAGTGCCAAATTCGATATATAGTACAAATATTTTATAAAACGTAACTCCAATCCCTAAAGCAGAGTGTTGAAAATGTGATGCAACTTCACTGGTACGTAAGAAAATTACTTTATTCTATGACTTAGTTACCAAAATTGCTGTACACACCCTGCGAAGCTTTCTGTCTGTAGTTCATTAATTCGGTAACGCTCAATGGAGAAAAGTTGAACAATTGACTTTGATTCGAGGAAGCATGGTTTTATTTTGATGGATATGTAAATTCACAAAATTATTGAATTTGTGCTAAGAACAATCACAAACAACAAACAAATTTGTGCTACACGAGTAGGCGCAAACGATAATTAGATTTTCAAGAAGTGGAATCTTATAACATTTTTGCGTTGCAACAGTCGTGACTACCAGTTTGCGGACTAGCTGCACTACACCATGACTTTCTTTAAACAATGTTTTCATGAAGAAGTGATTTCGAAGCTGCCGTAGGCTCCTAGGTCTTCAAATTTACCGCCACTGGATATTTTTTCCAGGGGATAACTGACGAACGTTGCTTACAAAACTCACCCTCACACGGTTCATTCATTGCAAGGAGAATCGAACTATGTATTGCTGCAAATTTTCAACAAAAGTTACAACGCGTGATTAAGAACGTCTTTTTTAGTTATGTGATTTCTTAATGGAGCAACAATTTTTTGTAATTAACTCATAAAGCTACTTTTTCCACTAAGGTTGCATCATTTTTTTGAAAATTATGAAACCTTACAATTGAAAAAAGATGTCCTGATTGAAACATAACCACCGGACCACATATTTAAATAATTAGAATTATGACCTGAATTAGAATTATTTAGAATTTAGAAAATTCTAAATAATTAGAATTTTTCCGTTTAGTGGTCTATTTACTCATCTCGAAAAGGCTTCGGCGGTTTCGAGACCTTACTGTTTCACCTTCAAGCCGTAATACAAAATGTCAAATCCCTCTGTCTAGGTCGTCTTAAAGATAAACAAAACGTTGAAAACACACAACACTAAACACAATTACACGATTAAAATACGATAAAATTTGTTTGGACAAACGATACGTGCAACTCTTATATGGTTACATTTCGGAATCGTGTAATTGTGTTGGGTGTTTGTGACGTGTATTTTCAATGTTTCGTTTAACTTTGTGACGACCTCGCCTGAGGGATTTGACATTTTGTATTACGGCCTGAAGATGAAGCAGTAAGGTTTCGAAACCGCGATATCCTTTACGAGGTGACTAAATAAACTAATAGACGAAAAAATAAGTTCTAATGTTAATTATTTAAGTTACGTCACATTACACCAACTATATTATAATAAAATAATTTTCAACGAAAATCTTTGATGAAGACTGTGATAGTATAATACCGGCATAACTAACCTAACTATATATAGATGGAAAAAGTAAAATAAATAAATAAAAAGTAATAGTATTTTTTCATCAATAAACTTTGTTTAATTTATCACATACAAAATTGTGCAATCAATCACAATGTTCCATTAAATTTTAAAATTAATTTTCCCGTACGAACTAAATCAAATACACAATAAAACAAAATTGTTTCTAATTAAACATTCACCGAAATAAAATACAAACAGTGTCTGTGAAGATGAATTCAGTGTTAGCACCATGTTTGGGATGTTATTTTAAAATTAACCCCGTTTTCACATATATATTTTTTAAACGAAATTCAGCCAAAGGCTAGCTTTATATTGTACGGATTCAACTGACAATGTTTGTCTATCACTTGCAACTGTGTTTCCTGAACAAGTCGGAACACCTGAAATAAACGTTTCGTATCCGTCAACCTTACAAATACTGTTATATCCAAATAGTTTGTTAGTGATTATTGTTATAATCTTGTTCAATGATTTTATTTTAGTTTTACTGTGTAATTACTTTGTGTTATTTAAGTTATTAAATAGTTTTTAATAAACCTGTATCAAAGTTATTTAATAATGAAATAAAAATAAACGTTTTTCTGCCACAATGATGTGTGCGTGTGTGAGAGAGAGAGAGAGAGAGAGAGAGAGAGAGAGAGAGAGAGAGAGAGAAGAATAGGGCCCTATTAACACGCTCACGTTCGCAATTTCAGGTCAAACACAATTGAATTTGATTGATTCAAACAAGACACGAACTTAGGAACTCGGCAGCGTTCCGCGTCACCAAGTTACTTCAAAATACAGAAGTGTAGTTTTCAAGTATAAATAATTCAGGAACACCAACTCTTCTACATAGTTGTCAGTGTTGATATCTTAAGAAGCATGAGATTGTGTTAAAAATAAAGCGAAAACATTTGAATAGTCAAAACGTAGGAAAACGATTCTTCCTGGTTACAGGATCTGTCTGTTGCATAAAAACCTAGAAAAATAAGTAGCTTACGTGTACAATTGTGAAATTGCAAAAAATATGATAATTTAAACAATAATACGCCTACACACACACACACACACACACTATAATGTACTTATATGTTGTTGTTCCGCCAAGTGGATAAATAAGTCACTTTTTTCTTAGTGGTTGTTATGTTGGCTTACCTCCACTTGACCAAAAATCTGCACACCGAAATTCAGCAAGCAATTTCGAATGATGTAGAACACTTCTGGAATGAGCTAACCTTCCCGTACTTGAATTCGAAACTCCCGGTCGTGCGTTGTAATCCACCAGCTGACTTTATTGCTGGCCCCTGAGTTCCACCTGCTTAATATGGAAAGTACGCCCATTTTAGCTTGGGAATGGTTTCCGGTGTCCTGATCACCACCGAAATATAATTAACTTTTGATTAATTACATTTTTGCAGGATTTACTTTTACCTCGGGTCGTAAGCTCGAAGTGGGGTTGATCATGCTATAATAGATATGGATGTAGTTTGATTGGTATTAATTTAAACACATTTAGTTTTATTATTTAAAAAAAATATTCAAATTTATTAACTCCTTCTTATTATCTTATTTCTATATGAAGAGTCACTAATTTTTATATTTGAAATTTTTATTGCTAGTATCTTAGATTACTGTATTCGACAACTAAATAAAGTACAGTTCTCTTATATCCTTAACTTTAGTATTTTTAACATTGGTCTCTTATTAGTATACTTCACAATCTTACTGCCTAATATTTACGTCTAATACGAATTATATGTCTCCGGGAATTACTCTACTGCCTCAAACTGTAATAGGTGTATTTAATAATTTTAACCTGGTTCTATGGTTTATATTTTAATATTATTTGTTTATTTTTTATATATTTAATGGAAAATTAAAGTATTTGTTGGGTGATTTCAAATTTATTTTTTTCTTTATGGCCTTAACTTGTTATCCCTTGTGTGTTTTTAGTATAAGTCTGCTTTAAGTTTAAATTATTTTTTCTTGCTAGGTTGTTACTTGTGGTTAGTATATTTTCTTTACTATTTGGCTTATTTTATTTTATTTGGTCGTTTAAGTATCCTCCTTTCAATTTAAGTTCAATTTAACTTGTGTTTGTCAATATTTGTTTCTTAAAATCCGTTTACCTTAATTCGATTCTTCGCGTCTTTTATCAAAGTTTACTTTTCTAATTTATTTTTTAAATTCTTTGTTAATTGTTAAATTATGTTTTACTCATTCATTGAACATGAGCAGAACATTAATACTAACAGGAAATATCTGGAATTTGCTAGCTGTACCTTTTTGAAGTCGCCGAGACTTGGCGTTCGCTTTCCTTCCATCCTGGTGACTGGTGCCGGTGCAATCCTTTGTTTAACCTAGGCTATGGTGATGTTATGGGGTGCTTTCACCTCCAGTGATGTCTGATTAAGATGATCTTCAAACTCCTCTGGTGACTGCTCTGAAGGCTTCGATGAGTTTCTGTGAAATCCGCAGACCACCGGTTACACGCATGCGTAGCTTGAAGTACTTTACCGACAATCTTTTCTTTCCGAAAAGGCGTTTTTTAAAGTTTTGATAATCTCTGCTTTTTGTGCTATCTTTTTAATATTTCAAATTTACTTCGTTACAGTACTTATTTTTCGTTGTCTTTTAATTATTTGATTGCTAATCACGACACGTATAATGCGGGTCACCACGAAGCCTCCACTGATGCACTAGCACGTCTGCACTCTTTGAAGTCTTCGAAGACAGTACCTAGATCAGTTGTGAAACTGACCTAGCTTGCCGAAATTTCCCTCAGAAAGGGAATTTTTAAATCCATCCTTTCGCAACTTCCAATTTACCTTCCATAAACAGTCTTAATCTTCCCTTTAAGGCGCCATCTCTTGTCGGTAGCCTTCATGTGAGTCAATTACCAGGTTTAGATTCCATCTAGTCAAATTCTCCTAGTTTTTAATTATTAAATCTTTCGATTAATATTCGTTATTGTGACGTCGTCGGTTGGTAGCCAATCTCATGCCTGGGAAGCGTTTGGTTACGTTACCTTCCCTTTCTCTGTGACAACTGTACATATCCTTCGTGGAAAGCCATATCTCTAGTTGGGCTGGTCCGATTTCCAAAAACGATCCCCTGAATCCGTAGCAATTTGATTTGTACTCGTAGATTATATGGGTCCGTAAGTATCGGCGTTTTTCTGTTATTCTTTTTAAGCTCTAACGTGTAGTCCTAAAATATTTTATTGACTGAATTTTTTTCTGTTTATTATTTCTTTAACCTTACTAATGTTTGAGAATCAATTTTATTAAATTTTATTATTACTATAGTTATATTTATCACCCTTGTTTAATGACACCAGCATTATAAGCTATAATCTGGTTTTATTTTTCATTTAGTTTATAATTATTATCTGAAATTATTTATATTACATCGTTGATGTTTTTAACTATCATTTATGTAGTTTGATTGGTTTATATCCTACAGTATATCCTGTCTGCATTTATAAATTTATTGGTTTCCCTTCTCAAATCGAACATTTCGCGGTTAAATCTAAATTGTGTAACTATTTATTATGCTTTACAATTTTCCTTAATCTTAGCCGCATTTTTACATTCATCTTATTCTAACTATCGCTAAAAAAATACATTTTTAAGCTTATACTACATCAATCTTCTTGATGTTTATATAATTTTCAAAATTAAATTAAAATTGTATTTTTAACTGTCATTATTTTTTATTCTGATTGTAATTTCGAAAATGTTTATTCCCAACTTTATTTCAGCAATGTTCTGTATATTCTGAAACCAATCTCATAACGACAATGTATTTAAAATTGCATCGTATTCCTTATTACGGGTTGTTTCATTTAATTTATATGTTCGCTCAATTCTGCTTTTTTCACTTTCAAACAAGATTTGACAAGTTTGAGCCTGTCGATAAGGGTGTCATTGTATCCATCGCATCGCTGGATGTAGCTTCCTTTGTCTCCTAACTTGTTAGACCGAACCTGATAGATTCTGTTCAATCTTGTACAATCTTGCATGGTATTTGTACACTCCACGATTTTATTTATAAAATTGTCGAAATGAAACCGATTTCTGAATGATACTAGAAAACCTAGTATCTGGCAGAAAATCTCGTTTCAATATACACACGCGCGCGCGCGCACACACACACACACACAAACACACGTATGCACACGGTGCTGTTGGAGTTTATGGCACCGGTTTATTGATGTATCCAAAGAAGTCCTAGAATTCTTTTTATATTCTTCTTCTTTTCTGCTAGAATTATTATCACTATGTTCAGTATAATGATCTGCCTTCCCTAGCTTCGTCAATTCTACTTTCGTTGACGCGTTTCGGAGAACCTCCTTCAAAAACTATATCTATACTGGTCACCGATATTATGGCCCGTCCTATTTATAATTTTTTATCTCCACCTCATACCCCTCCTCTATTCAACACGTGTACATTAAACCTGACAAGCTCGTTTCTGATTGGCTCTTCAAAATCATACATTTTCGCTCGCTTATGATTGGCTCGTTTCAAATTTTCTCTTCAACGGTCGTCCTTCTGTTAATTTTTGAAAATTTTTACATTTTTAAACGTAATATCTGCTTGCAACGATATCTGTTCATTTATTATGTTTTCTCCCTTTAATTTAGATTTTAAAATTTCCAAGTCCTAGAATACCTGAAGACCTATGTATGTTAGTCTTACCCATGCGTGGACGAACCTCATTGCCTTAGTTAGCCTACTTGTGATTCCATAAGTAACAGTATGCAATAGAATGAGCGGGATCTCACCGTAAAAAAAGGTTGCCAAATTGAAGACAACACTGGTCATATGAGTCAAAGGAAAGAATACTAGAAAGGAGATTAACAGATACAGCATCTAGAAACAACTCAGTAACGATAAAGTAAGTGACCAAACAGAAGTGTAGCCTAGTAGTTATCCATTAATCTTCACCAAGTCTTTACGTAGAAACTAGTGTGCTTTAAAAAACCGTAGTTGAGTATCTCAGGAATATTGATAAGGGGCACAATAGATCTACAAGGGGTGCTGTGCTATGGTAACCCAAGAAATTTCTTAATTCATTCACGTTCCTTCTATGAGCAGATTGTCTTTACATAAACGTTCCTTTATTCCTGTAGGGGTGTTGTATTTTGTTGTTAATTTATACTATTTTCAATACACTAACTATGATTTTTACAAATTAAATCGATCGGTTTTTGTTATCGATAAGTTCCAAACCAGATTTTCTTTGCGAGAACAATTGCACGGCAGAAAGTTATCGCATCAATTCATTAACGATTCCTAATCAGGTTTCAGTGTTTGAACGGAACAGCTGACGTAGTTAACGTCTTACCGCATGTTGGCACACCAAACACATCCGCTTTAATAAGTTTAAGCCATCCAAGTGCTCGGTAATTGGGTTTGAGTTGCCAAAACACAAGCGTGGTTGTTGTGATGGAATTACAGGGTAAATAAAAGCCAACACAAACAGAAGTGGGTTTCTTATCAAGTTAGGCGTGTGTGAGTGAGAGGGGCTCCAGGGAAGATGAGAGTTAGTAAATGGTTGCGTTTCGTTTTATCTGTACATGTCTTAAAATGCAAAAATACAGTCTAATCTACTTCAAAAATAAATTACAATTATAGATTTTAATCTACTCTTAAAATGCAATAAAGATATATTCTAATGTACTCTAAAAATAAAATACAAACATAAATTCTAATTTACTCCAAAAATAAAATACAAATATATATATATATATATATATATATATATACCGACTTAAACCTATCTATATATCTATAGCCTATAGATATATAGATATATCTGTATATTCTCGCTAATCCGACTTAAACCGTGCGCGGCAGGGTCGATTTTGCGGGAAAGTCGTATTACACAGAGAACCATTAAAAAACGTTTAAAAGTTTTAAACTGAATTTATTACATTGAAAACCTTTGAATGTCATACATTATTACTAAATGTATTGTAATAAAACATAAAACAGCACACAGAATTATCACTAAAGTATGTCAAATCTTCAAATTTGACGGAAAAAGTGTGTAATTGTTTTTTGTTTACCAACTGTTTGACGTTTTCTCGCCGCTACATATCGCGTGAAACAGTCACCTTTTTCCTTTTAGAACCTTCACAATTCCATTTTAGAAAACAGCGAATAAAAAAAATACTTGAAGCGATACGAAACCATACAACAGAATGTACTCGTACTCTAAACGTCAACACTTCCACGCATCTGAATTGATATTTTAATGAACAAAGAAATGAGACGGAAATGAACAAAGAAAGTAGGCATAAGGGTGTTCGAAAACCTCTTTGTTTTTAAGAGAATGTAGGTCATCGGCTGGGCGCGTAAGTGAAACTTGAGCGTAAAGGCCTGACACGTACACATTTTTTAAATTGCTTGACATATTGTTCTTTGAGGCTAGGTCGGATTAAATGGAAAGTCGGATTAGCGAAGGTTGGATAAGCAGGACTCACTGTACTTCAAAAATAAAATACTAATATATATTTTAATCTACTCAAAAAAAAATATAATATACTTTCTAATCTACTCTCAAAATAAAATGCAAATATACTTTTATTTTGAGTATATTCTCAAAATAAAAAAAATTCTCGTCTTCTCTAAAAATAAAATACAAATATACAATTTATATACTCCAAAAATATAATCTATTTATACATTTTAATCTACATTAAAAATAAAGTATAAAGATATTTTAAATCTACTCTAAAAATAAAACACCAGTATACACTCTAATCTACTGTAAAATAAGATAATAATTATATGTTTTAATTTACTCTAAAATTAAAATAATATTATACTTTCTAATCTACTTTAAAAATAAAATACAAATATATATTCTACTCTAAAGAAATCAAAAATCTAAAAATTTGAAATATAAATCTACACTAAAAAGAGAATATAATCTTATATTTAATTTACTCTAAGGAATATAATATAAATATATATTTAATCCATTCTAAAAATAAATAATGTCATCTTACAACGTAAGCGAATTTTCAAAAAGTAACCATATTATAAAATATTGTATTTAACACTTCTAGTCTGGCATAAAAATATACGTTGCTGATAGTTTGGACAACTCCTGCTTTCAGTAATATTCGTTTAACCGTTTCAAAATGGCGGGATATTTCATATCTTTAAACATATTCACTTTTTTATCTTAGCATTTTTTCATGTATAATAATCGGTCCTAAAATTTTCTGTAACTAATGTTAAAATTCCACAAAATAAAACATACAACAATGAACAAGGTAATTTTTTATTTATTTTTTTTCCACTACCACCAAACTGTTTTCAAATGTCTTCGCAAGTATGACAGAATGATAATGCATTTGTAAAGTAAGTTTTTAACGGTAAATTAGAAGCAGTATTAAGTATTAATAGTAATATTTAGTCCAACGTGCTACCCACTTTCATTTAAAAGTCGGTAACCCTCGTAAAGAGATGAATGTTTGGGGGCAGTAACATCGTACAACCGACAAGACAAGGTGACGAGAAGTAATTAGTATTGGACAAAGCAGAACTGCGGTGATTTGTCTTGTCTTGTTTTTTGTACAGCTTCGTTGCGAGGGAAAGGAACTGGATATAAGCACTTAATTTATATCACTGCATTACATGAAGCACAAGCAAACAGGATGTCTTTAAAGTTAAAAAAAAACTTGTTTCAACACATTTTCTTTAACTGATTTGAATTACCTAATTTAAAGAAATTACTTTGTTTGTTCCGTATGCAGTACTTCGTTTCAAGTGTTTTAACGTACTGAAACCATATTTGTGTCCCATTAAAAATATTAATAGGAAAAGTTTTCGTTTTCAAATCGTTTTTTTTTATTAAAAAAAATCAACAAGCTGATATAGTTTTGTACTTTAAAACTTCTTTACTTGATCTAGTAATATTTCGGAAAACAAAATCACCACTTTTTTGGTCACAAAATGAAAATCAAAGTATTCTTAGCGTCGAAGTGAAGATATTTTTGATTGAAGAAAATTATTTTGGTAATATAGACACGGAGGAATACAAAAACAAAAGTGTACTGCAGTCTTATGGACTTTATTTTAAAGAAAATTACGACCGAAATATTTGAGGTGAAGTATTTGAAAAAAAATCAGATTTTTGTTTTATTTCCCTTTAAAGATGGAAGCTGTACTATAGAAATTTACACGAGGACACACACACACACACACTTTTTTGTATAATTATTTTGTCAGTTATTAGACTAAGGTCAGCGTTAACTGTCAGAATAAAGCAATGGGAGTAACTGCGGTGTGTGCGTGCGTGCGTGCGTGCGCGCGCGCGCGCGTGTGTGTGTGTATTTTAGAAAGACGTAGATAGAGGGGAAATGTGAGTTATATTGCAGTTTGGTGTATATCCGTTCCATACAATTGCTTCATGAAGAAAGATTGTTCCGACGTTTCGTCAAAATTGTCTCTGGCGTCTTTGATGTGGTACTCATTCCAAGCTTGAGTTCGACTTCAGACTTTGAAGAATATTTTTATCGAATATATATATATATATATATATATATATATATATATATATATATATATATATATATATATATATATATATATATATATATTAAAAATTAATCTTCGTTAATTTAAAAACACTAAATCCATAAATTATTAGAAAATTTGATGAGGATTTTTTTTATAATATAAAGGCAAATTAAGATGAGATTTTTCAAAATTCAACCCTATTAACCTTCAATTGAAAAGAAAATTTTAAGCAATTTTTTAAAAGTTACTCTAGAGTCTAAACTTAAGCAACAATAATGATACATATGGCGTTTCCAAAATGCTTTTGGGCTTATAAAAGAACGAATAATAAATATTTATTTTAGCTTTAATGGCTGAATAAACAAATATTTTTCTCGAAAACAGAAATACTATAGTTGAATTGTTTAAAGATTAATCGCAAGCTTCAATTACAATATCAAAATTAATAATAAAAACCTAATGAGAAATCAAAAATACCTGTAAATTAGGAATAGAGTATTGATTTTAATGCATTTCCAAAAGAGATTAATTGAAATGAAAGAAACATTATCATTTTATTAATTATCGAGACGCACACGAGCAATGCAGTAAGTTTTAACTATTATATTTTAAACACCTTTAAAATACCATGACGAAATTCAAACTGTGTTTGTGTTTTACAATCTATTAGGACAATTTTATCAGATATATTATTTTCCTAATAATGATTGCTTATAATATATACAAAACGGTTTGAAAACTGATTTAACATCAATTTCGATGTTTTTGTAATTAAAAATTAATTCTCTTTTTTAATATGTGTCTTTTTTACATTTGACAATTTCTCTCTTACAAGTCCGAATAAAAATTATTTTGCTTTATTTATCCACGTATTTAATACTATTTAAATGTTAATGATTCTGGTAAAACAAATATAATACAATATTATTTATAAAAATTGTAATAACAATTTTTTTATCGTGGAATTAACATTTAACGTACTACATATTTACATATTTACAATTTGATGAAGAATTAATGCATTTACGTTTGATGCACAGTCTGAAAAATAGTTTTTTTTCCTTGATTCGATCAAGTTATTATTAACAAAAAAGTTACACTTGTTAAAAACACTGACACTCACATGTAGTGTAAGCCTGTAGGTCAGCCGCTTAGAGCACCAGCGAGACAGAGAGAGCAAAAATGTGCGAGCTATAGGTCAAGTCCCCACTGTCTCACCATAGCTCCTCCTTTTCCTTCAATAATGTCAACAATTTTCCTTGCTAACAATACTGTTTAATTTGTTTTTAAACTTACTTATTTTAAATACATCTACTGAAGTCGTGACTAAAAATTGACCATCCTGCACTAGTCTAGATCGTTTAAGGTCAACCAATAGCGGAAGGACACGATATTATCCCATGACCGAGGCATATCATTAGATTTAGTGATATGTCACAGTTTAACATTTTAACGCATGAATTTCTATGAATAATATTTGTAGATCTCAGTTACGGCATCTTCTTTATAAGTCTAGGATTTGGAGAGGCTTCAAGGTTTTTCAAGAGCTCCCCTATTTCTAATAGTCTACTTCACCAGTTCATTACTGAGGTAAAAGATGCTCTCCTATTTTCTTTATTATTTTTTTTAACCTTAACGCGAAGTTGTGTTTCATTTTGTCAGCTTTTCGTTGTGCGTTGAGATCTTGCTCATTATGTTTTACACCCTTACAAGTAACTAGGACTATGTGATCAGTCCATACCTGCATGCAAGGGTCTGTATGAGTAATGATGGTGCTCTGGAATAATTGGCGACCTCCCAATGTACCTCAGCCTTAGGCGCACTGGAAGTTCGCCAAGTATCCCAGATACAGTATCAGTATCAGTTCGATACAGTTTCAGTTCCGGAGTCGTACACTCCATCAGAACGGGTCGCTTTACACTTTAGAGTTAACCAAGCTATGTAGAGTAGTATGTGTTTGCGTGTGTGTGTACGTGTGTGTGTGTGTGTGTGTGTGTGTGTGTGTGTGTGTGTGTGTGTGTGTGTGTGTGTGTGTGAGAGAGAGAGAGAGAGAGAGTTAGAGAGTGTGTGTGTTTGTTGAGTAGATAAATGAAAGTAGTATGATATAACACAATTTTAATATATACAAATACAGTATTCCCAATTTCGCATTTCGGGGAAACACTCTTGCAACACTGCTCTCCTCCGATGGGTTGACTCAAGGTCACGTGCGAATAGGTCCCTTCAACGATCTAGACTTCAATCCAGCCACTTAGTAAACGGCCTGCGCGAGAATTCTCGCATGTAGAATTCCCCTCCAGCTCTCTCAAAGCGTTAGGTGACACATATTCTGCCAATCTGAATCTACAAAATGTAACTAATCAGCGACGTTGAAGAAAAAGGAGGAAGCTACGATAGAGAGTGAGGTTTTGACCTCGTTCCCGCACATTTTTTCTCTCTATCCCATTGGTGTTCTAAGCAGCTGACAAATAGCGATTCGTCCGCCATATTGCTTTGTTGGTGCTGCAATGTCCGGCTCACCACTCTATCTTATTATGTGTTCCCTGTCCTACCTTTTTCTAAGCGGCTGACTTATAGCGATTCGTCCGCCATGTTGGTCTTTTGGTGCTGCAATATCCGGCTCACCACTTTATAACCACACTATCTTAATCTGTGCTCGAAGTAATAGGACCTGTTTCGTATTATGGGGACCAAAAATCGTGAAGATCCATCAAAATTTCAAGACAGAGTTTCCCTGGTTACCACATATTCTTTATACTTCACGAAATGATTAGAAAATCGTCTGATTAAATCTAGCTTCAACAATAACTACTGCAATAAAGTTTCTTTTATACTTGTAATCTTCACTTGCAGTTTTTCTTATTTTAGAAATATGAATTGTATATAGACGAATTGATTTCGTGATTGGGTATTTCTATCCTCACCATGTTGTTCGTTTCGTCAAAAATAATGTTAAAATAACCCTGACCAGTCATGTACTGCAGAAATAAATCCACTTCTTCAGCACTGAGCTTATCTCTTTTGGATTTTTTGATCATTTTTTGCAACTGAACTATGTGCGTCGAGTTTAGCGGTTTGTAATAATTAATTTTAGTCGAATAATATGAGAATATATCTTTCAGTTTTTCTTTGACTTCCGCACGCGCGAACAGAGCTTCGGCTCTCTTTATGAACGACTTATTGGACTCGACCCAATAGTTTTTCGGTTTTTTGCGCTTTACATAATTGAAAACTGATAACGGATTGTAAAGAGTAACGTGACTGTTTTTTATTTTATATCCGTGATACCATTCCCGCACTTTGCCCAGATGGTTGCGTATCTTCTTCCGCTCTAGTAGGGACGACACTTCGTTTCCGGTAAAACCATAATAAACTGATAACGCCCTGTCACCTAAAAAACGAGCCGAACGAAAATACTGATCGTCACGTTCCGCAAAAGGCATCAACGCTGTACAGGCGTTGATCACAACGTTCCTTATCGTCGAAGACGCCATCACTGATCTTGAAAGAAAATTATTTATATAGGTAAGGATATCCTGAACGAAAGGACAAAATTTGAAGATAAATCTCTGAACAAGATCGTCGTATCCTTCGATCAATACAATGCTCTTCTTGTCATAACGTTTGTGTAGAAACTTAGAGAGAACCAATATACTGCTTTGAAATTGTCTTTCGGTAAGGTTGATATTCATGATGTTTTTCTCTTCGAACAGTATTTTAAAAACTTCAGTACGTTTATTATAAATTGTACTATTTATTCTGAGATATCTATATGTAAAGTACGTTTTGTGTATAAGCTTTTTAAACGACATAACAAACAACTCGTAACTGCGTATATCAAGTTTTCTGAAATCCAGAACTATTACCGGGTACAAACCGAAATGATCCAGATAAAATTGATCGTCCTTGAAAATTTCTAAATCATATTTATCGAAAAAGTCGTAATTCTCTGTGATTTCCTGTTCGATCACGTTTCCTCTTTTATCGACCACTGCTTCCAGGTACCTTCGTATTAATTCCATATTTACAGATTTCCCGAATTTCCGCGGTGTTGTGATCACCACTACCACGGCGGAATCGAAAAGCGCTTTTACCACGTACGATTTGTCCACAAAATTACCAGTTTCCAAAAGCGCATCGAGGTCGAATATTTTTCTATCCCTGTTTTTCGCCTGAAAAAAAAATAGTATAATCTACTTATATAAAACTTTGTAAAGTTTTTCCTTGGTAAAAACATTGCAAAAACTTCACTCAAACTTTCCCACAAGCAATTAGTTAAACAAATCTAGTTAAAGAACTAAATAGGAGAATCAGAAATTTACCATAATTTATCAAAAGGTGTTCAACAGATTTTTCTTCGAACATATAAAAGTTATCATAAATGATTTCGGTGCATCAAAATTTGATATAAATAATTAATACGGTTTCTTAATGAAGCTGAAAAAACAGGAAAACATTAAACAGTAAGCATTGATTAACAGCACGTACATATTGAATAACACGCTGCTAAACTGTAAACGATAAATAGCACACTTTATATATTGAACAACATTAAATAACACCATTGTAACAATGAAAAACATCAAACCCAATCGCATTAGTAAGCATTCTGTATTAGAATTACTATTAAAAACCTGTTTAAGAGTTCAAAATATCATTAAATTTCCTCATTTCGTAGTCCCAGGTCTCAGTTTCTACTTGGATTGCCGTTGCATAAGCTCATTAAAAAAAATTGCCAAGAAAAATTAATTTGCTATTTCATTCACTACATAAACATTTTACGTATTAAAATGGCTAGTGGCGAATATAGGTAATGCTTATAAAATAATGTTTAATTACGTATACGTACCAAAGAAAGTTCAACATTAAAAATAATAATTATAAGTAAAATGAAAACCATAATTTATAATCCACAAGATTACTTTTATAAGAGTTGATGGTTTAAAATTTGCTTTAAAGAATATGTTTTATTGTCTGAATTAGTAGTAAAGAATATTTTTAAGAATTGACACACTGTCAAGATAAGTTTACTAGTTAGCGTTACATCACTAAAACAAATATTCTAAAGAATAAAGTGATAACGTTAGCGTGATTTAAAGTCTAGCAAATTATTTTAAGAAATTGTGTTTAATTACATGTATAACAGGTTTTAAAAACCCTTGTACAATGTCTACCGTCCTTGTTTATTTATTCTATCTTTCTCATCATCTCCTAATACTTACTGCATTTCCGCTACCTTCTTTACTCCCGATTTAGGGGTTTCATCTCCTAACAGCAGTCGCGGCTAGACGTTTTGTGTGTGTGTGTGTGTGTGTGTGTGTGTGTGTGTGTGTGTGTGTGTGTGTGTGTGTGTGTGTGTGTGTGTGTGTGTGTGTGTGTGTGTGTGTGTGTGTGTGTGTGTGTGTGTGTGTGTGTGTGTGTGTGTGTGTGTGTGTGTGTGTGTGTGTGTGTGTGTGTGTGTGTGTGTGTGTTGTGTGTGTGTGTGTGTGCGTGTTCAACGCACTGTGTTGTGTGTGTGATGTGTGTGTGTTTGTGATGTGTTGTGTTAGCACGCTCATGTTTGCAAAGTTTCGCTTCAACGCACAAATCGATTTTGGTAATAACTTTGACAAATTGGTAAATCAGCAATATGTGTGCAACAATCAGCAATATGTGTGCAACAGTTTCAAAATTTAGGCATTCTAAATGTTTAGAAATTTCAAAACTTTTTTACTTAGTTACTTTTGGAAATTATATTTCACAGTCTTAATGAGGTTTAACAATTGTATAAAAACTAAGACTTAGAATTTTTACAATCCGTTGGTATAATTCAGAAAAGTTAGTGGTATAGTTCACTTAGTAAACGGCCTGCGCGGGACTTCCTCGAGCATGTAGCAGAATTCCCTCAATCTCCCCTCCAGCAGTCCAGTGTCACACAGTCTGCGTTTACAAACTGCTACTACTCAGCGATAATGATGGAAAAGAAGAAAGCTATGGTGAAAGAGTGGGAACTCGACCTCTCACTCGCAATTTTTTTGTCTCTGTCCCACAGGTGTTTTAAGTGGTTTACCTGTAATTAAGAACTTTCATTTGAAGCCTACCATGTTTCACTTTCGTATTGCCAATGCAATTGGAAAGTTTAAAATGGCAATATATATTCAGATTTCAATGCTATTTATGATTATGAAATTAGATTTTTTAAATAGGGCAAAACAAAAGCTGTAACAACAGCTCTAATATATCGTGCGAAGTAGTGAACAATATCGTCAATGTGTACTGTGCAACTATATGAGTCTGTACTTTCAGCGATATGGAAGGGGTAAGGACAGTCTTTTTTCAGATAAAAACACATAACTAAAAAATCCTGACATGATTTTGTGTTAAACGTAAACTGGTATTGAGGCTTCGACAATTTTTCACATATCATTTACATATGAGTTCTCTTGTGTACGCCTTGTACTATGGACAATTTTACAGGGTACCGTTTCAGTTCTCTACTTTCTCTCAGTCTTGTCAACATTTTTTGAAGATTCTTACTCCTGTCCGTTACCATCATTATGTCATCAGCAAACCTCAAATTTGATGAACAGTACCCATAAACACTTGTTGCATTCAAACACCATGTACCGAGCGCTAAAACTACAATACGGCACAAAATACCGGGCACAGATAACGCATGGGGCACTATAGAGCATTGGTGGATTGTAAGCCTCAGCAAAGCAATCTGGCAACGCTGCATCAGTGCAGTAATGTAGCAAAAACAACTTAGCAATATCACTGAAGATACATTGCTGGTAGTCCGCTATGCCATAGTAGACGCACTGACAAAAGAAAGAATTGCCATCTTGTCTGATAGCTGATTCATTCAAGAGTATAGGACAGTCGATTAGCAACGGAGTGCTAAGAACACCAGTGGGATAGAGAGAAAAAAATGTGCGAGTAAGACATCAAGTCTCCGCTCTCTCAACACAGCTTCTTTTCTTTCACTCTCGTTGAGTAGTAACAGTTTGTAGACTGAAATTAGCAGACTGTGTCACTGGACTGTTGGAGGGAAGAGGGGAATCCTACATGCGTCAGCAATTCTCTCGCAGGACGTTTACTAAGTGGCTGGACCATAAGGCGTAACACTGGTCATACGCATGATTTGTTAAAGAAAGAAACGTACTTAACACGTTGGGACTGATGTGCAGTGTGCAATGTAGCTAAAGTTAAACAAAAATTAACTACTTATTTAACACACACACACACAATTGCCAGGTTTGGTTTCACCTAACCAGAAATTGTTTTTTATGCATGGGATGGGTTGAGAAACTGAACTTAAACGAACGCCATAGTTTGGAGACTCACTATAACTGATTTGAATCTACAGAAAGTTAAAATATCTGGGGTTCCTTAAAACCACCTTTTAATAGAACATCAATCAAGATTTTAAACTTAATTGCAAAGTCGTGCGACAGTTACGTTATGTTCCTTTTGAACTTTAAAAGTATTGTATAAGTTTTCATTGTAACTTGGTTTGCATTTTGTGCTTAACACTTAGAATATTAATAGTTTAAATTTTTTTGAGCTGAGCGATGACTGTTATTTTAGGTCATTATGTCCCACAGGGACAATTTGAAATTCAAAACTTAAATAAGTGTAAGAAGTTTTCTAATATCATTTAAAATCTTACCTTTCTTTACAAAAAAAGAAGGAAAATATAGACTGACTAATCCCGGTTCGCCAACCTTAAAACAAACTGTATACACAGCTGTTAGGTTAAAAATTTCGTTTTTTTAGTAACAATATAGAAAGAAAATATCTTATTTCTTTATAAATAAATGATTATATTTGATTGTAAATGTTTCTGTCTTACATTAATGTAAAATCTTTTGAGCTGTTCAGTTACATAATTTTATTAATCAATAAAGTACGTCAGGAGACTAATGTGCAGTTTAAATTATTGCCTTTTTACTGGTAAAACATTTCGTTGTTTGTGCACAACAAAGTAAGAGTGTGCATTCTAAGCGGTCCCAGAGAGAAGAAATGTAGGCAGTAAGTTTGTTTTATAAAAGTTAACAACCATAAATTAATCTGTAATTAAGATAACCATAAAATAAATCAATGGTGTTTCTTTACGTTTTCCACCATGTTCATGCTCAATTTCCTTTTGGTCCTCTAGGTCTGGTACGAATATCCATCCATTATTACACGCTACGAGAGTACACGAACCAGTATAGACGATATAAGTATTTAACGAATTTATTTATAAGAATAAAAAAATATGTTTTTTAGCTAAAAAATATTTATTGAAAGTAATTTTTTGATAAACGGAAAGAGTTTTTAAATTTGTATCGTAGAACGTGAGGTGATTTTTGATACACACCAAATTGTTTTATACACATTTTCTATACCGAAAAATTGTAGAAACTTCGTTTAAATTACAAATAACAATGTATTCATATATTCTTGTTTTCTTTCTATAATAAAGTTAGCAAATTATACAAGCAAAGCTTTTTCAGTGTCATTTTTCATTTGTTCTGATTTTGTAAAGGTCTCCAAGGAGCTCCCATATAGTTTTTGTTTCCTTTTTAAAACGGGTGGCCACCAAGTGCATTTGTTGCGGAGTTGCCTGAAGCTAAACAAACTACGCATTGGTGCAGCCACTGCAAGCGAAGCGCGAAGCCCCTTGATTCCGCTCAGTTCTGTGTCGCTTTCATTGGCGCACTTACATATGTGGCCACCCGGCCTTAGAGCTTATACTTCCTGGCTTCTTATTTTTTAAAGTTTTACTTTGAAGTAAATGTCTTTAAGTTTACAAAATGTTTATGGTCCTATAAGTTGGACAGAAACTGTTTCATCTGCTTTTTTATTTCGTTCTGCCGCAGCGTGTCCTCTTGCCCAGAGGGCGTAACGGAATTTCGCTGGCCCAGCTCTCATAGCTCGTGTAGGCTTTTAGACACTTGGAGAACTGAACGCTTAAATTAGTCTTACTGTTTTGCTACTTAAAATGATGGAAATGTTTATTCTTTTATATCTACTGTCAAAATTCCTCTGCAGACACCTATCAATAGTTTAGAAGTTTCCTAGAAAAATTGCGATTGAAATTATTTTGTTTTACTGCCAATACACTTCGGTTCGAATTACCAAACAGACATTTTCGTCCTTTAACTTACCATTGGACGACGAGAAATGTTTTAGCCAAAGATCCGCCATCCCTTTTTCAAACGGACAGTACTATGATACAATGTCACACGTTTAATTTGCAATCTACTTAACTATATAGAAATAATCGCGGCACGCAGCTGACTCGCTGACGTGATAAAAACGAATTCCCCAAAGTATTTATCTTGTTCATGTTATTTTCGAAAATATCATTTCACCACCTAAATCAGCAATAAATTCTGCGTACATTAACGCTTTAAACGTTCAAATTTTATTGAAAATACTAAAATAAAACCCTGACCGCCGTCAAACAATTTATTAATTTCGACGGATTTGTAAAATTGAAAATGCTTTAACGCTGATTACGACGGTAAAATCAGATTTCGGAAAAAACGTAATAAAAAAAGATTAAGAATTTTTGAATATTTAAAATGGCGCAATTTGTAATTTCCTGAACAATTTTTGTTGGATAATGAACTTGTTCAAGCTATTTCCATATTACGTTTTTGATTTTGTGACACGTTTGAGTCAAGTTTGTCCAAAATTGCGAATGTGAGCGTGCTCACATCAACCCTCACACTTACCCACCTACATAACACACACACAAAAGTGATTTTATAAGAGCGGTGCTCACACGAAGGTCCCGGAAATAGATCTTACCGTGATAGTCGCTTCAATATCACATTTTACAAATGTAATTCGCTAAAAAGTAGACATTTGAGCTATAATTGTTTTCTAGAGTGTATAAACTGTTCTGAAACTAAAGGAATGAAGTTTGAATAGATGTATCTAGTATTATAAAGTTATAATTATTCAAAATACATATCAGTTATTCTTTTCTTACACATTTTTTTTACCTACTTGATTAACGTAAATTGTCTCAGCATTAAACTGTTTATACGTTTTTCAATCATAAGTATATTAAAATTTTAACAAAATAGGCTTCAAACAAACGTAAATATATTGAAAAATTTATTTCAAATACTGTTGTTGGAAGCATCAGAAAATCATCTCGAAAGTTAATGTGAGGACATAGGGTGGCTTATAAAACTTAACGAGTCTATATCAACCTGTAATAATGTTATTTATAAAAAAAGTGAAAGACGAGCCAATACTATTAAACAGAAACCTTATTCCATACATGAATGAAGTTAAATATTTGTAAATGAATTTGGATTCAAAGTTGAAGTGAATGTCACACATTATAAAGAAAAGAAAGGAGTTTGAGATTAAGTTCAAGACTATGTATTGACTATTTAGATATAATGCAGGATTCAATATAAATAATAAATTACTTTTATACAATCATGTTTTAAGCCGGTGTGGAGTTATAGAATGATCCACAAGAGAAGTATTTTAAGAAAAATCATACAATCCAAAACAAAACACTTCGGAAAAATAGTAAATGTGTGATACATACGCAATGAAAATATTCACATTTTTTTTCAACTGACAGTGAACGCGATTGTTGATAAAATCGTGACAGTATCATCGAAGCATGAAAAACGACTCCAAACACATACTAATACAAGTGTTCAGCAGATGCTAGCACATAGGACTTGGTGCATGGATAGCATAGCACAGCCTAAGAGACTGTAACTGATAATAAGAGCTATTCAGTTTAATGAACATCTAACACACAGCGATATATTTGAAGTTATAATTATGATATACTTTTGTACTAAGTTGTATTTCTCAATAATCAAAAAAATAGTCAAAATACACAAGGAATTACTAAATTTACCATTTTGTAAGTTGTTAAAACTCTTAGTTTTTTTTGTAAATTATTCTTATTTCAATTACCTAACATATTGATAACTAAATAAAATCCATTTTTCCTAATGCTTCTCACTAGTGAACCTAATAAATTTCAATTATAGAATATATACAAATTAGAATGTTTTTTAAAAATAAATTAAGACACCAAACTTGTGCCTATTTACAGTTTTCTTGTGCTTTACACAAACAAGTTTTCTTTAAAAAAAATAGAAAAAACTGAAATAATCCAGTACTTTTGATTCGAGGTTCCGCCTAATATTGCCTAACTGGATCAAATAATCTATTATAAATTGTTTATAATGATAAAATTCCATTCCAATTATACTTTTCAACTAAATATTCACTGACATTTATTATTATTACTGTAATTGAAACCATATGAAACAATATAACATTACTTATCAGGAAGAACCAAACTGTCTTTAAATTATACAACCAGAATACCAAATTATGTACACGAAAAACGGAATCTTTAAACTGTTGGAGACAAACTGAAATAGACCAATACTTTCGATTCGATATGCCGCCTAATATTGTCTAACTGGATCAAATAATCCTTTACAAATAGTTTGTAATGATAAAATTCCATTCCAATCATACTTTACTGGAAATAATTATTATTATAATTTACATCATATTAAACACATCAAGATGAACCGAACTGTTGCATTCAGAATCCTAAATGCTTTAAACAAAACGTTCTTTTTAAATTGACAGTTAAGAGTTAAGTAATTTCGATTGGAAGTACTGCCTTATTTGTTCATTTGGAATTTTTAAACTTACCACTTTAGTGAAAGGATTAATTATCACGTTAAAATAACCTTGATCGGCCAAAAACTGAAAGTATATATCGATTGACCATTCACTCAACTCTGCATTTTGCCTTTTCATATTTTTTAAAAGTTCTATTTGCTCCACGTTAGACACATAAGAGTATTGTATATTAATACTATTGTTAGTGAATAGCAAATGTAATTTTTCTTGTATCTCCTGTCTCGAGAACATCGTTTCGAATTCGTTCGTTTCGATGCCGTACACTTGCAGTTTTCTGTGTTCTAAATACATGAGCACTGAGTACGGGTTATACATTTTTATCTCAGTGACCTGTTCTTCGTGGCCACCGTACCACTTTCTGAGCACTTCAAGCTTATCCATAAGTTCCCACCGTCTCAGCAGCGTGATCGTTTCGCGTTCCGAGAAACCGTAGAACAAAACGAATCCGCGTTCTTGGAAAACGGTACAGTAATTCTGATCGGTCAGTATGCCTGGCGGTAGAACAGGTCCTAGTCGAAGAATGGTGTTGACCAAGACGATCTTGGCGTGGTTGTTCGCTTTCAATGACAACGAAGTGAAACCGAAAAGAAACGTAACAATTCTATTTGTGTATTCTATGTTGTTGGTAATCCCGTATTGAACGGGCGCATCGTAATGATCGATCAGTATAATACATTTTAACTGAAAATAATTAAATAAAATTTTAGACAGAGTCGCTAAGCTGCTGTGTAAATCGTGCTCCGCTAAGTATTTGTTTTTAGAGTCATCGTAAAACTGGTTAAATTCGTTCAGGTTTTTCCCCGTCAATTTTTTCACTACGTATTTATATTTAACGAATTCTTTGACCAGCATGCGCGTGAACGAATCGATAAACGACTGGTAGTTGTTGAACGTGATACGCTTGAAATCCAAAAATATCGCCGGATACATGCCGAAATGTTTGTTGAACACTTCCTTCTCCTTGTAAATTTTCAAATGGTAACGTTGAAACAGTTTGAAGTTGTGCGTTTGCGTGCGCGGTATCGGCGTTCCGTTTTCGTCGACGGTCAGCTCGCAGAACTTTCTCATAATGTCCATGTTTACGGATTTGCCGAAACGCCTGGGCGCCGATATCATGACCGGATTGAAATCGGTTAAGAACAACGTTTTGACGATTAGTGTTTTGTCGATAAAGTAATCCGTTTGCAGAAGGAGTTCAAAGTCCGTTATTGAGGCGTTGAACCGTCCGGCAGTGGTTTTCTGGAACAGTAATTATTTTAAATTCGCATAGAGTACTGTTGTAAAGAAGAACAAAATTCGAAAAAATTGCTTCTTTAAAGTTGCTGTTATTATTTTTTTTTTTTTGCTCATTGAAACTGTGTCAACTGATAATTTACCTAATAAACTTCGAAACTTTTTGGTTTTTAATATCATATATTTACGCTGGATGATACAAAACTATACGGCAAATCACGGGAACGCTGATTGAATTCCCGAAAATATAAAGGAGTACATAAAAATATGTCCGAAAATGCTTAATTTTCCCACTAGCTGCAATTTTATTTATTAACAAAATATCTTGAATGATTGAGTAAATTTTTATGCTTACTGTTGCATTGCGTCTTTATAGACTTATTGTTCCGCCTTTATCCTTTCTGTATTTCTGAGATGAGATGTTCAGTTACAGCGTCTTCTACAGTGCTAGTCTCTTCATAAAGTCTAGGATTTGGAGAGGATTCCATGTGTGTAACTTTCTCACTTCTTGTTGGTGACTTTCCAATTCATTGGGGCTTGTTATGAAAATTCATTGAGGCTTGTCCTTCCTAAAAGGAAGGAGTCCCTTTCTTTTAATTTCCACTCTTACTCTAGACCCTTATCACTTAACCTGTGTCCAATTTGGTATGTTTTCTGTCTTACGTTGAGTTCCCGCTCTTTCTATTTACATTCTTAATGAAGGGAACATGAACTAGGCAGATTATGTCCGTCCACAAAGAGCCGTGCATACATGAGTACGACTAAGGTATACTGGAAGGTTTCAAGGATTCTGTTTGATGAACCATTAGACCACTGTTATACATTCCATCAGTACGGGTCACTTTGCACTTAAACGTTAACCAGGTTATGTAGCTTAGTGAAAGTGTGTCTTGAGTCGATGAGTAGTATGAGCTAGAGATACAGTAGGATCGCTAAATCCATCAGCTGCCTCGGGAAATCAAATATATCACTAAAACTGTTGGATCAATAAAATTCAAACTTATTGTGTTTTTTACCTGATTGAAGCCTAATTCGATATAAATAACCAACTGCATACATTAATCCAAGTTAAAGTGGCCTACGTTTAAAAAAAGTTGTAAAACCATTGTAAATTTTAAATCATAATAAATCAGTAAGGATACATTTTAGTGACAAATGTCAAGGGTATTTTTTGAAGACTTTTATGTTTTAATTATAGCGAAGGTAAAACACAAAAGCTGTGCACATTTTTTCGTCGGGGCTCGGCAATATCAATCAATATTTTTTATATTTTTATGTCTGGAATCAGTTCTAAAGAGATTTTTGTATAGTTTTGAATCATCCTGTAAAATAAACAAAATTGATGAAAACAATTCATGCTAGTTCGGTTATCTTAAATATATGCTTTTTTCCTTCATTGCTTTGCGCCTCATTGGCCTAATAATTTCCCATGTTAATCTCATGGTAAAGGTTTTATTTGATCAGCTGATTAAGCGTTCATTGGCCGATAGATTTCATTAGATTCACCTCAGAGTGCAGCACTGTATTATTACGTGCTGTTTACGAGGATTTTCTGCAATACAATTTTGTTTTGGAATATACAGACAAAAAAAATCAAGCCAAATTCCTCAAAAACTGTTCTGCTAAAAACAAAAAAAAAACATCGAAAATTTATTTTATTTTATTTGGTTCACACAATTATTAACTGTAAATTATTTATATTTTAAATTTACCAAACTGACGCGATTCGAATCCAAATATATGAAGTATTACCAAAATTTCAATTCACGAAATAATTTTCAAAAAGTAGTCATTTTTTCGCTAGGCTGAACTAAAACTATAATTTGAAAACCAAATGTGCCAAGTGGAGCAATTTTCGAAAAAAATATGTTTTTAATTTTTTAGACAAAAAGATAGCTAACTCATAGACCCGTATTATTGGCAACATAAAAATCTGCAATATTTTTGTCTGTTGTTATTTTTGTTTCGATATGTTCGCTCATACGAGTTTTTGCGCGCGCATACACGCACACGGTCATACACGCATACATTACTTTTTTCACAACGTATATACCTATAAAAATCTTTTGACATATATTTTTATCTCCAAAATTTCTTTGTAGTTCTTTAGCGATACGGTAAAGATGATTATATTCATTATAAACAATTAAACCCTTACGTACAAACTGGTTGCCTATTCCGCCTTTTGTTTAAGAGAATTTAAAATAAATAATATCAACAAAAAGCACTAATAGATAAAATATGCTAAAAAGCAGAAGTATTTAGTCTGCCTTTAAGGACTACATGATTATTTCTATACTCACGGAAATTGATCCAACATTAAGGAAAACAAATATGAATGAAACCCTATACATTTTTCATCTATAGTTTCAGTTATTGTAGAAATAATTATCCTCTAACCAATTTGTCTGTTTTTGTAGTGTCTATGCAATGAATCATTAATAGCTATAGAATATGAGCAAAGAAGATAAACTTATCTGGGTTTTAAAAATATTTTTTATGTCAATAAAAAAACGCTTTTGGTTTAAGTAATATATACTGCTTTATTTAAGCAGTAAATGTTTAACGGGCAAACTATACTTAGTTAACTATACTTAGTTAACTATACTTAGCTAGCCCATTGCCTCAGTGGCTGATATATATTGTGAGTACGTGACCTTGGCAAACCTGACGTGACTGGATCTAACCTTTTGTCAGCTGTCTGCTCTTGGGTTATATCCCTTCATCCCCAACCAAGGTGGAACAGCGTACGCCGAAGGCCATGTAGCTTCAGTAAGTAGACCTCCAGGCACAGGTGACCTCTAACCCTGCAATTTTAGGTCCCTATTTGAGGAAACTGGGGCTGTTTAGCCTCTTAATAAAGAATTTCTTGCGCATTTAGGAGAATTCCCCTCAAGCTCCCTCCAACAGACACAGAGTCGGCCAATCAGAGTCTGCAGACTGTTACTACTCAGCGATAGTGAAGGAAAAAGAGGAGCTGTTGTGAGAGAGTTGAGATTCAACCTCTCACTCGCACATTACCTCTCTCTGTCCCACTGGTTCTCTTGGCAGGCCGTTTTCTAAGCGGCTAACTTAAAACACCATGGAACCAACAAGCAATGAATTGAAGCGGACTGTAGGATACTAGACCTACCCATCCTCCAGTGGAAGACGTGATAGTTGGGTTTAACATTACAAATCAGTCAAGATGCCGGACGGCAAACTGAGAAGTCGATTTAACAAAGTGACTTAATAAATCTAGACGCTCCGACCTCCCAGAGGTCACACTTTGAGTGTAAAACACATAACCTTTAAAGAGCCGCGATGTCAGGGCTGAAGGAAACCGTACTCTAAGACGGTTTCAACCAGGTACATTAATGTCCTGGGCAAAGGAAAACTCAGGAAAACCATGGTATTACTGGAGACTGCAGCCCGATGGTTAAAAGAAGGAATGTAAGATATGGTAAATTTTTGTATGCGGAAAGGAAAAGAAAACTGCATACCACATAGTTTATGAATATGCGGCTCTTGTTGGCAGGAAGTTAAGAAGGCCTGGTTTTTACGATCCTGAGGAACTCTAGGTAATCAATCTGAGGAAGTGAGACACTTTGAGAACACCAGTGATCTGAACCAAAATACAAGAAACGTAAATGCACAATAGGTCCTTTCATCGCGTTTCCTGTTGCCAAGAATACCTGGCACGGTTTACCAGGGTCCTGGGCGTCAAACAAAATTTATTTCCTGCCAGCAAGGGCTTAACAATATCACAGTCATGTGTCCTACAGTTTTCTTTTCTTTCCTGTATCCCTATCCACTTCACGTGCACCCTCAGAACACAAAGCCCTGACATGTGTATTAAAACCCATATTACGTAAACACTAAAGCTTCTCCAAATCGACTTTTTAAGTGTTGAATATTAACCGCTGTTAATTAATCACCAAGTTCAAAGATAATTTTATTTTTGTTAAATCACTCCAAATAGCCTTCTGATTGATAACAAACTATGGGGAAGTACTACTTCAAATTGATTCAAGTCAAATAAAATGAAAACATATAACAAATTGTATATTTTAAAGTTTTATCTATTTTATCTCTTTAAATATTTCAACATTTTGTAACGTTCTAATATTAACTAATATTTCTTTGTTACATTTACAGTTTGGTACTTTTATACAAGTAAAGTAAAACTTAGAAATAGAAACGAAAGCTATTTTCTTAAACACTTTTAAAGTTACGTATTTTCAAACATTATAAATAAAATGATATTTATCGTAATTTTGACTATTCTGTCGAACAATATAATTAGTAGTGGATATGAAACGGTAAGTTTAGTCTTACGTGTTCAACTAGATTGTACGGTAAATAGTATATTTTAAAAATAGGGTTGATCATTTTTTAATTAAATGAATTTTACTCCTCTACTTTCACTTACGTCAGAATTAATTAGTAATTAGTAATTAGTTTTTAAAAAACCAACAAAACGTACGTGTTTTATTACAGTATTTAATTTTTTTACAATCGTAACTTTAATCATCGTTGAACGCAGTTGACTAGCTAACGTGATGGAAGCGAATTTCCAAAAGTATATTTTTATTTTTTTTAAATTTTAACTTTAATATCACACATTCATACAACCTTCATATTGGCAGTGGATACAAAAAAAAATATCTTTCTCCGTTGTCAAACTAAATATCTCAATTTTAAAGGACTTTAATGAAATGCAAAATGGTTATTTATGCACGATTTAAAGCTAATTTCGATAGGGAAATCAGATTTAAGAAAAAAAATATCACAAAAAATCAATACAATTTTAAAAGTTTGGTATGAACCCTATTTTTAAACTGTTAAACGTGCTTTTTTGTAAAACAAACGTTTTTTGTTCCAAATTTGAGGAAACTAGAACTAGAAACTAGAAACTAGAACTCTCTCTCTCTCTCTCTCTCTCTCTCTCTCTCTCTCTCTCTCTCTCTCTCTCTCTCTCTCTCTCTCTCTCTCTCTCTCTCTCACACACACACACACACACACACACATGATATTTTAATTTAAACAAAAAAAATGTTTGCCAGAATAATGTACTATTAAATTGGTTTCTTTGTTCAAAAAAGAAATTAGTGTTTATGTTATTTTGCTCAAGATGTAGTTTTTATGTAGGGCTACCAATCATAGACTAAGAATCATATATGTTTCTAAAGCCTCGAATATTTTCGGGAGTTAGACAAAAAACTAAAAAGTCGTTTTCTCCCCTCGAAATCGGATTATGGTTTTTGCAGAAATGTCACTGCAATGCACTGACTGAATTGGTGAATTTCTATGTTTACTTTTGAAATTGCGATTTTTATAGGTTTATTGTGCCCTTTTTTATTCCTGAAATACTCAGTTACAACCTTAGTGTGTTTATAATTTCTGGAATTTGGTGAGTATTGAAGGTGTGCAACTTTCTCCTAACTGGTTACATCTCAGATCAATATTGACCTGCTCGCAAATCCCTTTTCAATTTTTCTATCAGTTGAACCTTATCACGGAGGTTGTGCTCCTTTTAGTCTGCTTTTTGTTGTGCGATGAGATCGAACTCATTATTTTAGATTATCACTCATGCTAATCCCACGCGTAACTAGGAAAATAAGGTCCTGCAATACATAATCCCTCATACACACAGAGATCACCAGGTGATTAAGGACTCCGTTTGATACACCATTAAGGCCGTTGTCATTCATTCCATCAGCACGGATCTCTTTACACCCGTAGATGGAATAGTTTAGTTATATGGAATAATAAAAGTGCCCTAAGTAAACAGGTAAGTTTTTAGCTAGATATATTGCTAATTCCATCAGCTGTCTACGCTAGAAATACACACATATAATGCATTGATATTTGCACTAGTTTCCTTATCAAGTAAGTTAAATTAGTGATATTTTATTTAAAAATGTCAATGAAATCAACAGCTTTCTGATTTTAGGAAAATGTTCCACCAATATCTGACCTTGACGAGCTAATGCAGACCGGCCTTTTCGTCGACAAGACAAACGTAATCAAAGCGTTTTTCGAGGGCTCGTTAGTAGTGATGATTTCCGGACCTCGAAGATTTGGAAAGTCCGTCAACATGGATTTAATAAAAAGATTTTGCGAAGTGACAGTCACAGGAAACGGTGTAAGACTGAGGCGAAAGCTAACAAAGAACTACGCGTTTTTCGCGATAAACGGATTTGATATTTTCAAAGACAGACAGTTTTTTATCGCCCATTTCGGAAGATATCCGATTATATTCATGGACCTCAATCGTCTTAATTGCACTACTTACAGAGCGTGTGTACTTTCATTGAAGAACCTTATTTCCGAAACATTTCTGAGTCACAAGTATCTTTTAGATAGTGACGTTTTGTACCACGCTGGCGATTATCGTTTTTCAAATTATGTTCAAGAAAAAAAACGGACCAACCTGGATAGTTACGATTTTTACAACAGCATTCTAGTTTTAACTGAACTGCTTTATGAACACTTTGACAACAGTAAGTGCATATTTCTAATAGACGGTTACGATTCACTGATCGACAAAATTATCTACAAATCTTTGCCTCACGATACAAACAGAATATTTTCTTTCCTTTTTGAGTTCTTGTCACATTCAATAATGGCGAACTCGAGACTGATTAGGGCGCTGATAAACGGTTGCGTTAAATTCGGACCCGTTTTACCAAACGACGAAACGCTCATCGAATACCCTAAGATTTTCGACAACGAACGTTTTTCGTCGTTTTACGGTTTTTCGGAAAACGAAGTTATGACGTTATTACACAGGCTAAAAGTGCCAAACAAAATGCAATACTTGAGAATCTGGTTTGACGGTAACACGTTTCAAGATGGTGATAAGGCCGTGTACAACCCTTGGTCAGTTATCAAATACTTACAGTCACGACATCCCAGGAGTACTTGGATCAAAGTGGGATTTTTGTTGTCGACGTTTTTAAAAGAAGAATTCCAAAACAGGTTTAAATTATTAATGTGCCAAAATTATACTAGAATAAGATATATAGAGACATTGAACGTTAACCATATTGTACAGTTGCAGAAGATAATCGGTAGTTCGAAAACGTTCAGGGTCAGCGAAGAAGACGTGGATTTAGTCTTCCAGCTGGCCACGGATCAGGGTTTTTTTAGGATATATTACACGGAAAACGTGAAAAACGAAGTACTGATCGGCATCGCCAATAAGGCGCTGAAGAGATGTTTTTACAAAAACATAATTTCCAAAATGTGGAGGCGCGGAGAAAACAACGCTACCACAACGCCAGCGACGTCGCCAACGACGCCGGTAACAACGACGAAAAGAAATTACGTGAGAAGAGCCCCGACTAAACTGAAAAAAAAGTATAAAAAGAAAACCACTAATTGAAAGTATAGAGGGAAAAGAAATACGACAAGACGTTATATTAATGAAAATAGTATCAATTAAATCGATCGAAGAATTTGTTTTATATACAGAAAATCGTATCAGAACAATGGAAACTTTGTATTACGTAGAACAAAGCAGTGGAAATCATAGCAAAGTAATTGCAATAATAATTTCATCCACCCACACACACACACACACACACACACACACACACACACACACACACACACACATATATATATATATATATATATATATATATATATATATATATATATATATATATAAGCAAATTGCGGTATTTGTTTTAAATGAAACAAATCATAGATCTGCAAACGACATTGTTTCACACACAAATTTTTCTAAAATAGAAAGAATCGTAGAAAAACAGTGAAAATAAATTGTTTTGGGTAGAACGAATAAAAACAATAGTGTGGACAAATTGTTTGTACTAACAAAATCATAGAAAACGAATGAACAATCATAGAAAATTAGCAAGAACGAAGAGTTCATATAAAACAAGTCATAATATATATATATATATATATATATATATATATATATATATATATATATATATATATATATATTTGAATAAATCTGCGCAATGCACTTGAAATAATGGTTTTATATACAACAAATCATGGATAAGCATCGGAAAAAATTTTCACAGTAAACTATAATGTAGGAATGAAAAGAATGATTTTATATATAATAAATCGTAAAAAAGCAAAAGAGACAAATCATTACAACGAAGTAAATACAGCAGTGCTTCGACATGACATTTTAAAAATAATAAGCTTATTTTCATCCTGAGGTTTTATGTATGTGAATAGTGAGAAAATTGGCCGTGGCTGTAAAATATGATAAGAGGGAAAACTATAAAAATGATAAAATACCCACTACAGATAAACATCTCACGTGTATTTTGATCTGATGTACAAATTTTTATGAATGTTTCTAAAACAGCTTTTTAACAAATATTTTAGTGTAGCTTGACATGTAAGTTATAATTTTTTTTTTTAATTATAAGATGTTCGTATTTTTACTTTCATTTCTTGTATATTATTTTCATTGTAAGTTCTTTTCATCGCAAAGTATTTATTAATTAATTTTAGTTTTTTTATTTGCAATAAATATAATTGGTTCATTAAAAAACCCAGTTGTTTTTATGCGACACTTTAAGAAAATAAACACTTTTACAATATCAGTTTAATCTTATCTTTCACGGAAAATTTAATAGCTATTGCTATGCAAAGTGAAGGTAATGTTTACCTAAACAGCAGATTTCATAACAGCTGTTCCACTGGCTGCAGTATTATTTCAGCTGTTATATTTATTGGCCTTACTGTGAATGTAAATAGTAACAAATAAATCATTATTAATTGTATTTATACTTGTAAATATTGAAATAGTTATGTGTTTGACTACGGGGAATAAAAACTAAGTATATTTTTATTAATAATATATTTTGTAGTAGTTACACTCTCTATGGTTAGCGTTATAAGTTATTTAAAAAACTTCGAATGCAACTAAAATTGTTTCAAATGTATATTAATTCGTAACATTAATTTTCCTAATGAGATTTTAATTATTTTTTAATTTTTACTATTTTAATTTATAATACTTTAGTCAGATTATTTTTAATTATTATAGTTAAAAATATTTTACTGTTATGCGGTTGGTAATATTAAAAATTTACAATATTATAGATAAAAACATATTGTTAATAAAGTATTAAATATAATAATGTTTTAATATAATTTAAATAATTTAAATTGAACAATATAAATTTTATATTAAGCCAAATTGATTTATAATTATTTTACAAAATATTGAAACATTTCCAGTATTTTTTTGTTAAAAGTGTCTTGCCAACCAAGGTTTCACTAGTTATTTACTTTTAATCACTTGAAAATATTATTGACATTCTTTACAGTTTGTATCCATTCGGTTTTTCAACAACATTCGGTTTTAACTAGTTATGTATGGCACATAATTTATCAACTCTAAGCTAATTACGTGCCTAAACGTGACAGTTATGTTCTACCCGCGGGGGTGCAGACTAGCTATTAAGAGGATTTAGACGTCCCTCGCGGTACCTGAGTCTAACACACAGTTACAGTTACAACACTACACTTACGATCTTAACACTTTACACTCACACTTACATTTAGGAAGGAGATAGTAGCTTCAATTTGCTTTTCGCCTTAAAAAAAAAAAATAACCTATGTTCACTAAAAATAAGTAAATATTTGTGTATTTACATAATATTAGGTTATTTACGGGAAAATGTAAAAAAATATTAAACATAAATTTTCAAGTATTGATTTTTGTTTTTGTTCCAATATTGAAATTCAAATAAAAAATGGAATCACTGACATCTAACCCTTCAAACACCATATTTTCTTTTGACGATCGCGTTTGCCGTTTGTCATATCTGCTAGTCACATTCAGTTGGTTAAAATGTGTATCTCTCACTATAGTGTGTCGATGTTGTGGTTAAGTTCACAAACGATAAGCAAAAAATCTATAGAACTACAACACCGACACTGTAAAGACAGATAAACACTGTTGTTTTTGCACTTTTATGAAAATTATAGGTCTACGGATAGATAAGGTAACACGGTATCAATATATGGTGTGGATTGATGAATACATTCGTATTAGTGATATCATATTGGAAAATGAGCTATTGGAGCGACCATCATGGACTTGGAAATTTTAAATGAGCTCAGATCTACACCTTTTTATTTAGAAATTTGGATTTATAAATTTATGTGGACATTTTCTATGTTATGCTAAGTAAATTAGTCTTCAAAACTTTGAAAAATATTACAGTGTTCTTAAATAACAGATGTAACTTACAAATTAGTTATTGTATAATAGGAATGAAATGTACTTTAATTTGACTGTTGTCACGTAGAGAGCTATTGTTGGTATGAGCACTGTCAATTAACAAAGACACAAATTCAATTAAAATGTTATTGATTTAACAGTTGTTTTGTAAACGTTAGTGACGGTTAAGTTTTCATAGAATTAGAAAGCCGCGTTCTAACTATGGTTTTGAACTACACGCTTGTTGCTATTGTTCAGAACATAACGGCGTTTTGTCAATGATATATTGATAAAAGAAAGTTTCTTCAAGTATTCACGGTCTTAGATTCATAAATAAGTTATAGTACAGTAGTAACAGAATATGCTTTAATTTGAGTGTTGTGATGTAGAGAGCCTTTGTCGGCATGAACACCGCCGATTGACAAAAACACAAATTCAATTAGAAATTTTAGGGATTTAGGAGTTTTCTTGTAATTGTGAGTGATGGTTTAGTTTTAAAAGAATTAGAAAGCAGCGTTCTAACTGTGGTTTTGAACTACACGGCTGTTGCTATTGTTCAGAACATAGTGGCATTGTGTCAGTGAGAAATTAATAAAAGGGAGTTTCTCCGAGTATTCACGAAGTCAAGCCGAGTTTAATTAACGGAACGAATTAATAGTTAGGTAGGCAGATAATGTATAAAAGTCACGAGTTTAATTAAAATTTTTGATCATTAATTATTAAATTTGTATAGAGCTAAAGTACTTCGTCTAACTAGAAATTAGCGAAGAGTTAACGTTCATTTATTTTGCTTCATTTTTTTTTTTAACGTCCAAATATTGTGCACACTTGGGCTAATGCAGACGATGGGATGATTTATAGCGTATGAAAATGCCAAGCCCTGGCCGGGAATCGAACCCGGGTCCTCGGGGTGAAAGCCCAGTACGCTATCAACTAGGCCACCGTGGCGGCTATTATTTTGTTTCAATTGTCGTCTCTTGAATTGTTTTTTTTTTTTTAATTATCGATATTTTCAGTCCCATCGATAATAAGGATCTTCAGCGACATTTATGAAATTCAGTGTGCAACAACAGATAAAGAAGTGTAGTTCAAGTAAAATAACTACCAGGAAAATTCAAAGAACCAGAATCATCTTACGATTGCAAATAAAGACCAGGAGAATAAAATGGGATAAAACTTTATAAATTTAAAGATATTAAGAATATCATGAAATAAATTATAAATTTAAACAAAACGGTAATTTCAAAACGTGAATTTTTGGAGGTGGCAAAACAGTTATTGACCTAAAAGAGTACTGTACTTAAAGTTATTTTTTGTTTGTGTTGAAGTAAATTTATAAATTTTTGTTAATAATGAAAGGTCAATTTTATTTACTGTATAAATTAGTTATTCATAAACATCATAAGCCACCTCGGTGGCCTAGTTTATAGCGTACTGGGCTTTCACCCCGAGGACCCGGGTTCGATTCCCGGCCAGGGCTTGGCATTTTCATACGCTATAAATCATCCCATCGTCTGCATTAGCCCAATTGTGCACAGTAGTCGGACGTTAAACACAAAAAAAATCATAAACATAATTTATATTCATTATTCATAAATATCGTGTGAGTATATAGCATATATATATATATATATATATATATATATATATATATATATATATATATATATATATATATATATTGGTGCGCACATAGGTGGAAAATTAAAAACATTTTATTGATTCTAAAAACAAATTAATTCACTAAAAGAAAAACGTTTTAGATTCTTCTTTCAGTTTGCAGTTTAACTTGGTTTTGCTCTATTTCCAGAGTCTTAAGTGAGGGAAAGTCGTAAATCTGTGAAATAAACGAGGAAACCAGAAGGGCAAGAAACATGCAAGCTTTAAAAGTAAAACGTCTTCTTTTTTTACTGTTTTTAAATGAAAAAGTATGCTCAAATAAGAAATACAAGAAGTGTTAGGTGGAAATAAATACAGACGAAAACCTGATTAGTATAAAGGAAAACTCTTTCCACACGCAACAAAAGAAAATGAAAAATAGTTATTGGAGTTTTCCTAATTTGAATGGAAAGATAAAGAAAAAATTTAATATTTTGGTTCAATATTTTGAAATTTTATAAAATCGTTATTTATCTGAAACATTATGTTTGTTTTACGTGCAGAAATACAATTGCCAATAAAAAAACGCATACTAGTTTCAAGTAACTAGTAAATGGTACACTGTTACAATTGTACAAAACAACTGTGGATCAAAAAGTTGCTGAAAGATTTTAATACCGTATTGCAGTACATAGTTTATGGCAGTAAATCCAATTTCGAAACTACAACCTTGAGATGCGCAGTTCAGCGACGCAATAAACTGGCCGGTGTTTTAGCTACAACAGCCACAAAACAATCCTCAACAAGTGGCTGGACTACTTATTTCCAAAAGTTCTGCCCATACTGGAGCTTTGTATAAACACCCGAATATAAATCTTTGTTTTCCCAAAATCTAGATTATTTAAATAACCCTCGTAGTTCCCAACTTAATTAAACTTACGTCGTACATTTTTATTAATTTTTCATAAAACAAAACAAGTAAAGAAACATATACAAAAAAAAAACACATTAAGAAAAGCTCTTTATAAATATTATTTGATACCTACAGAAAGTATTTTATAAGTACAAAGAACTATCACACAGGTTTTGTAGAAATAAAAATAATAAATTGAGCAAGCGAAACGAGGTCTCTGTTTTAGCTCATTTATATTTGTTTCACAGTTTTGACCAAACGTATTGACCGATTGTTTTGCAATCTTTTAATAAGTTACCTTTGTATAAAACTCGAACGAATTATGGTTTAAGATATTTTTCAAGTAACTCCTGTTTTAGGAATACGGCCTCCAATTTAACGATGATGAGCCTAGGCTATTTCTTGTAATACTGGCTCAATGCAAGAACTAACGAAATTTTTAGGTATTCATTAAAAAGTTCATCAATTTTTAACAAATTCGGTCGCTTAACATTTTCCCAAACATTATAGTTACCAATTAACACCTTCACGACGACGGACGTTTTTACATGTCATAACATTTTGTGTTACGTTAATTAACACGAAATCTCAACTTTTCGTAAAACATTTTTCCGTAAAATTGTTAGAATATGTGTTTGTATAACAATTTAGGTGATATTCAATCGGAAAAAACTGTATTGTATGTATTTTAGAGGTCATGTCCGTGCGTCACTGGTGGAATACTACGTATATTGGTAAACCACTGCTATAATAGACGTAGTGCGTCACTGGTGGCACATTGTCATTGATCCGTACAAAGTTTCAAGTAAAAGACTTCATAAGTTATATGATTTCTTCTTTGATGTCTTATTGTTATAATTGTCAATAAATAGATATTGTTTTGGATGTGTTTTCATTTTAGTTTACCAATAAAGGTCACCAAGATAAAGAAAAAACTCAATAGGCCAAAATATAATATTACTTCATTATATTTAAAATTAAGTTTTAAAAATTAAAATAATGCTTCTAACATTTTTATGGAATTTAAATTTGTTATCCTTTTAAATTACCAGGGTAAAGGTGTGCTAGGTTAAAGAAACAAAAATACAATAAGACCAAAATCTAATCCGACTTAGGTTACTCTGGCATACTTTAAAATGGTCGTACAACACAATTCTAGGCTTCAAACATAGGCGTCATTGTAAATAAGCCCGTATGAAGTAAGAAAGGAAGTGCGTCACTCGTGACACATGCCGCCTATTTTGAGGACGAGCGTACATTACTTGTGTCACACCCTTACCAGCAGTTGTACCATGCGTCACTAGTAACGCACGTCGTCGTGAACGTGTTAAATTGTTGGAAAAGATTACAAGCTCGTAAAAGCGCTGTCGTGGAACCAGGTAAACAATTAAGAATATACTACGATGTCTGTTAGTAACACTTTTCACACCCCAAAAATTGAGGAACGAAGTTTGCGTAAACTTGTTGACCAGGTGGCCAGTCAACTCTGCATGTTTCCTTACAGTTGTGACATTATATTTTTAACAAAAACAAATTCATTTACCTCTTCTTTGATTTCACGGTTTGGAATAGCTACACGAACAGATTTCTTACCTTCCGGGAAAATAATATGGAAATAACCCAAATCCACCATCAACTGGATAAACAATTCACCGTCGTTATCGGTTAATTCGTTTTTTTTATCGTTCCTAATTATTTTCTTCATCTGCATCAAACTGGTCACGTTCAATTTATCGATATAGTTGTTTAATTTCAACGAATGCGATTCGAGAATATTCTTGATTTTATTTTGAATTTTCTTCCTCAAAAATACTTCTTTGTATTTCCTCATGTCGCACGACTTTATCCAGTAGTTGCTGGGCGATCCGGATTTCAAATACCCGACAATTGACAACGGGTTGTATATTTTAGTCCTGTTATGACGTAACTTGTATCCGTTGTACCATTTCTTTACTTCGCTTAATTTATCCGTTTTGTTGTGTCGTTTTAGTAAAAGCTTTACTTCGTCTTCCGTAAAACCGTAAGACAGTGATAACGAATGGTTGGTTAAAAACGGCATGGAAGTTATATAGTCTTTTTTATCGGGCGATACGGGGATTAACATTATATTGGTAGTGGTTAATGATCTAAAAACGTACGGATTCGAATTTAACGTGAAATTGAGAAAGTCGAAAAGAAAGTTCAAGCTTTTGTTTAAGATTGTACCCGAATGGAACACCGCCTTACGGACAAGATGGTCGTACCCGTCGATCAGTACAATACACTTTGTTTTGTTAAAATGTTCATACAGTAAGGAAGAAAGTAACAGTGTACTGTTGATTAATTTCGGTTCGCTTAGTTTTCGAAGATTTTTGTCGTTACAGTATTCGTTAATAAAATCTGCCTTTGTTTTCAACAAGTATTTGTGTTTTTCGAACATTCCCATTATAATACGTTTAACAGATCTCATGAAAGAATTATATGTGATACAACTAATAATTTTCAGATCAATATATATCACTGGGTAGTTGCCGAAATGCTTGTAAAAAAATTCTCTGTCCTTGTACACGTTGAGTTTGTGGTTTTTGAAAAGTTTATAGTTGTTCGTTTGTTCACGTTGAACTCTGTTGCCATTTCGGTCAACTGTCGGCTCGCAAAATGATTTAATGATGTCCATATTGACGGATTTTCCAAAACGAAGCGGCGCTGATGCCATGACGACCGGCGGAGACTCGAACAACACTCTGATGATATTAGTTTTATCGACAAACGTTCTTTTTTTCAAAAGATTTTGTAAGTGTGGAGCCGGTTCCGGAATTGGAGATATTGGTACCTAAAAATAATTAAGTATAGTTAGAGGAACTTTTTTGAAAAAAATTAATGCAGGTATCTTGATATTATCCTGGGCCAGATATCTTGTACTAAGAGCCATTTGTATCATAGAATACTTTTTGAGGTGTTAAAAATTATATTTGGTGTTGTCATGTAGAAATTCAGTCGCGTAGCTCTCAGATCAATGCTAAGCTGAGGACCTGCAAAGCTAAGTCAGATAATTAGTCCTGAATAAGATCACGTAGAAATAAGTCCTCACTGGAGGAACACGGAACCGAAAACGACGTCCGAATTTGTTTTTTTGCTCTCAGATAAGCACAAAGATTTAAATTGCATTCGTAATTGATCTTACGCATTGCTGATCGTAATGATCAGCTGATTTCATTGAATAGTTGATTGGTTATAATAAATTTTAGGTTATGTTGTTAAAGTTGTTCTATAATTACTCGTAACGACCACCTGATTTCATTGAACAGCTGATAGGCTATAATAAGTTTTATGTTGTTAAAAACTAGCTGTGTTAATTTGTCGTGTTTTTGAAGAAATTACCGCAACTAAAGTAAAAAGAAAGAGATTTTATTCTTGGTACAAGATTTTTATTCTTGGTTCAATAACACAAATATTTTGACATATTTTTAAATATTAAATTTCAACTATAAAAATATTTTTTATTTTTTTCAAAATTTACTTTATTATTATTTAAAATAAATAAATTTAAAATAAATGTACGTTGACTGTACTAATTTGATCCAAAAAAACCTTTAAACATTGGTACGAAGTAAATTTTCTCAAAAATCTACTGTAACGGTATTACTCAAATTACACAAAGCCTGTTTCAAGCGTTATCTACCAAAAGAAAGAAAGATTAGATTTATGTTTGATACATTGACTTCCACTAAGAATAATTAAGTGTGTCTTGAATTTAGGAAAAGTCTCACACGCTTTTTGGCACTCTTGATAATTTCCTATCAAGTGGGCGAGTTTGTGAGATTCCTGTTCACATTTTTTGTTTAAACCTAAAAATAAAATTTATTGTGTTCTGAATTAAACCACTCACCAGACAGAATCCAGTATTAAAAATATTTAAAATAACTAGAATTGAAAACATTTGCAGTATTTGTTGCAAAAGAATTTCTCTTGATTGAATCGTTTCAAATATTACTTTCAGCTAATTTCAGTTTATTTTCAATAACAGCAGCTCTTAATATTTATTATTTTGAATTTATAATATCACTATCATATTTTCTTAGATGATTAAAGTTATACATTCTTTCGTATGCAATTGACACTCTCAATTTCTAAATACGAAGCATTTTGTATCGTTTTTCAAATTTTCTGAAATATTTTCGTTAATTTATTTTGGTGTATTATTGTTACATATTAATTCCAGTTAGATGTAACATCCATTTGAGTGAAAATAAACTCTACAGTTGATATACAATATCAATAACATTATTTGAACAAGAGATAATATGAACCATAATTGATAAATTGGCAAACAGAAAGTGATAAGTGGTTCTAGAACAGCATAAAATAATTGTAGTTATTTTCATTCACCTATATGCACAAACCGCAAATTATGTTATGCTGGAAAAAGTATTTTTAGAAATATTAAAATAAATATTCTTATTTGCAGGTTTTTCATTTAACTAAACTATTTTAATTATTTTTTATTTATTTTTGTTTGTGATAATAATAATAAAACAATTATTACAATAAATTGTTACAACAATAAAAAAATTCATTGTGACTTTTACACTTATCTTTATCTATTTGGCAGTCTGCCTTCTAGAGTGTAGTTTTATCGTTACCATGCTGTCTTCTGTTCATAAACGGATTCTATTCTCGCCTTGCCTGTTCCGTTCATCTCGCATTTTGTCTTTGTCTTACTTCGACTACTAACATTATAGTAAAAAACGTCAAAGAAGAATTTAAGTGAGGGAATAATACAATTAACGAATAAAATGTAAAAGGAATAAAATAGAAATCCGTTTCTTTTTCCGCTTGATGGAGAAACAGCTCTCAAGAAGGAGGTCGTGTAGCTGCCCACATACACACCAACAGAAAAATATTCCAGATACCTGAAAAAATCATAATTTCTATTTTTGTTTCTTTTAAACTTATGAAGCGAATGGACGTATTTTGTTTGTATCGATTTTTTCCAAGCTGTTATCTAAATATGTGCTTTGAATGAAATACCAATTTTGAATGAAAATTTCGTACGCTAAAATGTGCTTTTAAACGAAACGTAAAAATCATAGAGCATATTAAAACGGCCCTTCAAAACGTTTTTTAGAGTTATTTAATCTTTTCATGATCGTGGATTTTACATCGAATGCATTCCAAAAGCTTATTTTCAATTTGAACTTTTTTAATAAAATATTTCCTAATCACTTCTTGTATTACATCATCGATTGAAAATGATTTATCAACCACTAAATGGTACTGAAAAGTTCTCTCAGTAATACAAAAAATTGGTTTAACTTTATTACTGCAACTAGTTCTAAGAGCTGATAATCAGCATGTATCTAATACATAATTTAATAAAATAACACACACATCAAAATACAGTCTAGGTTAACCCATCGGCGCTCCAAGTAGGCTATATTATGATGCAAGCTCAATAAGTTTGATCCTCTTGAGTCTTCTACGTAGTTCATCATTATCGAGCAGTTTATACGCCTCCTCATTAACGTGAATTTTTAGTCGTCTCTCATGGCTGTGAGCACATTTTTTAATTTCTTCAGCAACACTGGTCACTCTTAAGTCTCTGTGAAGATCGTTATTACGAACATACCATGGTGCATTAGCTATCATTCTTTTGGAAACGCTGAATAATTTACCTGTTTGAATTTCTAGTACATCTTCATAACTATATGCCATATGTTGTCTGTAAAGCTTTACCTTCTTGTGCAGGGATAACTCTGACTTTCTGCCCAACAGTCAATACATCTTTCTTAACTTGATGGTCAGTTCTTCGTTTTTTTTAACTTGCTCTTTCCATCGAAGTCTAGCATCTAGAGTCATGCCCAAATATTTTGCGCGTGGTATTAAAGTTCCGTTGACGATGGTATATATGCATATGATTCTGTATCTGTTTATTAGTAAAATTAACATGAACTGTTTTGTATTCATTAAGTAGTGCTACATCAATATATTTTCATAGATTTACATATTTAGGAAAAGGTCGAAAATTTACTCAGAAAACTTGTGTGACTTAAATTAATTACAAGCCGAATTTAAAATATTTTCTAACAAAATCTGTGCACTGAATAAAATATTACTATTATTCATGAACATTATAGAAAAACGGCAAACAAAAGTGGTTTCAGAAGGGTAACTTCGATATTTTATAAATGGCATTATATTATAGAAAAAAAAATCAGAAATTCATCAAATATCACGATTGATTTTGAAATATTTATCTACTTTGTGAAACCATATTTCGTAGAGGATAATTTGTATTTGTACAAACGGCTAGTATTATTTACTTTTATGTTTGTTAAGTTGGTACAGGTTAGGTTGGTAGTGGTTACGGTTTTGCTAATCTTGTGAAAAAAACCTAACTAACCTATGCAATAAAAAACAAATTAGCTTAAATATTTATTGTCGAAAACAGTGATCAAAAACTTTAAGTAAAGAGTAAACTGCAATATAAAAAACAATTTTTGAAATCGACTAAATTATAAAACTGTTCTGACATTAGTAAATAAGTTAAATTTCATTAAACCTTGTTGACTAGGTGAACATTATGAAACGTGAGTGCAATGCAAATTTTGACAAAATGGACAACAAAGTTTTAAAAACTTGTTTGGGGAAACTCTCTCAAACAATAGGTGGGGTATCCAACGACGATGGAGCACAATTTGGACTTGCCACAAATTATGGCATCAGCGACGGAAAAACAAGCATTGGACCCACAATTGGAGACCAAGAAGAATAATATACCGAGCAATGTTAAGGTCGGGTGAACGGAATTGCACTGAACGGAGTAGAGTACTCACTCCAACATAACCTGTTGTTTTTAGTGTAAGTACGTCCACGGAGTTGAGCGGGTCAAGCGGAATCGTTGGGTTCCTCTCTGCGTAGCTTCGACACTGTCTAGGTACGGTTTTAAGCTGTCATCGCTTCCCCCCATCATTCTGACCACGCCTCTCAACTTATAATTTCCCTTTACCTAAATTACCTTTTTCTAGTTTACTGTTTTTAAACATAATATTTTCTTAAAAGTCATTACAGTAGGTCTAAATATTTAGCTTAGAAGATACAAATGCGTTCTTTAAACTGACTTAACACCGATTTCGGTTCCGTTCGTCTTCATCCCGTTCAGCTCCGCTTTGTTTACCTCAGCTCAACTCAGTTCCGCTCCGCACCTGGTTGTCACCCGGTTTTACGTTGAATTGTTTCGGTTATTTTTTAAAGATTTATATGTAGAGTAATTAAGAATAGTTTGAGATAAACATGAAGGATAAATGTGATTAATGGCGATCGCAATAAAGAAGTTGATTTAAAAGGATTGTAAGTAGAAAAAGGAATTGAAAACAAGGGAAACAGTACAACACAATAATTGAATTAATATTTGTCAATTACACTTTACTTTAACATTTTGAAGAGGGTTTAATAACGATTTATACAAAATTAGGTATAAAATTAGATTCTCAATGATTTTAAAAAAATACAAAGTTTTTCACTCTTGCTGAATTTTTAATAATAAAGACAGTTGATTAAAACTACCTACCAACTAAAAGCCAATTTTCTAAACGGTTATCCAGCGTGAATATACTAATAGACATTAACATTATATAGATTTTAAATACGTTTCATAATTTATCTAGTTAGGAATTTTAATTTTTATTTATATACAGTGATGTAAAACCAGCTTGTGTGCTTATCTTACTTTGCCGTCGAAATGATAAGACTTTGCATTACTAATAGCCTAGAAATAAAATACAAATATAAGGAGTAACTATATTGTTTATTAACATTTTGGATTATTTACAAAAAAAAGCTTAGCACTTTGTAAAATGGCTTTTTGTTTTATTGTAGTCATTTTATTTTTCAATGGATTAAACTATGTAAGTAAATTATTTTAAAACTAAACTACTTTGCTATATACTTACATTTAAATAAAAATGTGTCCTCCTTAAACAAAAGCTTTATTTAAAAAAAGCACACTACAAAATTGGTTACTGTCTAAAACGTTGCAGAGCCTTTGCCAACTTAGACCTAATAAACGTTTCCGTTGTTAGAACAAACGTGTAATCGATAAGAAATTCGTTGCTTTTGAAATCGAAATTTCTATTTATTTTAACTTCAAAATTTTTACCTGACAGTGTTGATTGAATTGAGCAAACATTCAAAAATTGCACGTAAAAATTCAAGGGACGAAAACCTTTGCAACCAAAACAGTTAACTGTATAAACAATAATACCCTTTTTAACAAGCGTCTATCAACTAAGATTTAACATAGTGCCTAGCTTATGTTACATAGTTCGAAATAAAACAGCGAAAATAGAATAAAATCACAAAGGAAATCACTCACAAAGTACCACGTTTGTTGTATAACGAAATAATTTTCCGTTTATCAAGTTCCTTTGAGAACAGTTACCATTGGGAAAAAAAAATATTAATTGTGTAGGGTTTTTAAGTGAATTTAGAATGATATTGTAACACAAAACATTGAAATACCAGATTACACAGATGTGTCTTGGAAACACATTACATATGGGAATTGCAGCTACTACGCTATCTGGTAGCGTTTTAGATAACTACACAGTTCGTTAAAAGGCGGTTGAATATTGAATTACAAAAATATAATTACCTTCAGCACATTGCATGTTTATAAAAAGACGTTTTTGGAATGTTAATACTAGTAAGAATTAAAGATTAGAAATTGATAGGTAATTTAATTAATCAATAAGAAAAACACAAGAAGAAAGGTATGAAATGGGTTTATTTTGGTGCACAATTCTTCGGCGCGCTCTGGTTTAATAATTATTGTTCCCCCGAAATTGAATAATTTCTTCGAAATAGTTTTGATATTTAAAGCAATGCCAAATTAGTTGCATAATTGAAGAAAATAGTAGTTGTCAGCACATACACAATTAAATTTCTTCTTTTTAATCTAATTTATCAGAATATTTTTGTTTTACGATATTTTGTAAATACAACATTTGTTTTTTTTTATAGTTTTTTACCTGTTTTAAACCACAAAATTTTAAAAATTGCAATCCTATTTTGAATATCAGTAATGTTGAAAATGGAAGTAGGGTTTTTCCCTATTTTATGTTCTAATCATTATCGTAAATTTTGATTGGTGTATTTTATAATTATATTACAATTACACGTTGTTTAGTATAATTAAACTGTTTGTATTACTTGTACTTTGTATAACTCGTTCAATCAAAATCAAAGCAAAAACCGGTGTTTTTAGTATTATCATAATGCCTATGAGTACAAGCTTATTATCTACCTGCTACGTTAATGTTTTAAGTCAGATTGTCAGATGTTTATAAGTTTATTTCATGTATCGATTTTATGACAAACAACTTAAAACTATCGTATTTCATCGATTCTAAGACACTGTATTTTACAGATATTTCTTAAGGAACATCGCATCGTAACAGATATTTGAAAAAATCAAATTTAATTAATTTATCTTACTGTACTTACTTGAAAATACATGATCAAACAGTTTTATGTACTAAACTATACCTCGGGATTATGATACCTAGTACTAAGTAGTTATTAAGTCTATGTTGATAATAAAATTACATATTTTAATACCGGTAATATTTCTGTAATTCCTGTTCTGTTTCCATTTTGTTTGGCGAATGACACAATTTATCGTTTCATTGCTGTACCATAATATACTTTGAAGACATTTTATATAAGATATTTTTTAACAACCTAGTTCTCACCAAAACAACTCAAGTTTAAATAAAAACAGTTGTTACAAGATTAAAATTCAAACACTCATTACTCACTAGAAATGATTCAATTAAATAGGGAGGAGAGGCTCGCATAGTGAATGACCTTGTAGCTGTGCACTTTGTTCTATTGTTCAGTTAACAAAGGTTAATTTCTCAGAAAATGAAAATAGACGTATTTTTGGATTACCCATTACCGTTTTGACAACAAATCTAAGACGCCATCTATTTTACAACGCACCTCGTTTTTCTGAACATCAGAATAAAAAAAAATATGAGTCTTAGAATCGATGAAAGGCGGTAATTTATTTAAATGACGTTTTTTCAAAAAACGTGTTAAATTTTTGTCGTACGTTTTCATGAAACGTTGCAGGAAGTTCTGCTTTACGTTAATTGTATTTACTCTATTTTTAACCATTTAAAATTTATGATGTTTTTTAATTGTTATTAATCTGACTTAAAACATTAACATAGCAGGTAGATAATAAGCTTGTACTCATAGGCATTATGAAAATAATAAAAACAAACGCTAGTGGCCTATTGAAATTTCAATTCAACTGTTTACATTTTATTTTTTTTCAACATCTGTTCATAAATTCAAAAACCCTGATCACAATTCAAATAATAATTCCACTTTCCTTTGAGACAAAGAGCTGACTGTAAAAACAATTATTTCTAATAAAAGATAAAAACGTGTGTTATTGTTAATCTGAGCTTTTATTTGCCATACGTTTCAACGTTTTGATAATATATCAATTCTCGTTCTCCAATGTTTAAATTAAAAGTGGTCTAGACTCGAATTCAAATACTAAAAACAAGCACTCAAGGCAGACATCTTGTGAGCGATCAAAAGTGTAACGAACAAATATGGTCAGAGAACACAAATAGCCACTAAAACAAAACAGCAACAAGAAGCTCACAAAAATGTCAGAGTTAATTTGTCTACGTTTATTCTGTACACATCGTAGTTTTGATAAGGTGTTTGTGTAGTTTTTCGTTTCCTGTGTTTTTTTTATAGCAGCCTGCAGAGGCGTAACTAGGCGTTGGAATTTGGGCAGTTGCCAAGGGCGTAACAATCTAAGGGCGCTAGAAGATCTTAAGATTGCAAATTTACATATTAACATTTGGCTTTAGGCACACTGATTATATTACTGTGTACGCCAACAAAGAAATGAAATTAATAAATAACTTATAAGAACTTGTTTCGTTGTTTATTTTAAACAGATATTCTGTCAAGTGGTTTAATTAATAGTGGGTTCATTGCAGAGCACAGAGCCCAATCTGTAGTTTTATTTCACACACACACACACACACACACACACACACACACACACACACACACACACACACACACACACACAAACACACACACAAACACAAACAAAATATGATCTTCTCTGAGCTGATTATCTTTAAAAACTATACTAGCTGTGCATGATATTCATTTAAGTACCTCGTAGTGTTTCGTTTTCAATGAGGTTTTTCTTGTTTGGACACAAATCGGTCAGTGTTTTTTAAATTTGTTGAAAGCAGTATTTGTAATACAGAACAAAATAAATAAGCCATGCGAGCTTGTTGAAGATGAAACTGGAAACTTCCATACCGTCAAAATTGCATGTCTTTCAATTTCTACGATAATACAACTAACCAAACGTTATGAAAGTCGTAAAATTTGTTTTCAGAAGATTAAAATTTTTGAACAACAGAAGCATTTCAAGATATGACCCGAATAATGATTAGAAAAATAAGACTATTTATTGTGCGATTTTCATGAAACTAAAAGCTTTGAGCACCAAATTGTCATTATATTAAAATACCAAAATGTGAAAGAGATGTACCACTTAGAACTATTAAATACATTAGGTAAATGATAATTACAAGAATTATAACTGAATATAGAAAAAGCTTGAAGGTTAATTCTACTAATGTCTGTAACCTTATCAAAAGGTGAAAAATGCTTTAGAAAATGAAGAATAATCAAAAGTTATTTAAAATATACATCTGTACAAGATCGCGCATCATTGCTAACACTTCTTTCAGTCAAGCAAAAAGTATTAACACTAAGGCAAGGAAAGTCTTATTCATGGTTATTGTAATTCCCATTTGTATAAACAACTAATTTACTAATATTATTGTATCTTTTTTGTTTCTTGTATAGCAATAAAAATTGATAATAAGAAATTAGGCATGTTTGCTTTTTAATTAGCTTCCCACCATATTCATTTTTATTCGTAGAAATCATCTCATGATTTCTACAACCAATAAGACAGAGACAAAAATGTGCGAGTGAGAGGTCGAGTTCCTCGACGACAATTGCTGGTTCGTGCAGGTTTAGTGCTGTGCTTGAATTGATCAGCAGAACGATTCCAATCGACAGTGTGTGAACACACCACTACAAATGAAAACTGTGAAAGACAGCCTTAATGTAGCCTTTACCTTGTATTAGTACGTTCGTTTAGTTCCGTTATCGTTCGTGTCTTTTCGTATTAGCTACACATCGAATAGCTTCTCTCAGATCGAATTGCATATCAATTCCGACAGCCAGCACGTGTGTAACTTATCAATTGTCAGTTCATTTGTCGACCAAGTTATGATTTGTTTTTTTAAGAATGGAAGAAGTATTGATGTGTTTATATAACCTCGAACATGTGGATTGTGATATTAATCACAACAAAGAAAAATGTATTAGAGACATTACTTTTTAGAAAAACTCTTCTGTAGAACATATTCTAACAGCAAATATAACCCAAGGTTTCCAATCGATTTAATTCTAACAAAGATAAATGTGTACCTGATCTTAAATTGAAACAGCACGAAGGCAACACTAACAGTGAAAACGGATTAGAAAGTGCCCAGAACTTTTAAAAACCCTATTGTATCTTCATGTTTCATTTTATAACATTACCCTAAAAATCTAGATTTACATTCTAGTTGCTAAGATATTTTAAGTTAATTGATTTCGGTAGTGAATGCATAATCTTACAGTCGACTATTGTTTCCTTTTTCACAAACTGTAGCAAATAAATGTCTAAATAAACAATAACTTTAAATCGAACTATGTTTTTTTTGTATAACTGTTTGGAAATCGTTGTTTTTAAATTTAGCCCTTTTTATGAACGTAAGTGTAAGTAGGTCTACTGTACTTTCGTTTTTCGAATTCGTGATCAGAGTTTGGATACGTACAGGATCCGCCAGTGAAACGGGATGAATAAATAAAGCAATTGATTGTTGAAAAAAAAATTGTATTTTTTTAGTAAATAATTGAAAGTACAATAACCATTACGGATACAATACGAAAACGTATTGTTTTCTGAACACTACGTCTACCAAATATCCTTCACTGCAGTGAATGCATTCCTGGAACCTGGTTTGGAAGTTTTGCATGACCTCTCGTAGCATGTTGACAGGTATTGCCGCAATCTCGTATACAATTTTTTTTTAGGGGTTGAATGTTTATGGGTGCTTGAAACACTTTTGTTTATAGGTATCCCGATAAAACAAAAACAGGCAGCCCCTCCAGATGTGTCACTTATTCCTATGCGAGGGTCATATTGTTTGGCAGATTTGTAACCTTAGACTGTTGAACAGCTGCGATGATTTTAGGTGTTCGAACAGTTTTTGCACTCCTGCCTCTTTATTAAGACGTTGATCCCGTTTGCTTTAGGTTGTTTATCTATTTTCGAATTGTATTATCTGGTGGAACAGGCTGGTTACGCGGAATGTTAAAATGACGTCGGAAAGTACGTTGAGTTTGCAAAAAAGTGTTCACATTTTGATAATACGCTTTCACAGCGTAACTGCGTTGTTCACCAGTCCAAAAATTCATTACAACTAAATGGTAGATTGTGCACGTGATGAGGCGCCAGTAACCATCCCCCACTACCTGCCAACTTTGTCAAAATGCCACCTAAAATCATCACGTTTCTTTGGCAGACCCTATTGTAAAAGTAGAAAATTATTTTTAACTGTATACATTTTTAAGTTAAAAAAACGATATTTCAGTACTACAAAATCAATTGCAGTTAGCATTGTATTTATTTTACTCGTTAATACTTTACAGTCGTACCATCTGAGGTATACCACTTTAAACACCACTTACCACTGTATGCAATCTTACCACCACACTTTACACACTTTAGTTACCACTTTACACAATCTTATGACGTAAAACAAAATTGTGTTAATATAAGCTGCCGTTTATTACCATTTAAAGTTTATAAATGTTAATTTGTTTTCTAGGAAAATACAGCTCACGCTGAATACAAATTGAAAGATTTAGCGAAAAAATCGTATTTTGTAGACAAAAGTCACGTGATCAAATCGTTCTTCAGCGCGCCGAACGTGGTAATGTTGGCAGCTCCTCGTCGTTTCGGCAAAACGTTGAATATGGAAATGATAAAAATATTCTGCGAGAAAATCATTCAGAAAAACGGGACCGCATTGAAAGCCACCGCTACATCGAACTACGATTTCTTCAAAGAAAACAACTTGACCATTTTCAACGACAAAGAGTTTTTCGAAGAATATTTCGGACAAAATCCCGTTATATTTTTGGATTTCGAACGGCTCGATTGTACGAGTTACGTGTCTTTCGTGAAATCGTTCAGTGTGATGATAAAGGACATGTACAACGCACACAGGTACATGTTGTACAATGATAATTTAGGTACGTTTAAGTTTAGAACTTATTTTCTAAAAGGAAACAACTTGGAGAAAGTAGATTTAATCAGGAGCGTGACGAAACTTTCTTTTTTACTGTACTCTTATTTTAAGCGTAAAATCGTATTATTGGTTGACGGGTACGACCATCTCGTGAATAGATTCATATTTAATACCGACTTCAATGTCGGAATCGAATTTAACAACATGATTACTTTTATTTTCGAGTTTTTATCGCACGCGGTATTTTCGAATTTGTACGTGGTCAGGTGTATGATCAACGCTGAAGTGTTAATAGGACCGGCACTTCCTCTTCAGACCAAGTACATACAGCGTATACCGTTCTTATCAGACAGACTGTTCTCGACTAGTTACGGCTTCACGGAAAAAGAAGTAGAAGAATTGCTCGCGCGTCACAAGCTCCAGCATAGATTCTCCAGCGTCGCTCGGTGGTACGGCGGGTACAGATTGCAGAAACGCGATCCGAATTATCGCAGTGAATCCAGCGATTTGTTCGAACCGAAAGATTTCAGCGACACGGACGATCTGAGCGGTATCAGCGATACGGTGGTTTTCAATCCGTATTCCGTAGTGAAATTCTTGACCAGTAAAATGATAAAGAAATTCTGGACCAAGTTCGACAAGACGAAGGAAAAAACAGGGATACTGGTGTCGGAAAAATGTCGCGAAATTTTCGATTTGTTACTGACTTATAATTTCACCAGAATCAGGTACAGAAAAAGGATGACCGTGAATCACGTCGTCAAATTGCGGAAGATATTCACGCGTTACGAAGAATATTTTCCGACGAGATCGGACGTTAGTTTATTTTTACAGTTGTTAACGGATTTAGGTTATTTAAATATTGTGCATCACGTGTCTAGATTCGATGTACGATTAGATATACCCAACCTTGAAACAAAATCGCTTATCCAGTCAATGATACCAAAACGTAGACGGAGAAGGAACAAGGCGATTGGAAAATAATGACATTTTCAAAGTCCACTTTTGCGCTACGCATATGATTGGCGAATATCGTTACAGTGCGGGTAATGGAAAGGAGGCCAATTTTGTTGAGTGAAATACTATATTTCTCAAAGCAAACGACAGTAAAAATTAATTTTATAAACATGTTTTTAATAAACATGAAGAGTTGGAGATTTGTGAGTACGTGTTCAGTGTTATGTTCTGAAAAGTACTTACAGCTCGTATTCAGGTCTTGAAAATGGGGTGAATAGTTACCATTATAACTGCCACAGTCATTGCCATTGGTGGTGTTCTAAACATCGCTTCTTTCAGAATAATCCAAAGGAAATATTCATGTGGTGTTATCTCGAGGGACACGGAAATCGTTTCCTAAAAATGTTTTGATCTAATCGAAGAAAATTTCTCTCTCTATGCCAAGTAGTTCTGTCCTATTGGAATTAATGTTTCGTGTTAAACAGAAACATTTCAGGTCTCTAAGAGAAGTTATGTAAACGCTATAGCATGTACAGTCATCGGAATCAATACTCAATGAAATAAGGAACCAGGAATCCATTTCCAGATAGCGTACACCATATAGTCACAAGTTCACAGTGTAGAATAATTTCTCAATATTAGAATTTGGTCGCGCAAAACCAAGAAGCTACGTTGTTGATAAATCAATTCAAATGAGGAAAATCAATAATTACTAAAAAAATGCAAGATTATCGTAAACCATTACCAATTTTGTAGAAATTACCGTTCTGTAGAAAATACCATCCTTTCACCTTCATTTTCTCCATATTTGACCAATGTGTATTTCGTAGGGAAATTAACCAATAGCTTCAAACTTACACTTCCATAATTGTTTTATTGATCTTTAGAGGTTATGAGTATCGGTGGACACAATCAAAGGATTCTTCCGTTCCGGTATACTTTTTTTTCTATGCATTCATCTCGCCAAAGCTAACATTAAAAGTTTCTCTTCAAAAAACTACCATGTTTATATAAATGGAATAAATTAAGTGAGGTTGTGCTGTTACTTTTTTTCTCCTTAGCGACCAAGAACAAAACAAAAACACAAAATTTAGTCTATTCTGATCTTCTATACCATCATTTTCCCCCGTAATAATTTAATAAATTATTGTAAATTAATTTTTATACAATGTTAAATAATGTATCAATTTATATTTAAATTGATTTTGTTTTATGGATTATGTAAATTATAAGAATAGTTAATTGTACAGGTTATTCTTAACTATGATAGTTTTAGTCTTGATTAGATGAATGGTATTTTTATTTATTTATTTTAATTTATACTTTCACTGACTGTGTGTTAGCTTCTAACAGTGCGTGTTATGTTGAAAACTGAGGTGAACTAATAACAAAGTTATTTGTTTCCGTTTGTTATAATGATTCATAACATTGTTATAATGATCATTGTTATAATGATACAACTATGATAAGTGGAAATTGAAACTGGGACTTTTATCAACACTTTAAATTTAAAAATTGGGAGTGAATTTCACACAAAACGAAGTTTGTGTTATTCATTAGTCATTCATTAGCTTTATAAGTTTTAATATAATTAAAACTGTTATATTTAACACTATTTGTGTTCATAAACAATAATATAATAGTCTAACACTTCATATTGTAAGTGTATCATAAATAGGCTATTAATTTTTCATTCAAATTGTTTTACGTATAATTCAACAAATCACTTTTTACAATTTTTTTCTATAAAATTTGTACAGGATTTGTGAAGCAGCTAATTCATTTTAATGTAGCGAATCAGCTGTTGTACTAGAATTCCAATTTAATTTTTATACTGAATCAGTTCGACGATCTTTGTAGTCTATGCTGGTTATCGAATCAGCTGTTTCATTGGTAGACATATAATGTATGGAATCATCCAATGAATAATTTAAAACAAAGAGTATTTCTTATTAGAATTACCAAAAAAGGAGATTTTGAGTTTTAATTTATTGAACGAAAGCATAAACGCCTGAAGGATATGTCATTGTAAAAAGTATTCCTTTACCTCAAAAATGATTACTTTAAAAAGTTTTAAAGTATTTTATCATTTACAAGAACTGAATAATTGAACAATATTTGGCACTTTGGTTAACTATTTTATTCATTGTGTTAAAGTAAGTAAACATATATTATATTAAAACTAAATATATGTTTATCATTTTTTGAAAACGAAAATTGTTTTCTTTACAGAAAATTAATAAGCTATTTATACAAAGTGTTAGTAATAAAATTCTACAATCTATGATCCATTCATTTAGACGCAATAAATTTATTGAAATTGTTTAATGTAATTGTAATAATTTTGTTGATCTATGTCCATTTATTTCATAAATATATTGTTTTTATTTATAATCACGATTAATTATAGTATTAATGTATATTAGTGTAAATAAAACAAATTTCCATTGTAAATAAACATTTGATCATATGACGAAAATATGATGTGTTATACTTATTTCTTTCAATCAAATTTGTGTTTATAAGTGTAAAGCAGTTTAATCTGTTATGGATATCTCGCCGTCTTTCCAATATTATCTGTCAGAATAAAAGTGCCGTTTATTTGTAGAATTTACTTTGAAAAATTTTACTTGTAGATAAATTTTTTATTCTTGAATTATCCCTTTTTTTGACGAAATATTTTAAAATTTCAAAAATCTGTAAGTCCAATTGTTATTAAGTGTATTTCAGAAGTGCGTAAACTAAACGGAAGAATCGACAAAACTAGTTTTAACAATGGAAAAGCTTACAGTAGTAACTCTAGTCTCGAACCTACGACCTTGAAATCGTAGACGCAGCAAACTGACGTGGTGTCTTAACCATGAAGTTCTTATATTTCAATTTTGTTTACTGCTTGAGGTATAAATATCTGTTATACGAAATATTTTTCGGTAAATTTTCTAATTTTCGTGTCGATGGCTCATGAATCGGCGTTTAGAATATACCCCAATTGTTAAAAGTGTTTGTCATGTTTTTGCACCAAATACTCCGCATATAGTTAAAGTATCGAATGAACGTTGCGTAAATACATCTGGAATTGGAAATATTTCGCTTGCGATAATGTAAGCTGATACGAAACAAATAGGCTATCTATATTGGTTGACGATAATTTTGCATTTATTTATAATTTCTGCAGTAACAAAACACAGTATTTTATTAAATTCGTTTACTCCTCGAACGTAGTCAGCGAAATGACAAACGTGACATTTATTACAATTTTATTTGTTGTATTCTTTGTTGAAACTTGTATGGTAAGTACCAATTAATGATAATATACAATATTCGTGTTAATATAACTATTTGTTCGGACATTTGCATCATTTGTGCAAAAAAAAAAACAATGGACGATTTTTCAAGAGTATAAATCAACTCTTGTCCTGAACTAAAATAAGAAAGATAAAAACTAAAACTTACGTAGGAATTCTAAAAACAGGAACAAACTGGCTGAGACCTTGAGAGGTCAATACGTAGTCTAAATATGAAACTTATATGTGAACAACAAAATCACATAAACGAAGAAGATCACGTGATTTTAACAGGCCTGGATACACAACTTGAGCGTTTGTTCCTTCTCTATTTGGTCCTAACACTTTCTTACAAGGAATATAAAATCAAAACAACATAAATAACATTCATAAAAGCGTCATACATTGTATTTGCATTTTTGAAGTGAAGTCTACCAGTGAGCCGATTTTTTCGACATTCTAGCTCAGTTCTATAACTTATGGTTATGAATCTTGTGAAAATTTCAAATAATTATTAGGTTATAATTAATCCCTAAATAAGAAAAATAATATTTTTTTCAAGTAAAATTAACGCCATTATATTGCATGCACGACCCATTCAAGGAAATATTGTTTTTAGCTGTTAAAATGCACTTCATATTATTATAATACAAGTTTGTTGATAAATATTTAAAAATTTTACAAAGCCGTTGTAGTACATGCCCAGCCCAGTCGTTACAACTATTAGAGCATACAGTATTATACATTGCACAAGATTATTGTTTTATATCTGTATATGACGGATATAAACGTCATTTTCTTTAGAAAGAATTCCAAATTTAGATAAATATCAGTAATATAGAAATTGGAATTTACAAATACTAATCAGCAATAAATAGCGATTTTGTGAACTTTTTAAAATTTTACTTAGTTTTAATTTGATTTTCTCACAAGGACATCATATGTTCTAGTTTTTGTGTTATATGTAAAACACATAAAAAGAGAGTTGATCCAAATACTGCTTTTGAAACATCGTGTTTGCCACATTTAAAATTTTAGCACTATTAACTCTTAGCAGTTCAGTAACTGAAAATTTCGTGCAGAATTTTTTACACATTCACATTAAATCAGCTGTTGTTTTTAATAGTACTCCAATTTCTCTCTGTCTAGGCAATGAATGAGCAATCCGATATATCATCCCAAGTTCTCAGTTTAGCAAAATCTAACCAACTGATTGACAAGACCGACCTAATTTCCGAATTTATTAATTCAAAACCAGTGGTGATGCTGCGCGCGCCGCCGCGTTTTGGAAAATCCATAAACATGGAGCTGATAAAGAAATTCTGTGAAGTACCAGTGGATGTAAACGGAACCAGAATACCGGCGGAAGAAACAGAGAACTACAAGTTCTTCAGAGACAACAATTTAAACATATACACGAAGAATATCACTTTTTTTAACACACATTTCGCTAACTACCCCGTGATACATCTAGATTTTAACAAGTTCAATACCACAGATTACAAATCTTTCATCCAATCGTTGAAGCGTTTAGTAATGGAAGTTTTCGCCAGTCATAAATACTTGCTCACCAGTACACGTTTAACCAAATGGCAAAAGAATCGTTTCAACGAGTTTTATGTCGGTAAGAATTTCAGGAAACTCGAAGAGAGTTTGTTCGATAGTATCGGTATTTTAACGACTCTCGTTTTTATAAATTTCGAGGAAAAATTGAAATCAATGATTCTGATCGACGGTTACGATGCGCCTATACAAAAATCTTTCTTTCAATCAAACAACGTTATATATACACTCATCAAAGGTATATACAACATAATGAAATTCTCCGTACAATCCAATCCATTCGTAAGAAGAACTCTTATTAATAACTGTATAACGCAGAAAAAGATCTTACCTACGTCTCTCTTCAATATAAAGTTCTTAAGATTTTTAAACAGCAGTTATTCTCCGTACTACGGCTTTACGGAAGGCGAAGTCATAACACTTTTAGAGAAAAACCACATTACGGACAAACTGGACGATGTGAGGAAATGGTACGGTGGTTACAGGATCAAGAACAGTAGTACGATCATATACAATCCGTTGTCAGTCACCAAGTACGTGCAGTCTAAACAGCTGAAAAATTTTTGGGGGGAATCAGTATACGTGGAAAATATTAAAACAATATGCACACAGAAACCTATTAAAGATAAAATACAGGAAGTGCTTTCGAAAAGTTTTACCAGAATCAAGTATATAAGGAAACTGAGCACGAAAACGCACGTGCCCAGGTTAAAAGAGATTCTGGAAAATGATGAAGATTTCGAATTCAGTAAGGAGGACGTTGATTTATTTATGCAGTTCTTGACTGACCGGGGTTATTTTGTGATTCTGTCTAAAGATTTAATGCACGATGTACGTATCGCGATACCTAATGAAGAAGCAATGCAGGAAATAAAACGCTTTATAGTTTAGAGAAAAATGTAAATAAGTAATATCAACATAATTTAATCTTAGTAGTGATTATAGTATAAGATATTTGAAAACTTTCTTTATTTGTGAAAATATGAAAAATTAATATTAAAAGAAATGCAAGTATTAAATCTTTTTTTACATAATGATAGAATACTTATATTTGTATTACAGCTTATGTGGATGTTTGCCAACATTTGTATATATATAGGTAAAACAATACACGAAGTGTCGAGAATATGGATATGGCACTCGTTCTCAAATGCCCAACATAAAACCTAAACATGCAACAACAATCTAGGCGTACGTTAAAACACTACAAAACTAAGAATTGTGAAACTAAGAAAACAAAGCAAATCCTTGAGTGGTCAAAGAAGATATAACAGTAAGACTTACACGTTATCAAGAAAACGAAACGAAAACGCTACACAAATAAGCAATTTTGTTTTATGATTTTATTCATTTGAGCACAGACCTAGGCATCTACCCATATGTTAAAATATTTCACATGTAAGAATTACGAAACTAAAAAAACAAATAAAATCCCTGAATGAAAAAAGGTATATCACTAAGACTTATACGTGATCAAGAAAACATAAGTTAAAAAAAAATTAACTAAAACACTACACAAAAAATTTATTTAGTTTTTAAGCATTTTAACAAAGACCTAGGCAACTAGACATATGATAAAATATTTTAAATCTAAGAATTATGAAACTAAGAAAACAATGTAAACCCATGAATGGTCAAAAAAGGTATAACATTAAGACTTACACGTGATAAGGAAAATATAAGTCACAAAGAAACAAAAACGAAATCGCTACACAAAAAAGCTATTTTGTTTTTAGTTTCTAAACATTTTCCCACAGACTTAGGTATAGCAAATCCTTTAGTAGTAAAACTAAGTCTAAGACATACTTGCGATCAGGAAACCATAAGTTACCAAGAAGAAAACGAAAACGCTATACAAAAAAGCTGTTTTATTTTTAGTTTTTAAACATTTTTGTTCAGAGCTAGGCATCTAGGCTTATGTAGAAATAATTCAAATCTAAGAATTACAGAACAAAAACAAAACAAAACGAAACAAAAACAAAGCTAATACTTAAGTGGTCGGAAAAGGTATAACGCTAAGACTTACACGTGATCAGGAAACCACAAATCATTAAGTAGACAAAATGAAATAGCTACACAAAAACTATTTAGTTACTACTTTCTAAACATTTAAACACTGTCCTTAGCACTCACTCTACCGAATAAAGAACTTGTCTAAGCTATTATTAAAATCGATTTTTATGTCAAGTTTAATTAAATTACAGTCAAAATTTCAAACACACAAATACATATATATATATATATATATATAGGTCCACAAAAATTAGTCCCGATGTAAGGATCGCCGCTCATTTCATGGTCCCATGTCTTGCTGTTACCATAATGTAGCTCATTTTTCAATAAAAACTCACTAATATATATTATGGTGTAATAACAGGTACATTTATTGTATTTAACATAATTGAAATTTAGAGGAAAAGCATTATGCATTAAAGGAACGTTTAAGCGTTCATTCTAAACAGTTTAAGACAAATGGCGAGATTTGGCGGGGAAACGGGTCGTATATCTCCGTACAGACGGGGGGCGAAATTCCTTTTTCCTTTACCGAGAATGTATTGCTACATGAATGAGATTCTTATTGCATGGAGAACAAAATAATCGCCCTAAACACAATGATTATTAACTGCGCTCACAACTGTTCCGCTTCATTGATTTATCCGAATATCTAATATTTATATTCTGTTTAACCAACTGAAAATGTGATTTAACAATCTACATATAACTAGTATTTTCAACTTGGAAAGTACATTGAAAATACGGAAATTAACCCTTTTTATACGCAGTGAAATATATTTTATTATTTCAAAAGATATCTTGAAAATTTGAAATGCTAATTTATGCAGATTTTAACAATGATTTAGGCGATGAAAACATTTTTTTATGTAAAATGAGAAAATCATGTTCAAAGCTTGAAATTACAGACATTTTAAAACTGTTTAAAGGATTTGTTTAAGTAACAAGTTCGTACAAATAATTTTTAAAATTAATGTTTATAATAAGTTTGAACCGAATTGTACCAAAATTATGAAATTAAAAGGACTAACGCGCTGTTTTTTTACAGTTGTATTTACTCAAATACCGTACATTTTTTTATAAGCAAACACTTATTGGAAAATGAGCACCCTAGCGTCTGCACTTCTGGCCCCAAGTAGGCTCAAACTTTCGCACAAAATCCAAATTTAGTAATAGCTTCGACAAAATCGTTAAACGTTTTTGAAAATCTGATTATATCGTCTTAGACAGTGTTAAAAACTGTATATATAAGCATTTTAAATGTCCCCTACAGGAACCTGTAGATGTTAACACATTTAATTATACTGCAGTCAGGGCATATTTTCGTATTTTCAATATAATTTGAAAGTATATAATGCTAATATATGCTTTTTTAATGCTTAACGTCCATACTTTATGCCAGTTGGACTAATGAGGACGAGGGATCAGTGTTAACGGTAAGGGAAAAGTAACGGGAGCAACTGCGGCTCGACCGATGCTTTGGCCACTTCGACCACCGAGCACCAATATCTTAAATATGCATTATAATGTATAACATGCAGATTGTAATGGTGATTATGCTGGTGGAGTTGAAATTTCAATATGTGTAGGATGAACATTTTTTTTTTTTTTTTTTTTGAATACGTTCCATCACATCAGCAAATAATCAACTTCGATTTCAATCTTTTTATGTTGAAAATGAACAAAAACTGTAGAACAGTTTATGAAAAATTAGACCTATTTCTTACATTTTTCTGTAGCTTCTGCTCTAGATTTTTAGAGCGATTGTAAGATAGTTATTAGTAACTTTGCACTAACCATTTGTTTTCAAATAATTTATATTTTGAGTAGCCTACATTTGTGTGTAATAACTGGATCTCATTAGGGTAGCAGTGTTACCCCAGGGTTGCAGTTAATTATCTCTAATACACTGGTCTGTTTAGTCCCTTACCAATAATTACGCTTGCATTACTGTTAAGGCCGTCATTTCATGTTATAAAAATTTTGAGTGGATCATCAGAAATCTAGTACAAACGATAGTATTGGTATAGCTCAGTTTTTAATTTATGCAATATTATGTTCAATTTAATAAACTTTATTATTTCTGGTTCTTTACAAAATGTATTATAAATAAAATATTGGGATTACAATCCGGCAGAGGGTAGCTGAAGTGAGCACTTAATGGGTTTACCTCTAGCTCATACTTTTCTCACTCATCTAATCACACACACACACACACACACACACACACACACACACACACACACAAAAGAAAAAAAACTTTGTCACAAAATACTGAGGGAGGGATGGAATATTTAACTTGTACATTTAAAACATTGCTGCCGAAGAATTGATACATTATAAATATAGCTGGAACTACTTATCGTTTCTGTAAACAGGAAATGCTTGCAAATGATTCTGTGATCTTCTTTTTATATTCTTCTTCTTTTCTGCTAGGATTATTGCCACTATGTTCAGTATAATGATCTGCCTTCCCTAGCTTCATCTATACTCAATGTATGAGTATAGATATAGTTTTTGAAGATGGAGGTTCTTCGAAAAGCGTCAACGAAAGTAGAATTGGCGAAGCTAGGTAAGGCAGATCATTATACTGAACATAATGATTCTGTGATCCTTAGTGAGGCCTGGTTCTTCGGAATTGTCCTGCAGTCAGTGGTGGGCTTAAGAGCGCCTTCCTGTTAGAAGTGATTGCATTGAGCAGTGAACAGTAGCAGAGATTTAATCACAGTTTAAAGAACAGTTTCCTAATAAGGAAACGTGCTGCCGTGCGCTAACTGCTCACTGCTCAGTGCTGTTTATTGCGCTGGTACATTTCTAATGAAAAATACATATTATTAAAAGTTTTTTAAATGAAAATATTGGTATATTATCAAATAAATAAAATAAGTGCTGATAAGTTATTATTTTGCAAAAATCGTATTTATAAAATTATAAGCTACTGTACCTAACATAATAATTATGTAAACAGAAATGTGAAAAAAATAATAAATCGATTGGAAATGACTTTATTCAAAAAAATATTATTATAGTTTTTTTAAAAAATTATTAGAGTAATGATGTAACCAAATTAATAAGAAAAAACTTGTAATTGTTTTCGCACTAGATCGCATCCGTAAAATAAAGAATAATAATTTGTATGGCTTTTTAAACATTAGTTAAGTAACTGAAACTGCGAAAAATTAATAAAAGTAGAAATATGCTTTTCATTTATTCAATGGAAATTAAATAAAACAAATATGATTTATGTATTAGTTATAGAAAAATAAAAAATATGTTATTCAATAATAAACAATAGCAATAACCTATCTTTTATTTCATCTAGTTTGCAGTATTCTTTTATTGCCATGCGCACGTAAAATTCGAAAGAAAATTTTGGAAGTAAATTTCGGAAACTCGTAAGAATTTTTATATTCAGGGATAGTGAAAATAAATGAATTTAATGGAAATTGTTTTATTATTTTTACATAATAATAATGATAATTGATAAAAGCCCATGTGTTTTACGGAAATCTCACAGAGCAATTTTGAGAAAAAGTTTCCTAACCTATATCCTTTATCGTAAGGAAGTAAGAAAGTAAAACATGGATATAACTTATGATGTGTTTATGCCACTGAAAACATTTTGATGTTTCTTTATGACGTTTATACTTCAATTCAGTAAGACTAATAACAACGAAGGATAGATTAACGTAAATGTTTTAAAAACCTTTTAACATTTAAACTTTAACAACCCGATTCATATTATAAATTAAAAGAACATGCTTTCCGCCTATCAAGCAATTTTTATTTTTTCATAAATTGATAGAAACATATAAAGTAATTGTTAAATCCGAACAAATAAAATCACGTTCGCTCTCTATAAACCCAACGATTGATTTTCCGATTGAAGTTAAGATAAAATGAATTGTTTATATCCACGTTCATCATAAAATCTATCAAAAAGTACAAATTATTTATAGATCAAAACCATGTCTAAATTCAGAAGCTCCCGTGCCACTGATCGAAACACTGTTAATTCTATAAGACTTTGGGTTATTTTATTTGTTAGATTCTTTGTGTTTCTATAATATTGTAGTTATTAAATTCCGTGCCATACGCTTTCTCAAGTTGGTTGTTTAACAAACTTTCAAATATTATTACTCAAAATATTCCGGTTTGTTTTATACAAAAAATAAAGAACTGCTTTATGGAAACTAAATATATGGAGTACGTACAGGTTTGTCAGTACACCAGGGAACTCTCACGCCTCATACTTTTTCCTTTAAAAGATTTACGATAAAACAAAAACCTTCAAAAGATTTGTAAACAAAATTGCAGGAGCAGTATAAAGTGTCCCCGTTAGAGTGCAGCATAATGTATTCATAAGTGACAGAAATAATTCATTTTATTTGTACCAAAACAACTGATTTAAAAAAAACATTGTTGAAAGTAATACTTAAATTATTACTGTATCATAGACGTAAATAATTATTGACCGAAACATATTTTAAAGTAGAATCGGTAAGACAATCTAGAACAGTTCTAATATGTAAATGTTATTCAATAAAATGCCCTACTTTTAATAAACAGTAAATACTGCAGCCTAATTTAGGTACGTAATGTAGGTTTAATTTGTAACTATTTCAATAATGTACAATGTTATAATTCAGTCATTATTTGGTTATAGTTATTGGTTATAGTTTTAAATACGAAAGTAGAAGAAAGTAAGGCCCATTGTTTTAAATAACCTAAAAATAATGCATTGCTTTATTAACAGGTCATGCAAATATTAAATATAACGTCTATTTTAACAGAAGTTCATATTGACAAGAAATAGTAGGCCTACAAGGTTTTGCAACGTTTTTTTTAGGAAGAACAGACCCAGCCTCCTGTGTGGGTCCAAAGACGTAAAGTTGTTTATACAAAGGTTATAATAGCATTGTTCGGATATACTTATTATAATTAACTCTAAAATTTTCAATTAAAATTTTAAAATTCAATTGAAAATTAAAAAAAAATATTTTGAAAATTTAATATGCTAAATTATTCAGATTTTGATACTGGTTAAATTATATTTAAAAAAATATATACGTTAAAATAATGTCGTTGCAAATTCGCTTCTATCATGACATCTAAGCGCAGCAATTTAAACGGAAATAAATTCGCTTACAACGATAAACAATGGCGTAAAGTTAATACACCACTGTTTTGGGGCTGCACGTGAATTCAAGAAAACCAGATTTCACCTCGTTTCAGAGATAAAACTAACCGACGTTGCTTTACTTTGCTTCACGTAAATTTATAAGGCTTAAGATAAGGTTGGTATATTCCCTGTGTGCTGAGGGCATGCTGCTTCACTAAGACCTAAGCTGTTTTGCTGACGCGGCCGTTTTGTTTCAAAGTGCTGAGTTTCATTTTACGTTTTTCCATTACACTGCGCTAAAACGATGTGTGAAAAAATTAATTTTTTGTAATCTACGATCTCTGTGATCTATGAATTTGTCCTTGTTCTTCCTCCAAGATTTGAACTGCTTTTAAAAATGGCAGCGATGTTTGTATTTGGAACAAAATACTGGCTGATTCCGATTATTAAAATACTCGTTACGTTCCGGTTAATGAGTTCATCCTCTCGTACCATATCCGGGTACTGAATAGGAGAGAAAACATTTGAAACAAAATACTGGCTGATTCCAATTATTCAAATACACGTTACGTTCCAGTTAATGAGTTCATCCTCTCGTACCGTATCCGGGTACTGAATAGGAGAGAAAACATTCGAAACAAAATACTGGCTGATTCCGATTATTCAAATACTCGTTACGTTCCGGTTAATGAGTTCATCCTCTCGTACCGTATCCGGATACTGAATAGGCTGAATATTCCCAGCCTATTATTTTCATTTAGGTTTCTTAAACATCGTCATCGTATTGATATTTTAAATTTAAACAAATCCGTGATAGTCTTTATTAACAAGCCGTGATAGTAGTATTAGTTCAAAGAATAGTAGACACCGCAATATATTCTTAATTAATTGCCTAGACATCGATCCACGACAGCTTTGGTAAAAGTTTTTTTAAATTTAACCGGTTATCGTAAAATTTAGGAGAAACGTTACTTCACCAACCTTTTTTTTAAATGTTTGCTTTTTCGCCATACGTGATAAAAATTATGACAGGTCTAGCCGTTCGGCCAGTATTGCAAGAAACAACCAGCAACTACACTAGTTATAATTAATACAGAGGCGTCCTCTTGAAATGAAAATGAATGGGGAACAATGTTACACATACAAGGTACCTTTGTACCAAATTTTAAAAAGCAATCGGTCAATGCGTTTGGCCAAAACCTTGTAACAAACACACAAACTGTTGATTTGGAACAGATACCTCACTTTGTTCGGTCAGTAATTTGTTTGGACATAATAAGCGATTGAATGATAGGAACCAGTATTATATGTTCTCGTGAAGACGTATCGAATCCGAGAAGTCCAATAACGTTGGCTCATTTGGCGCATGTGCAGTTGATCGCCACTAATGGTGTAGGCACAAACTATTTTTCTTTCCTTTAAAATGACAATAAAATGGCTAGATGGCGTAAATGATCTATATAAACTCAGATCCTGATCTTGAACATCGATTCTGATCTTCATTTCATTTTTTAAACGGTCTTTAAAAGTTGTTGGTATTTGTGCCCCGATTTTAATTCAAGCATAAAAAAAACAAAATTTGTGCTTGGATAAAATCGTTGCCTAGCAATTCTGTTCAACAGTTTCGAAATTGCAGCCATGTTATATTAAAAAATATACACTTTTTTGAAAATTCTGAATTTATTACCGTAATCAGCTTTAAAATCGATTCCAATTTCAAATTTTCTTAATTCCTTTAACGGCTGTCAGGGTTCGCTTTAGTATTGCTAGTGTAATTTGAAGATCTTTTAATAAGAAGGCTTTCAAAGGAACGTTACATTGTTGGATTCGATTGTTTAACAACCCCTGGCAACGATTTCACAAACGTTTTCATCAAAAGTAAAAACATTTATAACTTATTTGATATGATTTTAATACGTAATTATATTTATAAATAGCATTAAATTTTCTATTCGTCACTCACAGATAACGTTTTACTTACAAGACTTGAATTCTAGTTAAGTTAAATCCCTCTAGTCCTTCACTGAGTGCATCTATTCCCCAAGAGAGACTCTGTCTTTAACTGTCTCAGTGACGTCATCATGTTGTGTATCCTGGGACGTGTGGGTCCCAGGACGTAAAGTTGTCTTTGGCAATTTAGTTGTTTTCTCCAAGGGCTAAACACTAAGCGATGAAGTGTATTCAGAATACTGCATTTACGACAATTCATTTAATTTTTTTTTTGGTGTTACTCAAATCTTCGCTCATAAAGGCAGCTCTCTATAGTTTGCCGTTTTAGAGATATTGTGAAGTAAGTCCTGTTATCGCTTTTTTGACGGTTTGATTTCAGTATTTATACCCACTCCCCGCGGGGATTGGGGCATAGCTTTTATATCCCAGTTAATATGATTGTTACTTAAAATAACTTCATTCTTCATTTAAACATTCAAGATTAGAATCAATTACGAGCAATCAAGATTGCTTCTAAGAACTGACCTGTACTGACCTCCTGGCTCACTTTTCAACAAGTATCAATAAGGGTTCGCGTTTAATTGAATTAAGCAATTTCCAAACTAATGCCGCTAGTGGCCACAATGTCTGCGTATAGTTGAAGTCCGCATTGTTCGACGCGATAGTTCGTTTCTTTTTCCTTTTAAATTTTAACCGAATCCGACAACCAGGTCGGTGCTAACTGAAACACACCTTCATTTTATTGGTCCATTCTCAAAGTTCAATCAGTCAGAGTCTGTAGTTTAGTGGCAGTGACCTTCCTGACAGCAGCAATTTATCACCGGCGGCTGTAGAGTAAGCAAGGACATCCTCGAACATATTGCCAGGTAGACCTATCTATAGTTTTTTGTCAGATCAGAATAATATGTCTACCGTCAGATTTGTCCTTCACGTAGAGGGTGTATCCTAAGTGATAAAATCTGATGTGCTGCTTATTTCATTATTTGTAGAAGGAATTCTGTTACTTTGGCTCATTTTGTTTACTAATTATAAAACAGAGATTTTTATCTAGAAAAAGTGCTGAAATGAATGATTAGTAAATACAGTAAAAGTATAATTTTATAAAAACAATTTAATTAAGTCCTTTTAAAAAACGATTTATGAACTTTTAATTGGTATATAAAATCATACTTTTTGTGATCTGAAAAATCCCTTCAAAGTGAAATTCTACATTATAAAGTGAAACTACGGTTGTCTCTGTCTGTCTGTCTGTCTGTCTCTCTCTCTCTCTCTCTCTCTCTCTCTCTCTATATATATCACTTTTTACAAGAATATAAATGGTTTAGAATTCACAATCAATATTATATCAAAACTATAAACGATTCATCATTATTAGGGATTTGTAATCAACATATAAACGACTGGGATTTTACATTGAATAATTTTCAAGGCTATATAAAAGATTAGCACATTATTGGAAATTTATTACTTTTTTATTAATACACGATTAAAAACTTACAATCAATACTTTATTAAGGTTATACACGATTAGCCCATTATTAGGAATTCATAGTCGTTACTTTTTTAAGAATATAAACGATTGGAAATTCACAATCAATAAATGTATCAAGTTTAAAAATGAATGGCCCATTAATGGGAATTTATAATCAGTACTTTTTCAAGACTTGAGGGATAGAGCGAGAGCGAGAGAGAGATGTTGAAGTCGTACCTCTATAGTCAAAAAACTAGTTGCAATATGGAAATAATTATCGAGTTAAAAAGGAAGATAATGCAGGTTAGTGTTATAAAAAAGTTATTTATTTAAGCGGAATAAAATTGTGAAATAAATTTTTACTTTTCCGAAAGAAGCAGTTCATATAACTTGTACTTCTAGTAGTAAGGTTAAAACAAGTGTTAATTAGTACTGAACATTCTGTAGCACGCCCTGAAGCCATTTTGTTATCGCTACCACTTCGTTTAACAGAACGGTTATGTTTGCTGTAGATGGAGCCATTCACCTGAGATACTGCCTCCTTATAAGCACTAGGATCTTCCTCTTACACTCTCTCTCTCCCTCTTCTCTCTCTCTCTCTCTCTCTCTCTCTCTCTCTCTCTCTCTCTCTCTCTCTCTCTCTCTCTCAGATATTACAGTTTGATATAATTTGTCTACGTTTTCTTAATAAATGTGTATAAAACACTAGCTTACAGAACGTGGTCACGTTCAGAAATTTTCAAAAAGAAAAATCGATGCCAAATCAACTGACATAAAATTGGAAAACGCCCTGACTCCTCGAACCCGGAATTGGCTCAAATCATTGAAGTGAATTTTTGAAATGTAAGCCATTTTAAATTAAATATGACAATAAATGTCTACCTGTTTCTAACATTAAATAAAAAATTCATTTTTGGTAAAATTCGTTAAATCATTTCAAAAGTATTACTATTTTCGCGCTAACTATACCGTAACATGACGGTAAAATCAGATTTTCTGAAAAATGTAGTATTATAAAAAAAATTAAAACTCATTTCCTTTACGTCGTATTAGCACTTAGGCCCAAACAAGTAAAAAAAATGTTTTAACAAAATCTATTTAGGTGTAATTTTTGTTCAGTAGTTACAATCACTGTTATCTAAACGTAACGCCTTGTCTTTCCTACGCAATACTTAAGATAAAGATTTGACATTTGCAGCAAAACTCGTTAACCCCCAACACAACCCCCACCCCCAGGCGCCATGCCAGCTACCCTTGTTATGTAAATGTAAACGTCTGAACAGAGTACGGTTTGAATGCTCAAACAATACACGACAAGAGACAAGCTGTGTAGTTGTACAAGGGCGCTAACCTCAGCTTAAAAGTGCCCGAAAAATAATTCTATAGAACGGGATGAATAGGGTAGAAATATTTTACAATGCAAAACACACTAAACAGGCCTTAATAAAAAATTCAATTGAAAAATTAAAACCGCTCCCACTGTTTCATGATGAAATTCCAAAAATAATTGTGTATCTTTTCCTGTTTTTGAAACTTTAATTTTACGTAAATAAACGGCATTAATTTGTATATTAGACCGAGTGGCTATCAAATGAAGAGCGGAGCTTTCTTGAGTTTTTATTAATGCATATTGTAACAGGTTATAGAAACTGTTATGTTTAAAAACCATAACATATACAAACCTTATATAACGAGAAATAATACGTTTAAAGGCGTGGTGGGTGTAGTGGGGGAAGTGAATTCAGCTTCGAACTAAGCCTAGACAGAACAGATCAGAGTGCAACGACTCCGTCTAATTCCGCTCAGCTCCGTTACGCTTTCAGTGGCCGTGCTTACATTAAAAACAAAAGGTTAGGTTTTGAATGAGAATTCGGCTCCGTATTTGGTTGCCAGCCGACTTTAGCATTTTGAAGTTTGTAATTTCATTGAAAATTCAAAAATGTGCTCTGATCACCGTAATTTTAAAAAATTTGAAGTACAAATTTCATGTTGATTTTAACGTTCATTACGATGGTGAAATCATAATTTCGAGAATATTGAAGACAATTTTATCGAATGCAACAATTATATGTCTTATTGACTTCAAACGTGTTACATCCAAATCAGACTGTCCAAAAACAAAAATACACACACACACACACACACACACACACACACATATATATATATATATATATATATATATATATATATATATATATAGCGTATATATATATATATATATATATATGGTAACTATACTGGTAACTAAGAAAAAAATGATAATTATTTTTTCCATTGCAAACTTTAGACCGCCTTTTACATCTGGGAGGGGTGAATTCGGAAAAACGTTGAAACACATGATTAATTTTTATTTGTATTTCAGAGTATTAATTATTATTTTTTTAAAAAATCCTTATTATTATTTTCCAAAATGCAAATTTTATACCCCATTTTTTACCCTTTTAGTAGATGAATTATGGATAATACTGAAATAAGTCATATTGTATTTCATGTCCAATACAAAAATATATTTCTCTCCAATGCAAACACTTGTACTGCCTTCTTATATTTTTATTTTTTTTAGGGGATGGATTCGGAAAAATACTGAAATATATTTGTATTTCAGAGTATGTATACCTATAATATACTATCCAAAAAATATTTTTTCAATACAAAATTGTGTATATATTACATGTGTTACTCCTTTAAATTCGTTTAGGGGATGTGTATTTAAAAGTGGTGAAAATTCATTCCATTACTTGTGTTTAAGATTAATTAAATTAGCTTTCAACATAATCCTTTTAATGGTTGAATACTGAAAAATCGTTTTACTGCACCCATACCAGGGGTGGTAAGACACCCTGAAAATTGCAATTCTGTAGCTATTATAATTTCGGATTTACTTTTATTAGGAATCAGCCTGTCAGTCAGGACATTATTCTTATATGGATAAAGATTTTCCGACAGTGAATTCTTTCCCAATTCATTTCACTACGTTCAGTTTTGATGAACGTCGTATATGATCAAAAATACAGCTGATCTTGTGATGATGCCAGGAAAGTGATATTTTTTTGTGAGTGGGAGGATTAATTCAACCCTGGGAAGTTTGTATATTATTTGTCACATAATTATTTCTAATATATAATGATGAATTAATAAAATGTCCTCGATAATTTTATGAGAAGATATATGACGTCACTTGACTTTATTGCACTCGGTAATATTTCCGCACTTTAAAATCACATAAAATTTTACACATGGGACTTTTATGGTACTGTGACTGCAATAACACGTTTGCAACCTCAGATAACTGTACAGAGAGATTTGAAAGTACATCAACTTTATTGTTCCTTCTTGTGAAGGTAATGTTTTAGCGAAGTTTCGTTGGAAAACTATTCGAAAGGCAATTATGGTAAGGCTCAGGCTTGTGAACTTTAGCCTGCCGAAACTAACCTATAAATTACTTTTTGAGGGGTCTTTTAAATGTACATATGTATATTATATATTAACGTGAACAATGTAACAATCGACATTTTGATTAGATTTGTTTCAAACTTGGCACAAACTAAAATTTTTCCAGTAACTTGGGCGTGTTCGTTACCTAGCCGAAATTCGTTCAATACGTTTCAAAATAGAGTTTACTTAAAATATCAAGATTATTGTTTTATTTTTATACACGTTTCTACAAAATATAATTTCACCATCGTAATCAGCGTTAAATTAACATTTTAATCGTTCGAAGTCCGTTCAAAAGACGAAAAAAAATTCTAACATTGTCAGTGTTTATTTTCAATTCAGTTTGAACACAGATTTAATTCTTGTCCCAAAATTGTATTGTGTTTTTCTAAACAAAATCCGTTAATATGTTTCAAAAAATCTTTACATAATGGTTTTGTTAATATGATTTCACAAGCTAAACAAATATCATCTTCTGTTCCGCTTAAAACGGAAATTGTATATATACACAATACAAGTGTGTGGGTGATTTGAATTCAATTTGGCAGAGAAACTGAGCCTCTACAAATTGTTCAACAGTTTCAAAACAGCGGCATTTCAAAATTGTAAAAATTCATAACTTTATTTTGTCTTAAAGGTTTTTGAAAATCTGATTTCACAACTTTGTAACCAGCGATAAGAAATGCATATATTTAGCATTCGGAATGTTCAAAATAGGCTGAAATTAGAGATTTAAATTTTCATTGCGGCCAGGGTCGCATTTTCAATGCAAGTTGGAAGTTTAATGTATTATGGTTTCAGTGACGATTATTATAGTGAAATAAGAATTTCAAAAAAATGGTAAGATAAAAAAAACATGTTTCAAGCACGTCACCAAGTCGGTTGATCGTAGTTAACCAAACTTAAATATGCGAAAAGTGTAAATCTAGAACTTTACGAAGCAAACTTTTCTACTTAATCCGGGATTTCTATGGTAAATCTACATTACTTTTACAGGAACACACTTTCAACCTTACGCTATTCTAGTTGAGTTGTTCAACAGACTTAAAACTTTCAAAGTTTAACAGAAGCCATTATATTTGTGCCTTCGTGTACAGGTCCAATATCCGCTATAACATATGATTTACAAAATTGTGTTTCTGCTGTATAGGTTGATTCTCCTTTTATCAAATTTTATGCTTAGTTTGGACAAAGCAGACAACAATTACGAATTTACAGTTTGACTTCTTACTCAGCATGTGATGGGATTAGTATATTCGCACTAAATGTAAGTAATTAATACAAAACCACAGTCTTTATAGTAGCTGATGATTTCCCTTGAGTGACGTCTAATGCGATATAACGTTGAATAATTAATTAAATTCTCGCTTAAATTGAAGTAACCTAATCTTGTAGAGTATAAATAAAAAGAACCACAGCACACAACTGTCCCTCTGACGTATTGGAAGCGAATTGTCAAAAGCATTTTTTTTTTAATTAGAAACGTTAATTAAGGCAGTTTATAACGCTGATTACGATAGTGAACCCGCAGGGGTGTGGACTAGCTGCCCGTATTGAGAGGATTTAAACTTCCCTTGGTACCCGAGTCTAACACACACTTACGACTTTAACACTTTACTCTCACACTTACATTTAGGGAGGCGATAATAGCCTCAATGTGTTTTTCGCCTTAAAATAAATTTTTAAAAAATACGATGGTGAAATCAGATTTTAAAAATTACTTTAACAACAAGTAACTTTACGTCATTGTTATGACTTAAAATTATTATTTTGAAATTATAGCAGAGTCTCGTTTACCCGTCCTTCGATCATCCGACATTCCGTGTTATCCATTTAAAAAAAACGAAAAATTGAGTAGCAAACGTCTAGTTTTAATTGTGATCGAAGAAATTGTTTCTTTTGTCAATAGCGTTGATGACACGAAATTAACGCAGTACCAACTGTCAAAACTATCGAAATATCGCAAAAACACGCAATAAAGAACGTCCTGCAGGTTGTAATGGCGTGCGTAGAGCACCAGGATGAAGCTACGGAGATGACAGTCAAGATTGAGGTACTTGGCAGCGAAGACGACAATCGCAGGCAAAGCAAACGAAAATTACAAACTCTTTCACATCACAGAGCTTTACGTCTCTAGAATTCTAAGTAGCACTTTGTGTAACGTAACTATATTTTTAATATTTTATTAATGCTAATAATACTGGTTGCGTTTTTCTATTGACATTTCAGTTAAGATTTTAATAAAATTAGTTGTATTGTGTACGTATATACTTCATTAGAAACTTGTATTAAAATCTTTAGCTGGTAGATTTCTGTATTAAAATCACGTTCACATGATTAACTTGTCAAATTTTAACTTTGGTTTTTAACTGATTTTTTCTTAACTTTTCGCTATTACCCGACATTCTCGATTTTCCGAAGTCACGGTGACTCCTGGTTATGTCGGATAAACGAGGCTCTACTGTACCTCCATTATGAAACTGTTAAATGAATATTGTTTAATATAGAACGTGTCTAAAATCGATTTTATTGCAAATTTTTAATCAAATTGGGTTAATATTGCGGAATTGTGCGTTCTAAAAAAATAATAATAATGTACATAAATTTTACCACAATTCGAAAAGTGATCTGTCCGGATCGGTGCTCATTTCAAGGTTCCGTAACTGGCTTTAGATGGCCGTTTATTTTCCAGCAGAAATTCACTACTGGTTTTTCCTAATTATAATTTTATATGCGAATCTACTATTCAATAACAAAGGATTGTTGCTTCTAAATTGACAATGTCAAATTAACCCGTAGGCCTATTACTAATTAACTTCAAATGTATTTTCATGTTTTAAATATATTTTGACAATAATTATCACAAAAAACTATAAATTTTTGTGTAGAAAAATGACTCGTTACGTTTAGAAAAACGGTTCCATAAAATAAAAAGATTGAAACGTATCATTTAAAAAAAACTACAGCAAAATAAAATATCATAAATGCCCTGTGTTAACGTGTTATGAAATTTAAGAAAATAACAGAACAGAAAAATCTGTGTAACATACAAACAGCCATCAAAGTACATAAAACTCAGTAAAGTTCTTAAAAACAACAACGGAACGTTTTAAAGTTCCAGTTATCACTAATCACTGTTAATAAATCTGTCACTGCCGTTAAACTAACGTTTGGCTAACCAAATCTTAACGGTCCCGCTAAAGAAAGTGATAGCGACTACAAAGTACCATTAACTGTTATTTATGGCATTTTAAAAATTACAGTGATTTTTTTGTGTACTGATTTCCTAATATGTTTTCGACACAATCGGCAGTTTTTTAGGATAGTTATTGGATAAGTTTTGGTATGTAAATTCAAAACTTTTATATTCACGTCGATAATTTATGTCAGATTAATGAGGATGAGTGATTAGCGTTAACGATAAGGGTAAAGCAACGGGATTAACTCGAACTAAAACTTTGAGGTGCGCGTTTCAAAGAGCAGACTGACCAGTGCCTTAACCACATCGACCACCGATTCCAAAAACGAGCAAAAAGCGACCTGGTTTATTCATAGCGTTCTTTGGAAGTAATTTAATTTCCTTACATAAACTAACATGTACTGGAGGACCCGGTGGTCGATCTGGCCAAAGCACTAGTCAGTGTGCTGCGTCACTTAACTGCACACTTTAAGGTTCGTAGTTCCAGCCGCAGTTACTCCTGTTGCTTTTTCTCTTACCGCTTGCGCTGATTCCCTCATCTTCATTAGTCTAACTGGCGTAAAGTTAAGCAAACATATTCCTCAATGATTTATCATTTACTTAGCTTCTGTTACAGCCTAATCTATAAATAACAAATTCGATTATTAGATTAATTTTATTATAATATTATTTATATTTATATTTAGTGACCATTATGATTTTTATGGCCATTAATGACCATTAAATGGCTGTATACAACGGCCTAAAATCGCGAGTAATATTTAAAAAAAAATTTCCCGTGTGTGAATATGTTTTAATTAGATAATGAGGTATAAAATAAAACAATAACAAAAATTCCAAAATCACTATTTGAAAAAAAACCAAAATTGCGTAAATTACCAAACGGTGACATTATAAATATGCAATCGTTAATTAGTATTAGTATTCACAGTTACCAAAGTGGTAATAGAACATTTAACCATATTCTGATAAAAATACTAACGAGAAAACAGAACATCAACGGTTGTAACATAGAAATCCCCGCTGATAGGTTTCTCACAATCTAGACAAATATTTGGAAAGTGACAGAGAAAAATATCAGCAGTGAAATGTGCCAAGAGGAATAAGCGACGTACCTTATCACTCCCTTGACAGGAAGAAGGGAAACATGATACTCGTAGAAGGAAAAGTATATCCTTGTTCAGGGAATACGCATTACTGCTTTCAGTAGCTCACTGTAAGTTGTTGTCGTAAAACAGCAGGATTTAATTTGTAGGCTTTTTAGTCTGTGGTCATTATGTGACTTTTTAACACGAGCCATGTTTTAAGGCTGGTTGTGACGTTGGATTTTACGCGTTGGTAGTTATAGTAAAATATCAGTTGTTTTATATTCATTCGTAACGATCAGCTGATTTCATTAAACATACAATAATGAGAGTAAATCATTTTTTTTATATTAATTCCTTATGATCAGCTGATTTCATTGAACGGCTAATGAGCTGTTTTTAGGTTATGTTGTTCAAAACTAACTATGGTAATTATAGTAAAAGATCAGCTGTTTTTTATTAATTCGTAATGATCATCTGATTTTAATAATGAGCTATAATAAGTTTTAGCATATGTTGTTAAAAACTAACTTGGTAGTTATAGTAAATGATCAGTTGTTTTGTACTCATTCGTAACGATCAGCTGATTTCATTGAACAGCGGATAGGCTATAATAGGTTTTAGGTTACGTTGTTAAAAACTAACTGTGGTTGTTATAGTAAAAGATCAGTTGTTTTGTATTAATTTGTAATGATCACCTGATTTCAATGATGAGTTACAAGTTTTAGGATATTTTGTCAAAAACAAACTATGGTAGTTATAGTAAAAGGTCAGTTGTTTGTATTAATTCGTAACGATCAGCTGATTTCATTGAACAGGTGACAGGCTACAATAAATTTTATGTTATGTTGTTAAAGACTAGATACGTTATTTGTCGTGTTTTCGAACAAATTATCGTAATTAAAATAAAAAGGACGGGAAAACAAAATACATGATTTTTATTTTTTGGTTTAATAATAGACATTTGTATGTTATAAACATTTAAATGCAATGATATTAATACAATTAAATATACTGATGTGTACGAATAAGTAAAACAGTATTGTAGTACCTATTTATTAAACTATGACATAGTGTTTAAATATATTTGACCTAATAAACATGTGCCAATAATAATTTTCCTTATTGGTACTTGAAAAAAAAGGAAAAGTGTTGAGATTTTTTTATGGAATCACTATCCGTATTTGATTTCGATTTGATAAAAGTTTGGCACAAAAATCAATTTTGGTTGCAACTTGAATACGTTATTCCATAATCGATATTGGTTCAAGAATTTCAAAATCGCCGCTTTTCAAATTTTAAAAAGCGTGTTTTTCTTTCATTTAAGCCTAGTACAAAATTACGTAAATTAGCACTTTGAGTTTTAAAAGTCGCTCTAAATTGAGAAATTTAATATGACTGCGGTCAGGGTTCATATTTTTTTAATTTCAATGTTAGTGCATATATATATATATATATATATATATATATATACAAAAATGATACACACACACACACACACACACACACACATATATATATATATATATATATATATATATATATATTTATACATGCTGCTTTTAATGCTGATTATGGTAGTGAAATCAAAATATTTTGTTTACGGCAAATATTTACTTGAAAAAGGTTTAAGAAAAAACTTACAAATTTGCTGCCAGAACGTCAGTTAGGCACTTGCCTGCCGAGATCTGGTATGGAAAAAGACTGATATTTCTATCGATAACAACCCATTCAATATTTAAACGCGAAATAAATTGTTTATTTAATAATTCTCGTAACCCATCCAACATACAGCAGTGAGGAATATTACAATGCTGGGATAAGGGGTAGAATGAATTATTCATACACCCTTAAACCAACTTGAAAACCGCTTTTTATAAATACGTCTTGACAGTAAAGACATTTTCTCATTCTAGTACCTCACGCTACACCACCCCTAAACAAAATGCCACCCCTAAACACAACGCACTTATACAAACAACACTTTCATTGAAGCTAATTTATCTCAGTTTTAACACACTGATGTATCATTAGGTTTAACATAATGTTGTTTTTACTGAATTAACGTAATGTTCAAGATAGCTTATACTACAAATTACCATTTCAAAACATATAGCCACATGAAACATTTATACAATAGACAAATATTTTGTAACTTTCATTTTTTTGACAATGTGCTTGCACAATTTTAGTCAGCATTAAGGTCTGTAAAATTTGGCACTTTTATTTTTAAATGTTAATTTATGCTGCTGATTATGAAAATTAAATAAGATTTTAAGAGAGTTTAAGATAAATTAGTCGCTGTTGTGAAATAACGAACTTATCGTATTTTCCGATATTGGAGTCGGTGTTTTACATTGTTTTTATACAATCAAAAAATTTTGTATGAAGAAAAAGCTATAGTTTCCACATATACTCTATCTTGGTTAGAAAGTATTGTTTTCCTTTAAAAACGTTTTATAATATTTAACATAAAGCTAGGAAAACGGCAAGTACGCACGCACACACACCCACACACACACATACACACGTAACAGCCACTTCATTGTGATCACTGTTCAGGAAAATTAAAGAACCATCAAAATTCTAAGAACCATTTTTCGCACAGTCACTCAACTAACATTTGTTATAGTAAGTTATAGCATAAACATTAGGAATGGGAAACATTTATAAGTGATATAACAACAGCGGATAATGTTATCTGGTTTGTCTCTTTACTGATAAGAAAACTAAATTATCAATGGAAAAGTGCTGGAAGACATAACTAAAGCGTATAACTCCTATGAATCCTTACGAATTACGGGAACAATGATTTTTACATTAGTGATATTTACTTTTTACATTGTAGGAACTTTTTCCGTAAGTAGTACAAAAAATACATTATGATAATTATTGAATAAATGTTTTTTAAAAAAAATGTAGTATTTTCTCTAACAGAATTGTAGTTCAACATTGAAAAAATAACAAAGATGTTTTAAATTTATGCCGACAAACATATACGATGCATATAAAAATTGTAGAAAAAGATAGGTTGGGTGTAATAAAATTTTGTATTTTTTACAAAATAATTCCAAATTGCTGGTAAAATATTATTGCGTAAAGTAAGATATTAATAAAACGTTTTATGTAAAATGGCACACGCGTGTACGTGGAATAATTTCGTTGTTTTAACCAGAGCTCGATTTATAATTAATTAATTTTGAAATAAATCGTTTCATTTGAAGTAAATCTTTATTAGTTTAAATATTAGATTTAGATTATTCACCTCTTTTAAAATCACTGTCTAGGTTATCCTCCTCCCTAGTTCTGGGGCCTGTAGTTTGGTAGGTTTTACCAAACGTTTCTATTACTGAATCAAAAATAAAAATCTTGTAGCCTATTATGTTTTATCTTCCAAATTTCTTTTACGATAATTTGTTTGAAAACACGACAAACTAAGATAGCTAGTTTTAGCAACATAACCTAAAACGTATCAGCCTATCATCTGATCGTTACGATTTAATATAGAACAACTGATCTTGTAATAGTTCAGTATAAATTTGTACACTCGCATCACGCCACGCGCCGTATCCATTATCACACCAGCCCTAAAACATCCTACATATTAACAAAAATGTAATGTTAGCAATGTAATGCTAGTAAAAATAATTTTACTTCAGTGGGTTAAGTGGCCTATATAATGCTCTAACGAATGAAACCTTGGTTGGCAAGACTCAAATAAAAAAAATGTTGTGGAAATATACAAAAGTGTTATTACTTATTTTTCTTTTCTTTTAAAATTTCAGATAACAATTTTCTTATGATTGTTACGTTTTGGAATAATTATACTATTACTTATAATGGCGTAGTGAAAAACATTGAAATATTCATTGAAAAAGTAATGAAATATATCCTTTTTTTCTGTTTAGCAATCAGACCTGAATTTTACATCGGAAATACCGAACCTCAACTCTTTGGTGGACAGTAAATATTTTGTCGATAAATCGAACATCGTCAAGGCATTTTTCGCAGCTAATCGAATATCAATGGTATCGGCACCTACGCGGTTCGGAAAATCCGTGAATTTACAAATCATAAAGAAATTCTGTGAAATTCCAGTAGACGAGAACGGGAACAGAGTGCAACGCGAATCATCAGGGAATTATAAACTATTCCAAAGCAACAATTTAAACATTTACAAGGACAAGGTGTTTTTCGACAAACACTTCGGTAAATATCCGGTGATATTTATAGACTTCCAGTATTTGGATTTCAGTAATTTCACACTGTTCTTAGAATCGTTCAAAGAACTTGTTTTCACTATTTATGACGAACACAAGTATATATTGAACACTGAACTGCTCAGTGAAGGAGATGACAGAAGGTTCCGGAACCATTTTAGAAAATCCAAAATTTTAAAACTAGAACCATACAGTTTGTACAACAGAGTAGGTAGTCTTTCGTCAATACTGTACGCATTCTTTAACAATACGAAATGCATTATATTAATCGACGGTTACGACCACATCACTCACAAATCACTTCTCACAGCGGTCCCGCAGTTCAGTTTAGCTATGCAATATGTCTTCGACTTTCTGGTGTTATCGTTATTCTCCAATCCGTACGTGGAAAGAGCGTTCATGAATGCGCGCATGCACTTACAACCCAGCACGCACAACAAGACCGATATCGTGCACAATATACCGTTCCTAACCGATCCGAAATTCTCTCCTTTCTACGGCTTCACTGAAAACGAAGTGAAAAAGCTCCTGCACGAAGAGAAACTGTGCGACAAATTAAACGAAGTGAAACAATGGTACGGCGGTTACGTGGTACTAAACAGCAACGACACGGTGTACAACCCGTATTCGGTGCTCAAGTACGTAGAACACAAACAGCTGATTGGATATTGGAACGCTGAAATTGAAATCGACGTAGCAGGTGAAATATTTCTAAGACACGAAATCCAACAGAAATACAAACAACTGCTTTGTAATAACGCTATCAAAGTGCAGTATCTGGATTCACTAGGTATGAATCATATAGGCCTGATGAAAATAGGCTTCATAATTGGCAGTAATATACATTACGAATTCAGCGATGATGATATCGATTTATTTCTGCAAATCATGACTGAACATGGTTACTTCACAATAGTCTCTTTTGTTAGTGAAAACAGTGTGTATTTGAAAGTACCAAATCGTGAATGTTGGGAATACATTTATTCAAAACGAAACCTGACGCAACATTACGTAAATGTTGCTTAAAGTTTATCGATTCGATTATATTAGTGGTGTTTTGATGGGAATTGCGGATGAGAAAAGGAAATATTAATGCAAGAGGATATAAATTAAGTGGACTACAAGTATAAAGTTTCAACAGTAGTGACGTTTTCAGAATTACCAACTATTCGAATCGATAATTTTTCAGCTCAAATTAACCGGATCACTAACCGACCGCATCAAACAAATCCGGATAAACAACTCTACAAATACTTAACCAGATTTCTTAATATGCGGATTACCAATAATGTCCGGATTTCCAACTAATTAGATTACACATTTTCTACATCAATATTTATCTAAATCACCAAATAACTGGAGAGCTAATTATCTTCACTGCCAAATATCCAGATCACCAACTATTCGTTTTCATACCAATTGTTCGGATCACCAATAACTATTTTATCATCAAATATCCGAATTACCAAATTTCTGGATTACCAGATACCCAGATCATTAAGTAATCACATTTTCAATTATTTGAATCTTATTTATCTGTATAACTAATTATCTAACTCGCCAAACAACTGAATCACTAACTACCAGCATCATAAACTATAAAGATCGTCAACTTACCGGTTCATCAACTAAGTATATCGTTAACTATCCAGATCGCCAAATAAACAATAATTCTCCAGATTACCAGGCAGCCGTATTTCCAAATATCTGGATTATGAACTACCTATATCGCCAACTACTCATATCGTAAACTATCTAGATCGCCAACTACACAGTTCATTATCTATCTAGATCGCCAACTACACAGTTCATTATCTATCTAGATCGCCAGCTATCAAGTTCATCATATTATGTAGATCGCCAACTGTCCAGTTCATCATCTTATCTAGATCGCCAACTGTCAGGTTCATTATCTATTTGAATCGCCAAATGTCAAGTTCATTATATATCTGGATCGCCAACTGTCAAGTTAATTATCTATCTGGATCGCCAACTGTCAGGTTCATTATCTATCTGGAACGCAATCTGTCAAGTTCACTATCTATCTGGATCGCCAACTGTCAGGTTCATTATCTATTTGAATCGCCAAATGTCAAGTTCATTATATATCTGGATCGCCAACTGTCAAGTTAATTATCTATCGGGATCGCCAACTGTCAGGTTCATTATCTATCTGGAACGCAATCTGTCAAGTTCACTATCTATCTGGATCGCCAACTGTCAGGTTCATTACCTACCTGAATCGCCAACTGTCAGGTTCAATATCTATCTAGATCATCAACTGTCAGGACCATTATATATCTCAATCGCCAACTGTCAGGTTAATAATCTCTCCGAATAGCCAAATGTCAGGTTCATTATCTAGATCGCAAACTATCCGGTTCATCATCTTGTCTAGATCGCAAACTGTCAGGTTAAATATATATTTATTCCGACAACTTCCGAATTATGAACTATTTAGATCTACTATTATAGTGTTGCTATTTTTGGTAAATAGCAATACATTTTTTTATAATGTGTATTACAAGTTCACACTTACAAATAACAAAACTGATGTATATAAAATAAAATAAATTAATATAAATATAAATACAAGTTGTCAAAGTAGTGTTTTATAAGTTAGTTTTTATATTGTGTAATAAAGATATATAACAAAACCATTATTTGTGAAAATGTATTTGTTTCGGAACTTTAAAATAACGTTTGATTATCACTAGCTTGTCTTAATTTCTTATAAAATGAGATGTTTTTAAGAATGTTGGTCGATAATTTATAGACTCAATCAGGCATAAATAATGTGTAGCATACTGGTAAAATACCTAATCTAGAGCGGTTTCTAGGCTATATAAAATAAATAATGCAACAAGAGTTTTTTTAAAAAAATGACTAAATTATTTTTTTAAGTTCGAACACAAATTTAAAATCTATATTATTTAAAAATTTTGTATACTTGATTTTGTAAAATTAAAATGACGTAAAAATCGCATCCTTGCTGAGATGATAGGAGCTGTTTTTCAAAAAGTAAAAAAATTAAAGTAAAAACCTTATGTGAACATTGATTTACAATCAATTTATGAAAATGAACCCTTACCTGCCATACCTAACAGAGTTTAAATTTTTTAAAACTTTATACTTCTTTGAAAATATGCTATGAAATTCGTAGTTAGCGTTAAAACTCTGGTAAATGAGAATTTTAAAACGATATTTCGAGGGACTAGGTTTTCAAAGCTTATTTCTTAGTCTAATTTTGAGACAATTCTTGAGTATTATGTAACTCTTAATTAAACAATGTCCGTTTCTGTAAGAAATGATTAATATCTGTTTTAAATAATAACTGTTTTAACACCAGTATATTTGAATAACAACTGTTTTATATCAAAATATATGAAGTTTTAGAGCTGGTTTTGATGTTGGATTTTGCGTGGCACGAGTGCACAAATTTACATTGATAAATATGTAAAAGAAAAGTTGTTTTACATTAATTCGTAAGGATCAGCTGATTTCGTTGAACATCTGATAGGCAATAGGTTTTAGGTTATGTTTTTAAAAACTATCTATGTTAACAAATTAACAAATTGTATTTTCAAAACAAATTATAGTAATTAATTTATTTTAATTTGTTGTTGTTGTTCGAATTGGCAAATGTTCTCAGTTTTTGATTTCCCCCTAAAGTGTCCAACATTTTTTTTAAGGGGAAATTGTAAACAAAATTTCGTTTCTTACTGAACACAAAAGTATCGTTCGCAGAAAACTGGGTACAGAAAAACCTAAACACAGGAATAAAACATTTGTATGTGCTGCATTCTGTGTTGAACTTAATGAACTATCTCGGTTGATGAGCGCATGTTTAAGTAAGCATATCTAATCTAATAAAAAATTTGCTTCATAAGATTCAAGACATTTTGTGCACTTTAGACTACAACAAGACACTTTGGAATTTTGAAATCAATGGAACAGTGTTCAAAAATGGAAAACGATAGTATAAATGCCTCATGACATATTTGAATATAAATTGTTTAACTTTTCAAAGTTCTATAAATTAACCTACGAGTTGGGAATTTATAATACAGTTCTAAACGATCCGAATATAATACAAAATAAAACTTTTAAAACATGTTATTTCTTTTAGCATTTGTTTAGAAGTTAGCTCCATATGAGTGTAGACAAATTTAAGTTGCCATTCAAGAACTTGCTTAATTAAAATTATTCATATCATGAAACTTTATTTAAACTAATTATTAAAATTAAATTTATTTTAAACTAAGTTTATTGTAATTATAAAACTGATGAATCTGCTTTTTTACGCTTGTCATTTTCAACATGGCGTTGCCTTATTTCGAAAGACTTAAATGAATGAAAGTCGTAAATCTACGGAAACAAACACAAGAGGGCGCTTTTAAATCAGATAGAAGAACAGGAGACGCTACAGTTGGTGATAAAAAAACATCTTGCTCTGTTTTTATCACCTTGAAACTGTAACAGAGTCAGTGGATATATACAAGATCTTGTTAAACTGTATTGAACTTCAGAAACTCATATAATTTATTAAAACAGAATTTCGAAAATCGAGAGTTTTATATCTCTCGAATATCCAAACAAACGTGTGTATTACTCAAAAAATCGTGTATTTAATCAATCAAGCTACGGTAAAACGGATCGATTTGTCAAAATCGACTCAAAAGATTTTTATAACATAAAACTTTGAAAATTCAGAATGTCATGTGAAAAAGTAATAAAATCTCTACTGAAATTAACTTTACTACTTAGACTACTGCCTCTGCGAAGGACCAATCTGATAGTAAAGATTAATTTTAATTATTCAAAATTTTATAGACTATCTCACCTACCTGGCAAAATGTCCTGGATGTCCCTTAGTACATTACAGTCGCCCGTGATCAGGAATGTCACTGTCACTAACTACAGACTTTGACTGATTCAAAATCTTAGATTGGATTGGTAAAAAAAATAGAATGTGTTTTAATTAATTAGCACCGAACTGGTTCTCGGATATGGAGTAAAGAGAAAACGCACTATCGCGTCGAACAATGCGAAGTTACGCCGACACTGAAGTTGCTGGAGGTGATAGGAACAAAGCGAACTTTTACAATACGCGGACACTTGAGGTCACTGGTTATCCTAGTTTAAAAGCGCGAACTTCAACTGCATGTGGACACTTATGGTCGCTTGCAGTACGAGTTGGAAACTGAATTTGAACTGTACATGGACACTTTTGGTCTCTAGCGTAGTGGGTTGGAAAACGGATTTTGAACTGCCGTGGACACTTGTGGATTGTAGGCGTGCGAGTTGCAAAGCGTGAATTTCAAACTTACGCGGACTGGTGTAGCTAATTTGAAACTATACTAGGCGGTTAATGCAGGTAGGCCCTTAGAACCGATCTGGCTGCATTTGCATATTTGTTTACGGAACAAATTACTTGACGTATCAGATATCAAGAAATATAAAGTATACTGCAACTAAGTGACCTCATGGGAGAGAATTTTAAACTTTTCTTTTTTACGCTCAAATATTTTGAAAATCTGATTTATGCCTAGATGGACCAAGAGAAAATCCAATAAGTGTCTACAATCTTGAAAAAGTCTTGAAAATGAAAACAACATTTGAAAAAATGTCTTGTCAGAAAGCATTTATTTTACATATTCTACCAATTTCACATCAAGAAGTAGAGAACAAAAAATAAAACATAATGTATTATTATATCCACATTTTAATAATAGCAGTGTTCCTTTTTTGTCCTAACAAGTTCACTTTTGTAAATTACCAAACAAAAGCTTTTGCCTGTTATACAATTTGATGCGGGTAATGGAATGAATGAATTATGCATAAGGCTGCTGGAAGATCCCAGTCAACCGTGTTGTGTAAATAGGTCTTGACAGTGAAGATAACTCACTCCTATATCTTCATTCCAGTAGTATAAAACTTTCTGAAGGAAAAGTTTATGTCCCGAGCAAAAACATGCAGAATGTTTCCCTTGGATACATGTTATGTTTACATTTTCGTAGATATATTGTACTGTCAAGGATAGCGGGATAAAAATTTATAATCTCTTTATATTTACAATTTAACACAGATGATTTTCATAATTATTTTTAAAAAAATATAATTTATTTTTTAACAATTAACAAGTGAAACACATATAAATACTCGGGCTACAATGCAAGACTACATTTCAGAAACTTAACACAGTAAAATTTAGTAACTCAAACTGTTCGATATTTTTGGAAATGTTTAATGAAAACATATACGATTATATAACAGTTTAATGAAATTATATATAGTAGCAAAACCATTATAGTAACCCTCACTTGAAATTAACATTCATCGATTCCTCTTTTTTTGATGTCTCTTTTGTAATTTGTATACTGTATATCACTATAAACATCCTGTTAAGCCTGAATGGAGATACACTGTTGAACATACACACACACGCACACACACAGTATATATATATATATATATATATATGTATATATATATATATATATATATATATATATATATATATATATATATATATATATATATATGTGTGTGTGTGTGTGTGTGTGTGTGTGTGTGTGTGTGTGTGTGTGTGTGTGTGTGTGTATTTCCTTGACGGATGAAAAAATGTAAGTTACATTGAAATTCGATGTACATCCGTTCTACAGAACGATTTTGCTAAGTTACATTGTTCCGATGTTTCACCAAAATCTTGTCTGGCATCTTCAAAGTGGTTCTGGTTCCAAGTCACAAGTCGAAAAGAAGGAAGCTTTCATCTGCCAGTTGCTTATATATTCCATATTTCAACGCATATTATCCAGTGTGATTACGTTCAGTGAGATAGATTATGTCTTAGCACGAATGCAGTTTAAACACATCGAAGGCAGTCTAAAAATATTTCCTAATTATAATATTCGTTTTTGTAATGTGATATTACTAACGTTATATAAGTAACACAACACGTGTGCCGATTACTGCTGTTTACTTTTTTAAATTTGTCTCTAACTATATATTTGTTGTTTTGTAATATAGTGCAGATACCATTTGTCCTCATTTAAAGTAAGTATAAAATTATTATTGCTGTAGTTTTATTCCTCTTATGTAAATATTTGTTTTATTATTTCAAAAAATAAACTGCAATATTCATGGTATATTATCTTATGAGGTTGTTAAATACTTTTTTCTTATCACTGAAACCCGTGTGAGAAACAAGTATCTAAGTCCACAAAATTAAGTTTTTAAACTGTCCAAAAGTTTTCATGCACTCGCGTAGAAAGGCAAAAAAAACTTTCTTTTTTTGTCGAAGAGTCTAAAACGCTATCGTTAACGCACCAGCGACATTTTCATTTGTATGTTCAATAATCTTAAAATGATAATTTATGACGATTTTAACGGCGATGGTTAAATTACAATTTCAAAAAACGTTTAGCGTATATTATTAATGATTTTTCATTATTTTAAACTACTCTTTCTGAGATACGACATCTTACAGCTACCAAAATCAATTTTTTAGCTCTAAAATAACTGCGAACATAGCAATACTAAAATGTTCAGGTTAATTGAAATACAACCATTATATTGTTTAAATATACATTTTTAAATAATTCATTTCCATAAATAATTTTTTGATTAAAATAATAAACAGCGGTTACCTGATACGTCTTTTTATTTAATAAAACGATGGCAAGGTAAAAAGTTGGAAAAGATTAGGACAAGAGTTTTTGAAATGTCCATGAATATCCATGAAGATCAGTAGGTGTTCCTTGTTCATAACACACCCATTCCGTGTTACTCTTGTCAGAAATTTTACTCTTGTCAGAATTTAGCTTTTCTTGAAAATGCTGCAAGAAACTAGAAGGGAAAAAAGTGGATAGGGAAAGCGTGCCATAAGTATTGCGAAGACAAGAACGATTGGGAAAAGAAGTAGAGGACAGAAACAAAAGCGTAACTGCAAACAAAGAAGGCTGACAAAGAAACGAAATGATTGAAGTTGGCGGAAAATATTTTTGGAAACTAAACGCCTGCTGTAAGTCAGAAGAAGAATTAGTTGTGAACCTTGATTCATTTTAATTTAGCTACCATATAACAAATTTTTGTAACTAACTGGTTATATTCTTTATCCAGTTAAGATACTTATCAACCCTTGAGAATACGTTCGTACTATACATTATACTTTTATACATTTCAATTAGAGATACATTATGCAAACTCTTACTTTGAAAACACGAACTCATCCCAACCAGTTCTCGATCACATAACATTGGGCCACTACGATAACTATGGATAATTCGAATTACTATTTGTGGCTTTTGTTCACATACCATCATCTTTACAAAAGTAATCCTCTTGAAGGCATTCGTCACTCAATATTGGTTCTAAGCTCTTCAAACACATTACCGGATCGTACTCTATTAAAGATGTCATCACATAACCTAAGGTAATACAAGTTCTGTTGGCTAATTGGTTGGTTGTCAGCTGATCAGCTGTTTGAGGCTACTGATCGCTAAACGAAGGGGTTCGTCTAGTTGTATCATGGCTAGGTCGGATTTGTAACGACAGCTTCTAAGGAGGAAAAAGGAAATGCAAGACGTAAAAACTTTAAAAAATGTTTCCGATATAATTATTTATCGTATTATTAGGTATTATACAATTGACGTTGAATGTTTTCAAATGTGGATCCCTGTTAATAATGTTTACTTCTTATCAAATATACAGTTCTGTGCTTAATTGTTAAGTTAAAACAAAAACATTTTCTATACATGATTTGTGACTAAATTTATGAAAAAATGTATCTACCAATATTTTAATTCATTGTAAAATACATATTACATATTCCTTTATGCATTATACAATTTTCGTTGTAGATCATACAATTACAGTTTAAATAACGCACTTTACAATAGAATTTCCTATATAACCATACATAAATAACGTACACTTACCTTGTATTATTGAATTTCGGATGCACAAACACAGTTTTAACACTTAACGAATCATTTGTTATCCCAGTCTGATTATAAGATATGTTCCCAACGCGTACAAAATAGTTCTGCGCTCTCTTTGTTTCACATCCTATTCTAGGGTTCCATTTCATACACACGCATTGAGCAGATGTGAGTACATGGCGTCTGCCAATTATTGAGCCAGAACACAATTTAAAAAATCGTATTCCCTTGATAAACAGGCAACATTTAAATTTAATTTTTTAGTATTAAATTATAAACAACAATTTATTGTACTTTAGTGTAATACAGCTCAACTAACTGAACAATTATATATATATATATATATATATATATATATATATATATATATATATATATAAAATTTTGAACAAATTATGCTAATAAAAATTTAAAAAAGTCATAGAAAAATAAAAGTATGACACATGATTTTAATTTTTGGTTTTTCAATTCGACGTTTCGGGATTTTCTTTGTTTGTTTGTTGTTGTGTGCTGTTGTCGATAAAACGCATTGGCCAACGCATCAAAGCTAACGTTGGCATCATATACCAACATAAAATTATACATTTTTAAATTTGGTTAAAAATGTATCTTGTATAAAGCCTGAATGAAGTATAAAAGATTTACCTCAGTTTTAAGATGGTATAATATGATTTAACGACGGTAATTTTACGTCGTACGTACGTCAGTATGGATGGTTTTGTCTTATAAAAAACCCCTCGCGGTTGGCATTATTCGTACAACTGCGATAGGAAACGGACTAATAATGAGCACATCAAACGATGGAGACAACTCCCTGGCTTAAGTTCGGAGAAACTCCTTCTCTTGGGACCAAACCCTGTACTGACAAGAACCCTTGTTCTGTTTGAGGTCACTGAGGCAGGTCGTTGCCATGGTCACTCGACAGTGCCATATACGAAATCATCTACCTAAGGTGGTATTGTTACAAATATCGCCTGAGTGTCGTTTGTGCATGAAGTGTACAAACATGAGCCTTAATTGCGTGGTCTAAGAGGCCAAATGAAGCACACGTTCGATCTCAAGAACCAGATCAAGAGTTCAACCAGGACACCTTATACAAGACTCTGGAGCTCGTTAAGGGCATTGAAGTCGCTTTAAGGTGAAGTGATAGGGGTACACGAGAAATTCTTAGTGACGGTGGCAACAGAGCCACTGTTAATAAAACACATAATTCCCCCCAAAAAACATAATTTTTACCGAATCATAAAGACAGAGTAGAAAACGTCCAAAACATTAGGTTTAGTAATATTTAAACTAAATATTAACATTATTGGAAACATTGGTGGAAAATGTTACGTTTTTGTCAAAGCACTGTCATAGAGCGGATAGAAAATTAATTTTTAATATATTTCGAAGTCCACTATTTCTTGTGCTATATTAGATCAATTATGTTATGCTAGTCTTGATAACCTAACTTAACCATATTTAACATTGCACGCGTTAAAATACATATGAAGGACAGTAGGAGGTGCTAAAGTATATCCCACCCCCATTCCCAGACTCACAGGTTCCCCTCCGTTGTGTGCACTGTGCTGTGTCGTCCCTCCGTGACGTTAAGTGTTGCATGACGTCGTATGAAGCTTTGTCGTCGTGTGACGCTACACGAGTGCGTTTAACTTCCTTGATGTAATATGACGTACACTCTGTCGTCATCCTTAGGTTATACTCCTTCTGGCGTCATCCTGTCGTCATACCCCCTACGTCGACGTCGCACGTTCGGCTGTTGCGCACGCGCACTGCGTTACATTTCCTGTTGTAGTGGACGGTCGCCGACTGCACGATGGTGTGTATAATTAGCTCGTAAACTATTGTATGTTGGTGGTGATGGTAACAAAGAAAAAGACAGTAAGACGTTGCGTCATTTCCCCTACGTCGACGTCACATGGAAGGCTGGTGCGAATGCGCACTGCGTCACACACACGTACGTATACGGCTGGTACGCAAACGGAGTCAAACCTCCTACGTCTCACACACGCAAGAAGGTTTTTTGTCGTGGTAAACTGAGAATCCATTGGGTCTTCTGTTTTTTTTATAACTCGCCATTGGTGACCACCTGAGCACCCTGTAGTTTTAGGATGCGAATCCTAGTAATAGTGTATATATATATATATATATATATATATATATATATATATATATATATATATATATATATATATATATATATATATATATATATATATATATATATATATATATATATATATATATATATATATATATACTAGCTGTTACCCGTTGCGGCTTTGCCTGCAATTATAATGTAGGCTATAAAATTTATAGTCGATTTTCAAAATCAAAATAGATCATTTCATTTTAATATATTTCTATTTACAATATTATACGATTTATGGTTTTCGGCCAAGAAATATACATTTTGCTACTCGATACTCTAAAACAGGGTCCTGTCATATTTTAATAAAATACAGTATTATTAAAAATCACTATTATTCAATTAAACTGGAATAGTATTGTGTTTATCTCAGGTACCTAAACCGTGTTCATACCAAATTTATTCTCAATTGGTCCAGTAGTTAAAGTGCGATTGAATAACAAATAAATAAACAAAAACAAACTTTCAGAAATATAATATGATTACCTGTTAACCGTCACGGCTTTGCCCGCAATCGTAATATACATTAAAGATCACGCATCACCGTGTTAGGACCAACAACCGTGTCAGTTAGGTTATGGTGGATTTCTTTTTTAAAATAAAGGTTTTTTTAACGCACCACTGTGTTAGTTAAGTTATGGAGTACTCTTTAAAAAAAATTAAGGCTTTTTTCCTGCATCACCGTATTAGGCCCAACAACCGTGTCAGTTAGGTTCTGGAGTACTATTTTTTAAAAAATAAATAAAGGTGTTTTTTAATGCATCACCGCGTTAGGCTTAACAACTATGTTAGTTAACTTATGCAGTATTCTTTAAAAAAAATATAAAGGTTTTTCACGCATCACCGTGTTAGGCCTAACAGCCGTGTCAATTAGGTTATATAATATTCTTTAAAAAGTAAAGGTTTTTTTTATACATCACCGTGATAGGCCTAACAATCGTATCAGTTAGGATATGTAGTATTCTTTAAAAAAATATAAAGGTTTTTCACACATCACCGTGATAGGCTCAACATCCGTATCAGTTATGTTATGTAGTATTCTTTAAAACATTATACAGGTTTTTTCACGCATCACCGTGTTAAGCCTAACAACCATGTCAGTTAGGATATGTAGTATTTTTTAAAAAAAATATAAAGGTTTTTCACACATCACAGTGTTAGGCCTAACAACCGTGTCAATTAGGTTATGTAGTATTCTAAAAAAAATAAAGGTTTTTTTTCACCATCACCATGATAGGCCCAACAACCGTGTCAGTTGGGATATGTAGTAGTCTTTAAAAAAATATAGAGGTTTTTTTACGCATCACCGTGTTTGGCCTAACAACCATGTCAGTTAGGATATGTGGTATTCTTAAAAAAAATGTAAAGGTTTTTCACGCATCACCGTTTTAGGCCTAACAACCGTGTCAGGATAAATAGTAGGCTATTTTTAAAAAAAATATAAAGGTTTTTTCATGAATCACCTTGTTAGGCCTAACAACCGTGTTGTTTGGTTATGCAGAATTCTTTTAAAAATTAGTTTCTTATCACCCAAAACCCGTATTAGTCGTATTTTTATTGTTTTACCGATTTACAACACGTTTCTGATTTTCGCCGAGTACCAATTTTGAGGTTATGTTGGTCACTTTTATTTTAGATTTTATCGTACTTCTCGTGCTTTCATATTTTGGATTCTTGCTCTTGGGCACATAATAAAGCATTTTAGTAACAAAAATATCGAAAAATATAGGTTATGCTACACTGCATATTTACTATTTTTTCATGTAATGTAATTACACAAATATATATACTACCTTACAATTGGCACTCTGTGTAGGGATTTTTTTACATTTAATATTGAAAATTCAACACAAAGTAACAAATTAAAGTCAGTTTTGAAAAAAATTTCAACTAAAATATTGAAAATGTTACATTAAAAACAATAATTTTGCAATAAATAAAACACAGATTAAGATTATTAAAATAGGATTGAATCTATGTTCATCTCAGGTACCTAAATCACATGTCCAGTAAATAACTACAATTAACACATGACACAAAACTAAAAAATGATAATTATTTTGGGCTGGGTAAGTAGTATAATGACGTTTTGTAAAACGGGAATAGGCCTATATGTATCTCTGATACTTAAACCATATTCGTACCAAATTTTATCTCAATTGGACCAGTGGTTAAAGCGTGATTGAATAACAAACAAACAAACAAACAAACAAACAAACACACAAACTTTCAGAAATATAATATGAATTATATATATATATATATATATATATATATATATATATATATACTTGTAATGTGCCTCAATATTGGCATATTAACGACATAAACAGTGTGTCAGTAGCAGTAAACTGAAGATCCTCTGTTTGTTTAAATGTGTCAGGAACCATTTTCGACACATTTGCACACTTGCTTTGTCAATCTTAGTGCACAGGTTTTCGTAGGTGGTACAAAAAATGTAACACGTTGAAATATATTAGACTTTCTTTATTAGGTTCATTATGAGTATTTATTAATATTTACAATTACTATAGTGACGTTTGCCAAGAGTAACGCACTTCCTTTCTTACTTCAAATTGTCTTTTGTATAATGTCGCCCATGTTAGAAGCCTAGAAATGTGTTTTACGACCATTTTAGTGTATGCTCGAGTAACCTCGGATTAGATTTTGGCCTATTGTACATTTTTGTTTCTTTTTCCTGGCACAAAATATATTCCAATAACTAATTTGAAAGGATAACAAATTTAAATTCCATAGAAATGTTTGAAGCATCATTTCAATTCAACTCCTACTATTAGTTAAAATTAACTCTCTCTCTCTCTCTCTCTCTCTCTCTCTCTCTATATATATATATATATATATATATATATATATATATATATATAATTCAAATTATAAATCGTCAATAAAATACTTTCTATTCATCCCCTTTAATTCAAAACAATTATTTAAACTTTTAGTGGAGTAGATATCACTTCATGTTAATAATGTTTTTTCAGATATTAATTCATTATAATATTTGTCCTAGCCCAAAATTAATATAAAGTATTTACTTTATGCATTACTATATCATTCATCAGATCGCAATAAACTTTGAGAAATTGATAATTAAACTCCTACGGAGGTCCTGGCATAGTGTTTTGAACTACACGCCATAATAATAATTGCTGATACCTAAAATTAAAAAAAAGTATTTACTTTGTCATCATTCATTCCATCACCATGTAATTTTGGGAAATTCTTGAGTATACTCCGGCGAAGATTTCTGCATAGCAGTTTCAATCACATTCCTTTACAATAACTGCCCAAGCCGAAAATAAAGTACTTTCTATTCATCCCCTTAAGTTGAAATATTTTATTAAAAAGTTTTAGTTGATGACACTTGATTTTAATGCAGCTTTTTCAAGCTTTAATATGGCATTTTTCAACAGATTATACGATAGGTTTTGATTTAAATAACAATGTAATTCTAAGTTAGTAAATTCTTTAAAAATTCATAACAATATAACAAATGCATTTATGAAGAATTTTAATGAGCACTGTCTTACCTACATTATAAATAATCATGTTGATTTTAGGAATCGCCGCACGCAACTGTCTCGCTGACGTGATGGAAACGCATGACCTAAGTAGGAATTAACTTAATGATTTTCATATTGCTTGTTTTTTTGAGAATAATTTTAAATATAATGAATAATGTATTTTGGCCTAAAGAGTTTGTTCCTTATCTTGGTGACCATTATTAATAAACTAAAATGAAAACACATTTGAAATAATCACATCTATTTATTGACAGTTGTAACACTAAATATAGAAGAAATTGTTATAAAAATTATGGAATCTTTGTAATATTCATTATCCAATTCCGAGACTTATCGATCCTCGAAAACACATTGTTGGTATAACTAGGAAGTTTAAATTTTTCACCATAAATCCTATAAAAAAAATACGAAAAAACACCGGCAATTTTACCATCGCATACCAAAGGGCCACCAATGTCGCCATAAAACAAGGTATAACGATTTTCTGCGTCAACACATAAGCTGTCATCATAACAAAAGGTATCATCTAGTAAACATTCGTCACTAAATGTTGGTTTTAAGCTTTTCAAATGATTTACTTTTCCATTAGATATAAAAGATGTAACTCCATAGCCCAGGCAAATGCATGTTTTCTTGTTTAGTATGTTTACTTTAAGCGGAACTCCGGGTTTAGGTAGTCGCACTCTTTCCACTCTGTCACTAAACTGAAGAGGTTTTTCTAGTTCTAGAATTGCGAGGTCGAAACTTTGATAACAGCTTTTAAAAAAAACAAAAACAAAAAGCATTTTTATTGAAATGCAAGCAAAGAAACTTATAACAAATTATGTCGGTTATTTTTATTCAATTATAAAGACATTTAAACAATATTGTACTGATTATTTTTGCTTACATTAAGACAACATGTTCTTGAAGTTGGGAGAATAAGTAAAGGTGAAAAACTAATTACATTTTCACGCGTACAATGTTAGTTGACCGAGCAAAAGAAGTCTCCTCTTGTATCAATTCGACTTTGGAACCTTTCGTTTGTGTGTTTGTTCCAGAGTTTCAGTCAATCACATTAACCGATTATTTAGAAATTCGGTACAAAATTAAAATTTACATGGCCCGAACCACCGACGTTTGAGAAAAATTATAATTTTGACCATTTCATGGTGAATGAGCCTAAAACGCCCAATAAAGTTTTTATTGGCTTCGTGTTACGGGTGCATCGGAGCGCAGTCTTTGCCAATAGATTAATTAAAAATATATTGTGAGTTCTACTGTTCTTAAAGCTATACTAGTTTAATTAGGTTAAACTTATCTTGATAAATCAACTGACGTTGTATGCCTTCAAATGTGGATCTTTGTTAATGTTTGCTTCTTATCATGTATATAGTTATGAGGTTAACTGTTACGTTAAATCAAAACATTATTTATACATGATTTGTGACTACGTTTATGAAAAAGAGTGTCTACCAAGATTTTCATTCATTGTAAAATAAGCATTTTAAATTCCTTTATGCATTATAAATTTACGTTGCGAGCAAAACGTAAATTACAGTTTAATAAAAATAATAATAATAATAACAAAGTGATAAGGCGTAATTCAGTGTTAACTATTTTACAATCGGCTGATGAAGTAAAACGAATTTGTACATGTGGTTTATGACGTAATTAAAATATAAATGAATAGATTTTCACACACAAAATCGATTAGCAAGAAAATAGTACTATTTACCTATACAAAATAAGAGATAATTGGAAACATCTTAGAAAAATACTTTAATTTTGTATAAACTAAGGATGAATGATTCAAAATAATTCATCCCAAACCTATAAAATATCTTGATTTTAACCAGCCCAAATTTCAAAATGTTGACAATACATCTTGCTTCAATATAATTAATTATTACGATTCGTGCATAGTTAGTTTGATAAAACGGAAACAATCTGATCGTTACAAGATCATTCAATTACAGTTTAAATAACTCACTTTACAGTAGAATTTCGTATATAACCATACATAACTTACGTATACATACCTTTTTGTATTGAATTCCGGATGCACAAACACAGTTTTAACCTTTAACGAATCTTTTTTTCTAACAATGAGAGTATAAGATACGTCCCCAACGCGTACATAATAGTTCTGCGCTCTTTTTGTTTCATATCCATTTTTAGGGTTAAATTTCGTAAACAAGCAATTAGCAGATGTGAGCACATGACGTCTGTCAATAATTGAGCCAGAACACAAAAATCGTATTCCCTTGATAAACAGACAAAAATTAAATAAAATTTTTTAGTATTAAATTACAAACAACAATTTATTGTACTTTAGTGTAATACAGCTCAACTGATTGAACAATTATATAAATAGCAACAAAAGCTTTGAGCAGTTGTTAAAATAGTGTATAGATAGTTGCGTTTAATAGCAATTAATTAATTGAAGTTTATGTTTTGTTCATGGAGGGCGGAAGGAACGGCTCCGTCGTATTCAGACTACCGTTAACCTAATGCATTTAGCGAGTTCTGCATAAGCTGGTATTCCCCTACAACTGCCCACCACAACGCCTCACAATAGAGCTCCACGATAAAACAAATAATATTAATCTAATAACGACTCTTATAGTCCTTTCATTTAGTAAATATCCTGAACGAGAATTTCTCACACATGTAAAAGAATTCCCCTCAAACTCACTCCAACAGTCCATTGACACAGAATCGGCCAAACTGAGTCCACAAACTGTTACTACTCAGCGATAGTGATACAGAATAAAGGAACTGTGGTGAGAGAGTGGGGATTGGACTCCTTTTTCTCTCTTACATTTTCTCACTGTGTCCCACTGGTACTCTTAGGAGGCCGTTTTTTAACGGCTGACCTATAAGAGTTTCTTTTTATTTATTAGTAATGTAAGTAAAATTTTTATTACTGGCTACTTCTATATAAGTAGGTTTTTCTATATAACCTAAAAAAAATTCAGAATAGAAAGTTTCAAGTTATATATTGTTCAAATGAGAAGAAATATTATTTTAAACAGTTTTCAATTGGAATATGTGCTTAATGCTGCCTTCATTCTATTGACTGTAAATGTATTTCAATGTAGATCCGTGTTCGATGTGGCCAACGACCGGTCAGTCAATAGGCTCGGTCAGTTTACTGCTTCTTTCAACTGTTCACATGAACATCGTAGGTTCGATATTGTAATTTCTATATTAGCTTTACCCTTTCTATTAACGATTTTTTTCCCTAATATTAATCTCATAAAATATGAACATTTAGAAAATAATGTAATTTATTTAATGATGGCATGTTCACGTAAATATTATTTTTCATTTAGTCGTTTTGTAATTATTTGTTTATATGGCAACAATAAACGGTGTTTAGAGATTATGGATCAACACTTAACCTCTGGTGACTGACAAACTAGAACTTAAGAATATATTGGTATACCAGTTGTAAAATATGAAATTTAAGAATTATTATTAATGCCCAATAATTTGGAGGAAATATTTTAAAAAATTTCTAGATGTAAATAGAACATCATCGTAACATATCTTTATCTATTACTTCATTGGGCCATTCTTCATTGGACACTATCTAACAAAATTGTTCATAGTTAATAAAATACTTTTTCGGTTAGTAGTTCCAAATAAATACTTACTATCAGCTTAACGTTTACATATATAGCAGCCATGAAGGGATACGTGGTTGCAGAAGTTATATTTTCTCCTCCTATTATTCGTTTTGATACTTTTGTTTCTTTTAAGTTTTGCGTAAAAGGAAAACCAAGTTTGTGTTGTTCTTTGTGTAAGTGCGGGTCGTTTTCCGGCAAGATATCGTTAACTGTGCCTGAAATAATGATTCCATAATAACAAAACTTTTATTACTATGTAAAATAAAATAAAACATAATTAATAAAAGGCAATCTTGAAAATGATCTGTTAATGATTATAATATCTTATTAAGTGAAAAAGAAATAAATTTGTTAAAAATACTACTTAACAAGTAAAGCCTTACAAATTAGGTTTGGACAAACACATTTTTTTATGAAACTCAAACAAAAATGAGGAAAATAATTGTTTGCAAATAAATAAAATAATTTTTGTTAAACTTATTTAAATCCGAAAAATTATTGATGATTTTCACGATTTTTAAAATTATTAGTGTATGTTTAAAGTCAAAATTAATAAAATTTTTAAATTATATTTTTTTCAGTTGTGTAGTGATTCATAAAAAACGTGGTTTTTCTTAAAATTAAAAACCAATATATATATCAAGGCTATTTCCTATTACGAAATAAAGATAAACTTAAGACTCATTCTTTGCACGAATTTTTATAAAGTTACTTACAGCTGACGGTGATTAAGTGTAAACTTTCAAAAGGGCAATAAATATTAAAATTCTCTAATTACGAGTAAGAAGCTTTCTGTAATAAACGATTGTTACTGTAAAAGAAAAAAGAAGATAGCTATATAATTGTAATAGGAGAATTATTTCATTATATATTGTCCTTCAAATTCTCCATCTCTTATTACGATTGCACATGCTAATGTTTTTGGCTTGACTAGTACAATTTAGGTCAGAGCAAAGTGTCGCGCGCAGCTAAACTTTGTCAACCATAATGTCTTGTAATGTATCACCTGTCAATATTACACGCTGTAGGACAGCTGAATATACTTAATCTTACAGATGAATGATTACGTTTTCTAATGTTCAAGATTTTATAAATATTCTATTCTTCTATTTTTTTAAGTCCTTTTTACTTTAGCGTAATGTCAAATATAAAATTTAAAAAAATTAATTTTACTGAACTATATCAGAAATGACAAACCACTCACCGCCAGCCAAGGCAAGGCTTGTGCTTACAGCGACCAGTAGCTTGGCTAACAACATTTGTGTCTGAAAATAAAAAATAATTTATATAACTGTACAATATGATATAACATTGCAATAATTAAATAATTTCCACCAATAAGTAAACTGTTAGGATTGTCATCATTGTAAATCCCAGACCTAGATATAAAATTTGAAACCAATCTTGATTTGTTCCAATTTTATTGAAACGTTTCAACAACACTTATTTTACCATTATCTATGGCAGTCGTTTGTTGTGTTTATGTGAAACTGAAACTCTCTTAATACTTAATATAATTAAGTTTTATATATATATATATATATATATATATATATATATATAAGAGGTTTTTAGTACGCCATGACGTTGTGTAAGTAAAATAATTCATACAAAGTGCTCTATAAACCAATAACAAATTGTTCACTTATATCAAAGCCTTAACCCTAGAAGTGCTGTACGACTTATAAGTCGTTTAAAATCCTACCTCTAAGTGATGAGCGACTTATAAATCGTTTGAAAACATCGTTACTTTAACACACTGTTTTAACAAATTTATCCTGTTGAAATCCTAATAAAATATATACTATTAGAAAGTAGAGATTCTAAGCTTTGTTTAGCATATTTTATATTTATGAATTTTTTATTTAAATTGTTACAATAAATTCATAAGTAAACACACTAATTTCTAGTACTCGCCTTTGCTTCTATGCGTCCGCCATATTGCCTGTATTCAAACTAATATTTGACCTAGTAATTAATTTTAAATATAATTGTGGTTAGTATCGTTTGAAAGATTGATCCTTTCTCTTTAATTCATATGTTGAATATTTTACCTACGAAATATAGTTCTGTATCTGTGATTTTTTAAACTGTGGTCTACAAACGAAGTAAGAAACGACAAAATTACAGAGGTCTATGAACTCCTCGATTTCTAGTATGTTTCTTGTCGTATATCAACTATTTTCTTCAAAATTGTAGTGTGAAAGTTTTACTATAAAACTACAAGTTCTACTATATATTGGCCATAGACTAAACCGAAAGGCCAAGCTTTTTTTATGTCCTGAAATGTTGGCCTGTGTTCATAAGGAATGAAAATATAATACCATACAAAATTATTATTATGAAACTTGAACTTATTAAAACATCCTTGAACGCAGCTCTATCGCTCAACATTTTTTAATTGTATTTTCTAACGTTAAACATATGAAATATCATGTAACGAAGATCGAAAATAGCTCAGATAACCTGGGTAACCGTAAATATTCTTTCAAATGTTTTAAAATCCTTTTAAAATATTTTTATATGATTTTTATATAGTAATGACTGAATACTGCGTTTATTATAATAACTTAGTTTTACAACTATATTGAATATGATAATTTGTCAGTCAAACAGCGCTTTGTACAAAGACTTTAAGTAAATAACAGATGTTAAATGTTTTATCTATGTTGGGTCTTAATATAATACCTTCTTGAATATCTAATTTTATAATTTAATTTCAACAGAAAATAAATATTTCTCTTTGTAATAATCAAAGTGGTCTATACACACAAAAAAATATTAAAATATTAGGTCCTTGAATAAATACCAGTACCTTTTTAGTATAGCCAATATTCTTTTCTGTCCCTAACGAAATCTGTAGAACGACTGATCACGACTTACGTGGAAGCTATTTTATATGTTCTAAGCTCTTGACAGCTACTTATTAAAAAAACATAATTACATTTATACTTATATTGCAAAGCATAACTCTTAAAAAAAATAATTAACGAAATTTATTAGGTATATTAAGGAGTTATCCTAATTATTAACTCTTTTATTATACTTATTAGAGGAAACCAATGACAAGAACAATTTTACTGAATGTGAAGTAATAATTACATAATTTATATTTGTAAACTTTTTACAGATAATTATTTAACTGGCTGGGCTGCCGCCAAATGTGGAGCGGATAACGAAATCAATATATAACCTATTGCACTTAATGTAAGTGCGGCCACTGATTGCATAAAGGAGCGACTTCGCTGGTTCCGTTTCGTGAAGCTTTGAATATGACTTGGTTCGGTTTAGAAGCTGTCCACGCTCCGCCCACAATACTGACCATTCGCTAAATCATATTTTATACTTTGTTGCCTAGGTTACGGTTTTTAAACAGTTCTGTCTAGAATCCATTAGAGTAGGCGTAAATATTTCCATTTAAAAGATACAAACGCGTTCTTTCAACTAACAGAACTCCGCTTCTCGTTTCTGTTCACCTGAATTTAGTTCCACTCAGCTCCTCGTTTAGTGAGCGCCCGGCATTATTCTACTGTTTTTCTTGTTGAAATAATATAGGCTAAAACTACTTTCATAAAATTGTTTTAACGTTACAAGGGGAATAACTGCGGCTAGAAATAAGAACATCAAGGTGCGCAGTTCAGAGACTCAGCAGACTGACCAGGTGCTTTACCCACATCAACACCGAGTCCCCTACTTCAATAATAATACTTACATTGTTAATGTGTAATCAGCAAGTTTATAAAGTACAAAAAATTTACCGTTTAAAAAAATAGTTTTATTTTTCCCGTGTGTATCCTAATTACTTGCTTTTATTAGCAAGTGTTTTACCACTTTGTGATAACGTTCCCATCTTCATGTATCTGGTGCATAGAATGTCCTTAATGCAGGAAAAATTAAGCCAGTTATTACTCAACACAAAGAGAACATGACACAACATCCTCTTTTAAAAGCGCGGACCTTAACTGCACGTGGACACTTATGGTCGCTAGGAGTGCGAGATATAAACTCAATTTGAACTGTCCATGGACACTTTTGGTCTCTAGCGTAGCAAGTTGCAGGTAGGCCCTTAAAACCGACCTGGCTGCATTTGCATATTTGTTTACGGAACAAATTACTTGACGTAACAGATATCAAGATATATAAAGTATACTGCAACTAAGTGACCACGGAAGAGAATTTTAAACTTTTTTTTTTATGGTCAAATATTTTCAAAATCTGATTTAAGCCTAGATCGACCAAACGAAAATCCAATAAGTGTCTACAATATTGAAAAAGTCTTTAAAATGTAAATAACATTTGAAAAAAATGTCTTGTCAGAAAGCATTTATTTTACATATTCTACCAATTTCACATCAAGAAGTAGAGAACAAATAATAAAACATAATGTGTTATTATATCCACATTTTAACAATAGCAGTGTTACTTTTTTGTCTTAAGAAGTTCACTTTTGTAAATTACCAAACAAAGGCTTTTACCGGTTATACAATTTGCTGAGGGTAATGGAATGAATTGTGTAAACATAAGGCTGCTGGAAGATCCCAAGAAACCGGGTTGTGTAAATAGCTCTTGACAGAGAAGATAACTAAATCCTATCTCTTCATTCCAGTAACATAAAACATTCTGAAGTAAAAGTTTATGTCCCTAACAAAAACATGCAGAATGATTCCCTTAGATACATGTTATGTTTACATTTTCGTAGATATATTGTACTGTCAAGGATAGCGAGATAAAAATTTATAATCTCATTATATTTACAATTTAACACAGATGATTTTCATATCTATTTAAAAAAATAGAATTATTTTTTAACCATTAACAAGTGAAACTCATATCAATACTTGGGCTACAATGCAAGACTACATTTCAGAAAATTAACACAGTAAAACATAGTAACTCAAACCGTTCGATATTGTTGGAAATTTTTAATGAAAACATATATATAGAAGTTTAATTAAATTATATATAGTAGCAAAACCATTATGGTAGCACCACGTGAAATTAACATTGATCGATTCCTCCTTTTTGATGGCTCTTGTGTAATTTGTATAATGTAAAGCGCTATAAACATCCTGTTAAGCCTCAATGGAGATACACTGTGGAACGTACAAACACACACACACACACACACACACACACACACAGTATATATATATATATATATATATATATATATATATATATATATATATGTGTGTGTGTGTATATTAATGTGTGTGTGTGTGTGTGTGTGTGTGTGTGTGTGTGTGTGTGTGTGTGTGTGTGTGTGTATGGATTCCTTGACGGATGAAAAAATGTAAGTTACATTGAAATCCGATGTACATCCGTTCTACAGAACGATTTTGCTAAGTTACGTTGTTCCGATATTTCACCAAAATCTTGTCTGGCATCTTCAAAGTGGTTCTGGTTCCAAGTCACAAGTCGAAAAGAAGGAAGCTTTCATCTGCCAGTTGCTTCCTGGCAGGTGTATATATGCTTCCTGGCAGTTATATATTCCACATTTCAACTCGTGTTAACCAGTGTGATTACGTCCAGTGAGATAGTCTATGCCTTAGCACGAATGAAGTTCTAACACATTGAAGGCAGTCTAAAAATATATCTTAATTATAATATTTTTTTGTAATGTGATATTGCTTACGTGATATTAGTAACTTAAACACGTGTGCTGATTACTGCCGTTTACCTTTTTTCATATTTGTCATATATGTAAAGAAAAGAACACAAAGAAAAGAAGATAACGCGCTCAATCAGCAAGAGATCAACGAAGAAAGCGACCAAACCTTTCATTCCAATGTGAAGGGAATACGCGAGTGGAATTTCCAATTTCTGACGAACCTGTGAAATTTGGTAAAAACCAGATATTTTTGTACAAGGGAGACTATCAGCCAAAAAATTTTAGATATTAAAATTATTTGGAAACGCTAAAATGAGATTAATCGTTGAAATATCAAGAAATAATCTAGAAAACGACATTATTAATTTTGTAAAAGATTTCCTAGTAATCAAGGTCAGATGTAATATTTATTTCGAAAATAACTTTTTCAAGGAATTTGCAACATGTATAGGTAAACATTTCAAACACTATCAACTTTTATTAGTTAAATGTAACTCTAAATTACTAGATATAACCGATGAGGAAGAATTCGAGAGATTATAAATAACTACCACTTAAGAAAAACCAATCACCGTAGCATACAAGACAATACTAACAAAGTAAAAGGAAGTGTTATTGGCCCAATATAAAAGGACACATTCAATACATTATTAATTCTTGTGAAATATGTTAAAAGGCAAAGTACGATAGAGTACCTTTGAAGCTCGAGAAGAACCTCACGCCAACACCAGTGCGACCACTGCAAACAAACACTTAGCTAGTATTTCATTAGAAAAAACAGATTTCTTAGTATCGTAGAAGGATTCCTTCTCTATGAACAAGTGTATCGTGTGGGAGGCGCACATACTACCGAGGTTGTTGATAAACACTTAGACTACTTTGCACATTATGGAGTACCTGAGTCCGTTGTTTCAGACAATGGATCTGAATTTTAATAATTAAAAAAATCTTGGAATTACACAAAATTAAAATACATTTTATAAGTACTGAACACCCATCTTCTAATGGATTAATTGAATGGTCCAATTCCACCGTAATTGAACACTTAAGGCTTTTAAATAACCAAGTAGAATTTAAAAACGATATAATTACAAAAAAAGTAAAATATGCAATCATAGCTTACAATAATAGCATCCATTCGGTAACAAAATTAACACCATTTGATGTATTGGATTGGACAAATTGACTGAAATAACGTTTTGAATAATGACATTGAAAATCATGTCACTAACGATTTTGTAATAATACACAAATAGAAAACAAAAAAATTATACGAACATATCGGAGAAACTAACCAGAAAACTAAAGACAACATGCAAGATAAAAGGAACCAGAGTAGAGAGCCTTTAACCAAAATCCCAACAGACGTTTATGTAAACAATTTGCAGAAACAAAGTAAAACCAAAAAAAAAGTTGCTAAAAAAATAGGTGTTTTCAATAAATCAAGAGAGGAAAACAGCTGAAATAAAACCAAGGCACCATAATACTAAGCAGAAAATTCATTTATCTAAAATTAAAAGATGGAGGGAATTCAAAAATATAAAAAGTTAGTCAGCCCTAAATCCTGCTCCAGGCTGGTTCCTTGACAGAGCCACTGCCGACCCAGCAGATTTTAAGGATGTCTCCAAGAATTTAAGGATGATTCCACTAGATTTAGGACCAGTAAAACTGAAGTTTTCATTTCATCCTTTTGTACCTATTATAGTTTAAGTGATTTCATTTTACAGCTAAATTTTTTTGATGTCTATTTCAATGACGTGTTGAATCATTTTTATAGAAATTGTAGCAATTGCCATGCTAATAAGCCAAGAAAGAATTAAAAACTAAATTATAATTTGTAAATGATGAAAGTTAATTGTAAGTTAGATTCAAATAACGTTGTGTATATTATAAACATGCCTATTGTTGAAAAAACAAATTTTAATATTTATACGTTATATTCTATACCAGCTAATTATGAATCAGAATTCGTAACTACTACACATAGCGTCTTAAGAAGCTAATTGGGAAGACTTCGAGGGAAGCTGCTGTTCAACTACCTCCGGACGTTTTGTTTAGGGGTGGAGGCGTTAGGTAATAGTTGTAGACCTTGCTGGATTTAGTGATGGCAGTGCAGTTTATAGCATGGTAAGCATTTTTATTGTTTGTGGAGAGGGAGGAGCATAAGCTCAGTGTTAGTCGAGGTTTCACTCAATTCGCATCTCAATGAATATGAAACGAACTTAAATAATTATTATAAATTTTTAAGTGTATATTAAATTCTTATTGTAATTAATGAAAGTTGTTTTTTTAAAAAGCTACATCCTCGAAACCATACTATAAGTTTTTAAAATATGTATACAAATATATATATATTTGAATGTATTACTGGTTCACAATGAAAACTAGAAGTCATGATCGGCACTCACTTAAAACCACACCAATTTTTTATATGTATACTTTGAGCATTGTTTGCATATATTCCAATGGAATATCCCAAATAAATTTTGAACTCAGTGAACAATAAAAACTTGACCGACTACAGTAAGATCTTTTTATCTGGCCTTCGTTAATTTTGGAAATTACTTATATTTATAAAATAAAATAACTAAACAATGCATTGTTAACCTTACATTTCATATTTAAATTCAATTTAAAATTATAAGATAAATTGAATAAGGATTATTTTGTTTAATGATCTGTATGCTATAAATAGTTGACAACTTTCTACTTGAAGTATGTTAATTCAATGATATGGAAATATTACGTCGATATTTATCTACTGGATAATATCCATTATCCATTTAACAAGAGAATCAACCTTTGAGTCAACACCCTTCCTGATGAATAGAAAACCGTCAGGGAAGTTGTCATAGAAGTTGTCGTAAAAATCAATGGAAAGTATTCTAACAAGTTCACCATCGCTGTCGGCCAAAGCAGTTCTAAAGTTCTGCTTTTCTGAAGTTCGGAAACTAATGCTATTTTTTTTTAAACAAATAAGTTATTAAAATTTTTTCATTCAATAATAATAATAATAATAATAAATTTTACAATATTGTATAAATAATTTAAGTGAAAAAAAAATTAACTGTAATGAGATTTTAATGATAAACCATGTTATTACGTGAATTTTAGTACTATAATTATTGTCCTTGCTTTTCTTTGTCAACTATTAAAAGAACAATAATTACATTACTTTAATGACTTTTCTAATTATAATAGTAACTATTGTCATTCCCCGTGTATTTTGTTCTATAATTTTAACAACAAAAAATATGTATTTTTTAATAGATATCTGCAAGGAGTTTACATCAAACAAAACACATTATTAGTTTGTCATGATCAGGTGTTTTACACAGAATCACAGATCATTAGGCACAAAGAAACATATCAATTACGCTAAGAGGTATTTGTTTTTATTCGTAGAACCCTTTTTTAATTTAATAACATTTTCTTTATTAAATACTCATCTTTAAATACTTACCTAAAGAATTATTCTTTATAAATGAAATTTAATTAGGATATACGACATTAAGAAGATGTCGTATATTTAAGATGTCGACATTAAGAAGATATACTCTTTTTAAAAAAATAAATAGAGGTTTTTTTAACGCATCACTGTGTTAGGCCCAACAACCTTGTCAGTTACCTTATGGAGTATTTCTTTAAAAAAATATATAAAGATTTTTTTTCAAACATCACCATGATATGCCCAACAACCATGTCAGTTAGGATATGTAGTATTCTTTAAGAGAATGTAAAGTTTTTTTTGAAAAATATTTAAAAATATAAAAATTTTTTTTTACACATCACCGTGTTAGGATTAACAACCGTGTCAGTTAGGTTATGTAGTATTCTTTAAAAAAATAAAAAACGTTTTTTTACCCACCACTGTGTTATTATTATTATTATTATTATTATTATTCATTTTGTATTATTATATTCATACGTAATATTATTCATTTTTAAATTTGGTAAAAATATATCTTGTATAAAGCCTGAATGAAGTATTTAAGATTTACCTCACTTTGAAGATAGTAGCATACGATTTAATTATCTTATGATGATTTTTATATGTTAATTTTATGTCGAACTTACTGACAAATTGATTTGTATTTTAACAACTCCCTTGCGTTAGGCATTTGTCGTACAACTGCGAGAGAAGTAGTAAGGAAATGGACTAGCACTAGTAGTAGTAATGAACACTTCAAATGATGAGGACAACTCCCTGGCCAAAGTTTGGAGAAACTCCTCTCCTGACCAAACCCTTTACTGCCAAGGACACGTGTTCAGTTTGAGGTCATTGAGGCAGGTCCTTGCCATGATCACCGGACATGGCCATATACGAAATCATCTACAAAAGGTGGTATTGTTACAAATACTGCCTGTATGTCGTTCGTGCTGCCCGCCGTTTGTTGAACGCATGCGCCTTGATTGAGAGGCCCAAGAGGCCAAAAGAAGGAGACTCTTTAAATCTCAGCAACCAGATCAGGAGTTCAACCAGGACACCTTATACAAGACTCTGGAGCTCGTTAAGGGCACTGGGAGTCGGTTTAAGGTGACGTGATAGGGATACACAAAAAACTCTTACGTGTGACGTAACGGGGGCCCACAGAGCCACTGTAAATTCCCTTCAAAAAAAAAAAAAAAAAAATTTTTACCGAATCATATAAAAAGAGAAGAAAAAGTGTAAATCATTAGGTTTAGTAATATTTATACACAATATTAAGGTTATTGGAAAAATTGGTGGAAAAATTACTTTTTCGTGAAAGCACTGTTTTAGATTGGATAGTAAATTAATTATTAATATACTTAGAAGTTCAATATTTCTTTTGTTATATTACTTCAATTATGTTATTCTAGTCTTGATAACCTAACTTACCTAACATTGCAAGCTTTAAAATACATATGTAATTGTTCCCAGTTCATTTATGTTTGTTATGAAGAATACAGTTTATATGTTCGCTTCGCATTCATCACAACGGTAAATAAACTTATCTTTTATGTGCCTTAATTTTATAATTTGAAATATAAATATTTCGTATGAATTTTAAAGTATTTTGTTAGATGTTACTCAGTATTATTCAATAACAATTGACTGTGCCTATTAACACTGATTAAAGTTGTACTAACTTGTTTTGAAAAATATCGTCTATGAATATCGAAGGCAAAAAAGATTTTTTCGATTTCTTAATTGGACCTAAATCCGCGCCTGCGTATTACCTTAATGAACTTTTAAAGAACGCATTTTAAAAATATAATTTCGTTAATAACAACATATAAGTTATGTACTTACCTTGAATTATTGAATTCTGGATGCATAAGCTACCTTTTAACAATTAGCGAACCAATTTTTTTTCGGGAGGTCGGTTTAATTATTACTTCCAACGCGTACAAAAATATTCCTTAAAATTTTCATGTTACATGTTTGTCTAGGGTTTATTTTTTACACACGCAATGAGAGGCTATGAGCACGTGACTAATTGTGGCGCCACAACAAACAGTAAAACAATAATTCCTGCCCAAAGTAGAGTTGATGTCATTTTTTAGAAATTAGTTACTTAATTATAGCTAACAATAACTTGTAGCTATAATGATTTAACGATTTTATACATTGGAATAAAAGCTTTGAGCTTTTCTTATATTAATAGGGTATAGAAGATAGTTTGTTTTATAGTAACGGATTAATTGTTTTTTTGATTATTGTTAATTGTGGAAGAAAGAAACTGCTCCATCATATTTAGACTATCTTAAATATGACGCATTAAGCGAGTTCTGCATATTTGGACATTTCCTTGTATTTGCCTACAACAAGCTTATCCGATTTTCACAAGCGCATCGCTGAAAAAACAATATTTGTCTAATAACAAGTCATAATAGTAATGCTCCACTTGTTAGTAATATGATTTATAATATTATTGTACTATACAGTACACATTCTTTTGTACAAAACGTTTAATAAAATAGTACATAAATATAGGTTTAAGATATTTATTGTTCAAAACAAAAATTAAAGTGTTTAAATGTTTCTTATTATTGAAATGTGTTTTCTTTGCAAGTCAATGTTATTTGAAAGCTCGGTGGTCGAAATGGCCTGTGCACTGCTTTCTTAACATTGTAAGATCGAAACTGCAATTACTGTCGTTAGTTTTCTCTTTCTATTCACGCACTTCCTTAATCAGTGTTATAAGAGGTATAAAGTATTCAATTTAGGAAAAATGTAATAAATTTCTTACAAATCTGAATTTGTAATAAAAAATAAATCTCTTCTTTGTGTACGTCATTCACTAAATATTTTAAATATGAATATTTACTAACAATAAAATATTCATTATAATATTCAGTTTTTAAAATTTTTACTTATTAATAAAACATTAATGTTATTATTATTTTTTAATTCGAACAATTGCCATCATTTTTGTTTATGGAAACAATATACGCTGTTTCGAGTTTACAATTGTGCCAATTTTAAAATATTAAAAACTAAATACAGATATTAAACAGTAAGAGTCTGAAGGGATTTAATATATAAAACTTTCGTGAGGTAGGATCACAATTTCAAAGTTTCAGGTTTTGAGTCTTACTTGCTCCAATAACTCATGTTTCAATGGATATTCGCTAACAAGACCGTACTCTTTAAAAAAACAAGTAATTGCTCTCAATTAATGATTGCAAGTAAATACTTACCTGAAGCTTAAATTTTCGATTTAAAATAACCACGAAGGGATATTTGGTTGCAGAACTGACGCAGTCTTCTGCAATCACTCTTTGCGATACTTTTGTTTCTTTTAAGTCTTGCGTAAACGGAAAACCAAATTTATATTGTTCTTCGTTTAGGTGGGGTGTTTTTTGTCACGAAGTCGGCCGCAGCCCCTGAAATAGTGTTATCAAAATAATGTTGTTCGAATTAATATTAAAAAATAAAATAAAATTTAGCGTAAAAATTAATTATTAGATAGCTCTAATAGAAAACTATCTTGAATAGAAATATTACTGATAACTGAAGAAGTAGTATTACACATGAGAGAAGTAATATGATTAGAAACAATTTAACAAGTTACATTTTAGGAAATAGTTTTGAAAAAATTTACAATTTTTAAACACAAAGAATGGGATAATAAATTTAACAAAGTAGATAGTACAGCGTTTATTCATAAAATATGTTTTCGTCTTAGAAAAGTATTTCGATATTAGACTTTAGCATAATGTTAAATACAAGGAAAACACAAAGTGATTTTACTGAACCTTGTCAGAAATGTCAGACCACGCACCGCCAGCCAAGGCAAGCGGTGAAAATAAACAAAAATTTATATAACTGTACTTTAACACTGCAATCCTAATCTAATCCAATTCATATTATATTTCTGAAAGTTTGTGTGTTTGTTTGTTTGTTTGCTTGATTGTTTGTTTGTTTGTTATTCAATCACGCTTTAACCACTGAACCAATTGAGATGAAATTTGGTAAGAATATGGTTTAAGTATCTGAGATACATATTGGCCTATTCCCGTTTTACAAAGCGTCATTATACTACTTACCCAGGCCAAAATAATTATTAGTTTTTAGTTTTGTAGCATGTGTTAACTGTTGTTATTTACTGGACCTGATTTAGGTACCTGAAATGAACATAGATTCAATCCTATCTTAAGAATCTTAATCTGTGTTTTATTTATTGAAAAATTATTGCTTTTAATGTAACATTTTCAATATTTTAATTGAAATTTTTTTGAAAACTGACTTTAATTTGTTACTTTGTGTTGAATTTTCAATATTAAATGTAAAAAAATCTCTACACAGAGTGCCAATTGTAAGGTAGTATATATATTTGTGTAATTACATTATATGAAAAAATGGTAAATAGGCAGTGTAGCATATCCTGGATTTTTCGATATTTTTGTTACTAAAATGCTTTATTATGTGCCAAAAAGCAAGAATCCAAAATATGGAAGTACGATAAGTACGATAAAATCGAAATAAAAGTGACCAACATAATCTCAAAATTGCTACCCGGCGAAAATCAGTAACGTGTTGTAAATCGGTAAAAAAAAAAAAAATACGTCTAACACGGGTTTTGGGTGATAACAAACCTATTTTTAAAAAGAATACTGCATAACCAAACTGACATGGTTGTTAGGCCTAACAAGGTGATGCGTGAAAAAACATTTATATTTTTTTAAAGAATACTACATATCCAAACTGACACGGTGATGTGTGAAAAAAACCTTTATTTATTTTTAGAATACTACATAACCTAAATGACACGGTTGTTAGGCCTAACTCGGTGATACGTGAAAAACCTTTATATTTTTTTAAAGAATATTACACATCCTAACTGACATGGTTGTTAGGCCTAACACGGTGGACCGTGAAAAAACCTGTATATTGTTTTAAACAATACTACATAACATAACTGATACGGATGTTGAGCCTATCACGGTGATGTGTGAAGAAACCTTTAATTTTTTAAAGAATACTACATAACCTATTTGACACGGTTGTTAGGGCTAACACGGTGATGCGTGAAAAAAACCTTTATATTTTTTTAAAGATTACTACATATCCCAACTGACACGGTTTATTGGGCCTATCCTGGTGATGTGGGAAAAAAACCTTTATTTTTTTTTTTGAATACTACATAACCTAATTGACAAGGTTGTTAGGCCTAACACGGTGATGCGTGAAAAACCTTTATATTTTTTTAAAGAATACTAAATATCCTAACTGACATGGTTGTTAGGCCTAACACGGTGATGCGTGAAAAAACCTGTATATTGTTTTAAACAATACTACATAACATAACTGATACGGATGTTGAGCCTATCACGGTGATGTGTGACGTAAACCTTTATTTTTTAAAAGAATACTAAATAACCAAATTGACACGGTTGTTAGGCCTAACACGCTGATGCGTGAAATACCTTTATATTTTTTAAAATAATACTACATATCCTAACTGACACGATTTTTAGGCCTATCACTGTGATGTGTGAAAAAAACTTAACTTTTTAAAGAATACTATATAACCTAATTTACACGGCTGTTAGGCCTAACACGGTGATGCGTGAAAAACCTTTATATTTTTTTAAAGAATACTACATATTCTGACACGGTTGTTGGGCCTATCACGATGATGTGTGAAAAAACCTTTATATTTTTTTAAAGAATTCTACATATCCTAACTGACACGGTTGTTAGGCCTAACATGGTGGTGCGTAAAAAACTTTACATTTTTTTAAAGAATACCACATATCCTAACTGACATTGTTGTTGGGCCTATCATGGCGATGTGTGAAAAAACCGTTCTTTTTTTTAAAGAGTACTCCAAACCTTAACTGACACGTTTGTTAGGCCTAACATGGTGATGCGTGAAAAATCTTAAATTTTTTTAAAGAATACTCCATAAGTCAACTAACATGGTTGTTAGGCCTAACGTGGTGATGCCTTAAAAAAACCTTTATTTATTTTTTAAAAAAGAGTACTCCAGAACCTAACTGACACGGTTGTTGGGCCTAATACTGTGATACAGGAAAAAAGACTTAATTTTTTTTAAAGAGTACACAATAACCTAACTAACACGGTGGTGCGTTAAAAAAACCTCTATTTTAAAAAAGAAGTACACTATAATCTAACTGACACGGTTGTTGGTCCTAACACGGTCATGCGTGATCTTTAATGTATATTACAGTTGCGGGGAGAAGCCGTGATGGGTAACAAGTAATCATATTATATTTCTGAAAGTTTGTTTTTGTTTATTTGTTTGTTATTCAATCACACTCTAACTACTGGACCAACTGAGATTAAATTTGGTATGAACACGGTTTAGGTACCTTAGATAATCACAATACTATTCCAGTTTAATTGAATAATAGTGACTTTATAATAATACTGTATTTTATTAAAATATGACAGGACCCTGTTTTAGAGTATCGAGTAGCAAAAATGTATATTTCTTGACCGAAAACCTAAAATCGTATAATATTGTAAATACATATATATTAAAATGAAATGACCTATTCTGATTTTGAAAATCGACTACAAATTTTATTGCCTACATTATAATTGCAGGTAAAGCCGCGACGGGTTACAGCTAGTTATTATATATTTCTGAAAGTTTGTGTGTTTCTTTGTTTCTTATTTAATCACGCTTTAACCACTGGATCAATTGAGATGAAACTTGGTATGAAAATGGCTTAGGTATTTGAGATAAATATAAGCCTATTTCCGTTTTAGAAAGCGTCATTATACTACTTACCCAGCCCAATATAAATATGTAGTATTTAGTTTTGTGACATGTTTAATACTAGTTAGGAGAAATTACTGTTTACTGTTTACTGGACCTGATATTTAGGCACCTGAGATAGATATAGATCTAATCCCCTTTTAAGAATCTTAATCTGTGTTTTTATTTATTGCAACGTTATTGATTTAAATGTTAAGTTTTCAATTGTTTAAGATGAATTTTTTTCAAAACTGAATCTAATTTGTTGCTTTATGTTGAATTTTCAATATTAAATGTAAAAAAGTGTGCAGATTATCATACGTTAAAATTATTATAATTGCAAGTACTCTCTCTTTGTGAAAGTATGGTTTGCTTTATTGTTTGTAGTTTTGTTATTTTTAATTTCATTAGATCAAATAATTACAATCTTTTCTTTCTCATTTAAGACTTTTCAAAGTTTTCGACGCAAAGTGCAGAATATAAAACATACACAATTTTATTAGGGTACTTTAATTGTAAGGTAGTATATATATTTTTGTGAATACATTATATGAAAAAATGGTAAATATGCAGTGTAGCATATATTGGATTTTTCGATATTTTTGTTACTAAAATGCTTTATTATGTGCCAGTAGTAAGGATTTGTGAGTTCTTGGACGTGTTCAGAGGTCAGAGATCAAACGTCAAAGTCAAGATCAAAGATCAATGTCATGACACTATTTTCGTTTGGGGTCAAGTTCATGGGTCATTGTCAAAATCAAAGGTCAAGGTCATGACCCTACTTATGTGGGAGATCAAGGTCATGGGTGAAGGTCATGTGTCATCTGCCACACAGCCAATTATTATGTAAGCTCTGGCAATCGTCCAAACATTACATCACCGACCGCCGCCAGTTCTGGCAAGCGTTTACGTATGTCGTGAGTCTTGCAAGTGTTCGCAGATTACATCATCGCTCGCCGCCGCGGGCATTTATTTGATAACTGTTATTTTTTTTTTTTTTTTTTTTTTGAGTTTAACGTCCGACTATTGTGCACACTTGGGCTAATGCAGACGGTGGGGATGATTTATAGCGTATGAAAATGCCAAGCCCTCGCCGGGAATCGAACCCGGGTCCTCGGGGTGAAAGTCTAGTACGCTATCCACTAGACCACCGAGGCGGCTAGTTTGATAACTGTATATATATATATATATGCAAACGAAAAATTGTTTGTATAAAATCCGGTACCGATCAAATATCTGATACATAGGAGGACCGGACACGTTGGTATAACGTATTATTTATTATGGCTTATATATCAGATATGAGCAGTGTACTTAAAACCATGTCAACGATGTGTTATCATCGCCGTTATTTGAAATCGTGGACGGGTGCTGAGACAATTGTCCAGCGAATAAGAAATTTTTATTGAGGTGTTTAAACGACTTTTTGAGAATGCATTGTGTCAGCGCTCATTGTCTCAGTTCTAATGTGTCGATTTATAAAATTAAAAACAAAATGAGAGAGACATTTTCTATTTTGCCTAAATCCTATCCTAATATCGATGATATGGTTGAGGTCTGACTTTTACACAGTTGTGAGGGACTCTGTTATCTGTATATGCTGCAGGACACTCATTGACGAGTGAAAAGAAACCGAAGTGCCAAAAGAAAAACATGCAAAAGCATGGCCCTTATGTGATTTAGTGGAATTGTATCAAATGTAATCAAGGAAAGTTTAACTATTTGAATGCTAATTATTCTGTGTTTGTAATTATTTATTAGATTCCTTATTATTTACAAGTGAAAGGTTTAAACAACTAGCTAGCCGGCGTATAAGTCATACCTAAATGTGTTTTCCTGTTTAAGAATGTGTTACACAAAGCCGTCCAGGAAGGTGTTGTAATTTATTCTTGGCTCGTATTTCCAACACATGCCGTTTTCTAAGAATATATTGTGCAATGTAATGGTTGCTACTTTGTTTCTCAACACGTGCACAGCTCGGTGACTGGTATTTCCTACTCATGATTTTCATCTGACATTTCCTTATTGACAAACGTTCAAGGCTCAGTCCTAATTGAACATTAGTTACGTGAACACGATGTTGCGTTTATTATTATTTATAATTTTATTTGATTTTTGCGAATCGCAAAATCAAACTTTATTTGTTTTGGAATATCTAAATAATTATGGATATTTTGCTTCATCACTGCCGGCTAATAATAATGATAATATATTACAATATCTTGATTCAAACAGTGTAACAAGAGTTATAACCCAATTTTAAGATTACTACAGTATTATACCAGATGGAACTTTGAATAATGAAACTTTAGAATTAATTTATAAAAAGAGATACGGTGTAGAAGACGGATTTTTCGATTTGAAAACAGTTAGTAAGTGGCAAAAGAAAACGTTAAAATGGAATTATGCTATATCTAGTAAATCATATTTGGATATAGCTGATTTAGCTTTTAAAACGTGGGAAAAATATTGTGATTTAATTTTTATTAATGACAGAGTTAATAACGATATTTTAATTTCAAATAAAAGAGGTAAACATAAATTTCAAAAAAGTGGTAAACATAAATTATTGTGGAACCGATTTTGATGGTAAAGGTCAGGTTTTAGGCAATTCGTTTTTCCCTTCAACAAATGGTGTGTTAGTCGAAATTCATATTGATCAAGATGAAAATTGGTGTTCTGAAAAAGATGTTAAAAAATGTTCCGACGATCAAGTAGCATTACTATCGGTTTCAATTTATGAAATAGGTCATGCTTTAGGCATCTCGTATTCTAAAGAAATTAATTCAACAATGTACCCCTTCTACACTGACAGAACTCATCTTGGAAGAGACGATATTTTAGCGATATAGAGCCTATATGGAAAGAAAAATTTTACATCAACAGACAAGTCTCCGTTTGTTCCTAAAAAAAATATATATTAATACACCAAGAGCAACACAGGAAGTAATATTATGCAATTTAAAAAATGTAAATACGTTTTTATTATTTAATCGACAATTGTGTATTTTTCATGAAAATGGTTTTGGACAGTTCAGTTAAGTGATAAAACAATTAATGTTGCACGCAACTTATCAGATTGGTTAGACTTTTTACCACCGAATTTTGAAAAAATAGATTTTCTCTATCAGAGACCTAACGGTAGCCTCGTAATGTTTATAAACCAACAAATATATATGATTTATTTCCCATCTTTCCAACTTGTAAACGGATATTCCATAGCAATACAATCGCAATGCGGGAGAGCTAACATATGATTTCAAGGGTTAGTAAATACTTACGTAAGAAGAACATATTTCTTTTTCGATGACTATTACTTTATGGAAATAGATGAAGATTATTTTAGGGTTAGAAAATATGGAGCTACTTATAAAGTATTTAATGGTCTACCAACTGCACCAGACTCGGTGTTTCGATATATTAACGGTTTGTTGTATGTTTTTAAATATAATTCTGTTTTTGAATTTAATGAGTTTACTATTTCCGTAGAAAGAGTGGAATCAATTGATTAATCAATTTTCGCTATAAAATGTTTAAATAGTGAAAATATTTTATTTCAAATAAAACAAATTCTTGACGCGCATTTAATATCCGGGAAGAACAATAAACAGAGAGAGGTGTGGGAATTATACAACCAGCCTGTTGGAACAGTTCCAACATGACGCAGTTTTCTTCTGCTATATATTGCCGGCTTTCGCGTTGCACATGTATCAGTCAACTACAGTTTCTACAATGTGTTTCCAAGCAGCAGATATCGTTCCCGACAAGGAAACAAAAGAAACTATGGTAGAAGAAGAAGACGTTGAAGAGGAAGAAGTTGAAGAGGGAGAAATTGAAGAGGAAGAGGATGAAGCTGATCACAGCTACTCGAAAAAATGGAAAGGGTTAATTCCTCCACCTGTAGAAAAAGAGGAGGATCGGGACATGCCGTCAACATCCGGAGCACCAACTACCCAAAACTTATCTCACTATTCATTCGAAGATTGTATGACAATTTTAAGACAATCAGTAAAAGTAGTTTGACAAAATCGGCAGATTCAGCCGAAAAAAATTTTTCGGAATTAACAAGAATGATACAGTCGATTGAGAAGAGAAACGCGCCGGCAGAGACAGCTGTGGCAAAAAATACAAGGAAGGAAGCGGAGATGGCGAATGATGCGATGACGGCAGAAGAGGAACTGGCAGCGATGGAGGCTGCGGTGGATGCGATGGAGGCGGCGAGGTCTGCGGAGAAGGCCATGACGATGGAGGCGGCGGTGATGTCCACCGAGAAGGAGTAGGCGGAAGCTATGGAGGAGGCAGAAGCAGTAGAGAGAGCGGAGGCGGCTATGGAAGTATGATAAAAAATGTAATATAATAAATATTTAAATAAAAGTACTAGTATATCATTTATCTCTTTGTTTTATTGTCAATGAAATAACAGTGTCTATGATTAGGTTATATTACGTAATAATTTTAGTATTTAAGATTGGTTATTGGAAAGTCTAATTCATATTATATTTCTGAAAGTTTGTGTGTTTGTTTGTTTGTTTGTTATTCAATCACTCTTTAACCACTGGACCAACTGAGATGAAACTTGGCACGTATATGGTTTAAGTATCAGAGATACATATAGGCCTATTCCCGTTTTACAAAACATCATTATACTACTTACCCAGCCCAAAATAATTATCAGTTTTTAGTTTTGTAACATCTGTTAACTATAGTTAGGTTTAATTACTGTTTACTGAACATGAGATTTAGGCACCTGAGATAGACATAGATCTAATCCAATTTTACAAATCTTAATCTATGTTTTATTTATTGCAAAATTATTGTTTTTAATGTTACATTTTCATCTAATAATAATCACAATCTGGTATTTTTCATTTAAGACTATTCAATGTTTTTAAAGCAGAGTGCAGAATATATATATTATATACAATTTTATTAGGGTACTTTAATTGTAAGGTAGTATATATATTTGTGTAATTACATTATATGAAAAAATGGTAAATATGCATTGCAGCATCTATTGGAGTTTTCGATATTTTTCTTACTAAAATGCTTTATTATGTGCTCAAAAGCAAGAATCCAAAATATGAAAGCAGGAGAAGTACGATAAAAATCGAAAATAAAAGTGACCAACATAACCTCAAAATTGCTACCGGCGAAAATCGGTACCGTGTTGTGCTGATTTTAGACGTATTTTTATTGTTTTACTGATCTACAGTATTGTTTATACAATTTTATTGTTATAAAATTGTAATATTTATAAATTTTTATAAATAAGCAATAAAATTTATAGTCAATATATTAAAATGAAATGACCTATTCTGATTTTGAAAATTGACTATAATTTTTATTGCTTACATTATAATTGCAGGCAAAGCCGCAACGGGTAACAGCTAGTATATATATATATGTGTATGTGTGTGTGTGTGTGTGTGTGTGTGTGTGTGTGTGTGTGTGTGTGTGTGTGTGTGTGTGTGTGTGTGTGTGTGTGTGCGCGCGTGTATGAGTGAGAGTAAACAATCCTGTGTCCACTTTACTACGATATTCTTTCGATGCATCGGAAAAATTACGTATTGTGATTTTAGTTTATTACTGTAGTTTATTGTTATTCCAGTAACACGTGTAGTACCGGGAATATTGATGGTCTTAAATAACGACACAATTACTTTATACGTATATTTTTATCAGTCAAGATATTTTTATTAATAATCAAATTTGCACCGTTCTGTTAATATGAATCTGTTTTGTTGTGGTTAATTACACATAATGTTTACTTTAATTGTCACCTACTTTAAACTTGTAGTAAAGTTGATATCACTTGATGTTAATAAAGTTTTTTTCAGACATTAATTCATTATAATATTTGTCCTTTCCCAAAATTGATATAAAGTATTTACTTTCTGCATTATTATATCATTCAACAGTTAGCAATAAACTTTGAGAAATTGTTAATTAAACTCCTACGGAGGTTTCTGGCATAGCGGTTTGAACCACAAGCCATATTAATACTTGCTGAGGCCTATAATTAATAAAAAGTATTAACTTTGTAAATGAGTACATCATTCATTCCATCACCATGTAACTTTGGAAAATTGTTGAGTATACTCCGGCGAAGATTTCTGCATAGCAGTTTCAATCACATTCCTTTGCAATAATAGCCCAAGCCAAAAATAAAGTAGTTTCTATTCATCCCCTTAAATTCAAAAATTTTTTTTTAAAGTTTTAGTCGATGAAACTTGACGTTAATACAGCTTTTCAAACTTTAATATGGCATTTTTCAACAAACTATACAATAGGTTTTGATTTAAATAACAATGTAATTCTGGGTTAGTAAATTCATTACAAATCCATGACAATATAACAAATGCATTTATGATGAATTTTAATGAGCACTGTCTTACCTACATTATAAATAATCATGTTGGTTTTAGGAATCGCAGCACGCAACAGTCTCGCTGACGTTATGGAAGGTACTTAAGTACATGACCTAAGTAGGAATTAACCTAATTTATTTTATATTACTTGTTTTTTTAAAACAAATTTTAAATATAATGAAGTAATATTATATTATGGCCTTCAGATTTTGTTCCTTATCTTGGTGACCATTATTGGTAAACAAAATTGAAAACACATTTGAAAAAATAACCTCTATTTATTGACAATTGTAATACATCGAAGAATATATTATAGAAATTATGAAATCTTTTACTTGAAACTTTATGTGTGTTCGGATCAGTAACAATCTGCCACCAGGGACGCACTACGCCTATTATAGCAAAGGTTTACAAATAAGCGTCATGTGCCACAAGTGACGCACGGATATAGCCTCTAAAACATTAAGAATGCAGTATTTTTCCGGTTGCATATTACCGAAAATTTTATATAGACACATATTCCAAAACTTTTAAGGAAAAAATTACGCCTATAGTTAAGATACAATTGACGCTTGGCAGAATACATATTTCGGAGCACAAAAGCTTGTCGTATAACATAAGGAAGGAAAAGTAGAGGAAACGTTTGTTGTACAACTTGAATTCTCTTACCATATAAAATTAATTGTATTTATTTTTCGTTATTATTTTTTTTATTTCACAAATGGGTAATATACATTATCCATTTCCGAGACTTGTCAATCCTCGTGAACACATTGTTGGTATAGTTTGGAAAATAAAAATTTTCGCCATAAATCCTTAAAAAAAAATATGAAAAAACACCGGCAATTTCACCATCGCATACCAAAGGGCCACCATAGTCGCCATGAAACGACGAATGATGATTTTCTGTCGCAACACATACGCTGCTGACATTACAAAAGTTATAATCTAGTAAACATTCGTCACTAAATGTTGGTTTTAAACTTTTCAAATGATTGAATTTATCATTAGATATATAAGGTGTAATTCCATAGCTCAGGAAAATGCATGTTTTCTTCATTAGTTTGTTTACTTCAAGCGGAACTTTTGGTTGAGGTAGTCGCACCCTTGCCACTCTGTCGTTAAACTGAAGAGGTTGTTCTAGTTCTACAATTCCGAGGTTTAATCTTCGATAACAGCTTTTAAACAAAATAAAACCAAGTGTATTGAAATGCAGGGCAAAGAAACTTATAAGAAATTATGTCTGTTATTTTTATTCAATTATAAAGACATTTAAACAATATTGTACTGATTATTTTTGCTTACATTAAGACAACATGTTCTTGAAGTCGGGAAAGTAAGTAAAGGTGAAAAACTAATTACATTATCACGCGTACAATGTTAGTTGACCGAGCGAAAAGAAATCTCCTCTTGTATCAATTCGACTTTGAAACATTTCGTTTGTGTGTTTGTGTGTTTGTTCCATAGTTTCAGTCAATCAAATTAACCGATTATTTAGAAAACCGGTACAAAATTAAAATGTACATGGCACGAACTATCGACGTTTGAGAAAAATGATAATTTTGACCGTTTCATGGTGAATGAGCCTAAAACGTCCAATAAAGTTTCTATTGGCTTCGTAAGTGTTACGGGTGCATCGGAGCGCTGTCTTGGCCAATCGATTAATTAAAAATATATTGCGAGTTCTACTGTTCTTAAAGCTATACTAGTTTAATTAAGTTACACTGATCTTGATAAATCAACTGACAATGTATGCTTTCAAATGTGGATCTCTGTTAATGTTTGCTTCTTATCAAGTTTATAGTTAAGAGGTTAACTGTTAAGTTAAAACAAATCATTATTTATACATGATTTGTGACTAAGTTTATGAAAAAGTTTGTCTACTAAGATTTTCATTCATTGTAAAATACGCATTATAAATTCCTTACGGTTTTTACAAAAAAAAAATAAATAATAATAACAAATTGATAAGTCGTAATTCAGTGTTAACACTTTTACAAGCGGCTGATGAAGTAAAACCAAATTGTAAATGTTTTATTTAAAAAATAAATGAATAGATATCCACACACAAAATCAGTTGGCAAAAAAAGATTAATATTTACTTATATAAAATAAGACTTATTTAAAAATATATTAGAAAGATAAATTAACTTTGTATAAACTGAGGATGAAGGATTCAAAATAGTTCCTCCCAAACCCAAAAAATATCTTGACTATAACCAGCCTAAATTTCAAAATGTTTTTATTACATCTTACTTTAATACCAATTAATTATTAAGATTCGTGCATAATCATTTTGATAAAACGGTAACAGTCTGAGTAAGATCATACAATTACAGTTTAAATAACGCACTTTACAGTAGAATATCGTATATATCCATACATAACTTACGTATATTTACCTTTTTTTATTGGTTTGCGGATGCACAAACACAGTTTTAACCTTTAACGAATCTTTTTTTCTAACAATGAGAGTATAAGATACGTCCCCAACGCGTACATAATAGTTCTGCGCTCTCTTTGTTTCATATCCATTTTTAGGGTTAAATTTCACTAACAAGCATTCAGCAGATGTAAGCACATGTCGTTTGTTAATAATTGAGCCAGAACACAAAAATTGTATTCCCTTGATAAACACACAAAAATTAAATTAAATTTTTAGTATTAAATTATAAACAAGAATTTATTGTATTATAGTGTAATACATCTCAACTGATTGAACAATTATATACACAGCAGAAAAGCTTTGAGCTGTTGTTAAATTAGTGTATAGATAGTTGTGTTTAATAGCAATTCAATAAATGAAGGTTAAGACTTGTTCATGGTGGGGGAAGGAACTGCTCCGTCGTATTGAGAGAACGGTTAACCTAATGCATTTAGCGAGTTCTGCAGACGCAGGTATTCCCCTACAACTGCCCACCACAACGCCTCACATTAGCTCTCCACGATAAAACAAATAATATTAGTCTAATAACGACTCTTATAGTCCTTTCACTTAGTAAACAGCATGAACGAGAATTTCTCACATATGTAAAAGAATTCCCTCAAACTTCCACCAACAGTCTATTGACACAGAAACGGCCAAACTGAGTCCACAGACTGTTACTACTCAGCGATAGTGATACAGAATAAAGGAACTGTGGTGAGAGAGTGGGGATTGGACTCCTTTTCTCTCTTACTGTGTCCCACTGGTACTCTTAGGAGACCGTTTTTTAACAGCTGACCTATAATAGTTTCGTTTTATTTATTAGTAATATAAGTACATTTTTATTTCTGGCTACTTCTAAATAAATAGCATTGATTTGTTTCTATATAAAATAAAAAAATTCAGAATAGAAACTTTCAAATTATATAATGTTCAAACAAGAAGAGACATTATTTTAAACAGTTTTAAATTGAAATATGTGCTTAAAGCTGCCTTCATTCTATTGACTGTAAATGTATTTCAATGTAGATCCGTGTTTGATGTGGCCAAAGATCGGTCAGTCAATAGGTTCGGCCAGTTTACTGCTCCTTTCAACTGTTCACATGAACATCGTAGGTTCGATATTGTAATTTCTGTTAGCTTTACCCTCTCTATTAACGATTTTTTTCCCAAATATTAATCTCATAAAATATGAACGTTTAGAAAATAATGTAATTTATTTAATGATGGCTGTTAACGTAAATATTATTTTTAATTTTACCGTTTTGCAATTATTTGTTTATATGGCAACAATAAACGGTGTTTCGTGATAATGGATCAAAACTTATTCTCTAGTGACTGACAAACTAGAACTTAAGAATACATTGGTTTACCAGTTGTAAAATATGAAAAGCTAAGAATTATTATTAATGCCTAATAATTTGGAGGGAAAATTTTAAAAAATCTTCTAGATGTAAATAGAACATCATCGTAACATATCTTTAGGTATTACTTCATTAGGCCATTCTTCATTGGATACCCGCTAATAAAATTGTTCATAGTTAATAAAATACTTTTCCGGTTAGTAATTGCAAATACATACTTACTTGCCCTTTAACTCTTATATATATAGCAGCCATGAAGGGATATGTGGTTGCAGAAGTTATATATTCCCCTCCAATTATTCGTTTTGATACTTTTGTTTCTTTTAAGTTTTGCGTAAAAGGAAAACCAAGTTTGCGTTGTTCTTTGTGTAAGTGCGGGTCGTTTTTCGGCAAGATATCGTTAACTGTGCCTGAAATAATGATTCCATAATAACAAAGCATTAATTAATATGTAAATAAAATTAAACACAAAAAATAATTAAAGACTATCTTGAAAAAGACCTGTTAATGATTATAATATCTTTTTATGTGGAAAAGAAATAAATTTATTAAAAACACTACTTAACAAGAAAAACCTTACAAATAGTTTTGGACAAACACATTTCTTTAAGAAATATAAACAAAAATGGGGAAAATAAATGTTTGCAAATAAGTAAAACAATTTTTGTTAAATTAAATTAAATCCGAAAAATTATTGATGATTTTTAAAGCTTCATGATTTTAATGATTTTTAACCCTAATAGTGTCATGCAGAACACAGTGAAGTGTAAGCCGTTTTCCTTGTACTGTGCATGGTTATGTTTGAAATTCAAATTAAAATATAATTCCTGCTTAAAACTTAAAGTATTGTATATCATGTTTTGCAGAAAGATATGCTAAATTCAATGATTATAAGCAAAAAAAAACAAAAAAATGTTTTAAGACAGTTATGACCTTTGGAATAAGAGAAAACTCTGTTTGTTAATTTAGAAACCCAATTCCATGGAAGAATAGAAAAAATTTTTTGTAATTTATTTCAAAATATACAAAAGTTTCTAAATTTATATGTAAATAAGATTATGTTTATAAATATATAAAATTCTTAATGGTTGAAATGTGAGAAAGTAAACATTATTCTTGGCACAAATGTCTGAAAAATACCTCCAAACATACAGTTGTATACAACAATATGTAAACTCAAATAAAACCATTTCAATTCATATACCATTTTGAAGAAAATTATTCAATGAATTTAATATATAACATTTAATATATTTAATATATATGAATTTAATATATACCATAAGTATGACATTTGTTTGAAGAAAAAATTTAAAAATATATATATATTGAGAATGTGATATTTTTCTCTGTCAAATTTACAAAAAAACTTGTTTATATTCACCCTTTGAAAAAATAGTAAACATTTTTTTAAATTTTTTTCAAGACATACAAAAGTTTCTAAATTTAATCTTAAAGATAACAATATAATTTATTTTTCAATAACTTCATAACTTTTTATGTTACAGTCGAAACAATGAAATTAGTACACATTTTCGGAGTGAATATTTTACAATCGTTTAATGTCGGTATGAAAACAAATTTACAAACACTACTAATAGATATCATATAGATATCATGAAATTAATGATACATGTTAAAAGAATGTTAAAATTATTAAAAATTAAAGAATATTACTTTAGTGGAAATAATCTGAAGGAAAAAAAATAGTTTAGGTATAGGCTATTAATAAATTCACTTTTATCACTTGTATTTACTTATAAATCACTTTTCATCTCACACATTATTATCTAATAACAAATTTTTAAACACTTCAAAACACCAAACAATTATTAAAATCTTACATTTTCTAATGATATTCACAAAAGATATACTTTGCAAACTGTACTTTCTACAAAGACTTTGCAGACAATTAGTATACAGCTGCCGTGCAAACCGTGAAAATCGTGCACTTTTAGCTTCAAAATAGAATATTAGACCTTTGGATTTCGTAGATAGCAATTATACTACTTTATAGAGTAACTTATAGTCTATTTAATAGAACAAACTACGTTCAGTTATAGCATTAAACAGGCTAGTAATCGTTGTTTTCAATGAGGTCTGTATTTCGTAGATTTCTACATCAAATGTTGACCATAGTTTGAAAAATCATAGATACCAAACTATAACTTGTAGACAAATATAATCAACAGATGAAATCTACAGGAAGATCTAATCTTTCAAACGGTATCAACTAAAATCATGTGGCTAATGATTTACTTGGTTGAATGTTTTTTTGAAACATTAACAAATTCCACTCGCAGTATTGCAAGCAACTTTAGCTCTTCTAGTTTGTGCGTTTCTTTACGATTTTATTAAAACAAATTAAAGTAAACTTTATAAATCTAAAACAAGCTAAATAAAGCTTGGAATCTTTACTTTCTAATGGTATTTATTTCATTAAGATTGTTACAGGATAAATGTGTTAAAACATGGTGTTAAAGCAACGGTGTTTTCAACGAGTTATAAGTCGCTAAGCACTTAGAGGTAGGATTTTAAACGGCTTATGAGTCGTTCATCGCTTCTAGGGTTAACAATATTGGTGTATGATAGTTTTATGTTAAAATTAATAAAATTTTTAAATTAAATTTTTTTCAGTTGGGTAGAGCTTCATCAAAATCATGATGTTTCTTAAAATGAAAAAAAACCTGAATATATATTTGTATATACACACACACACACACACACATATATATATATATATATATATATATATATATATATATATATAAAATTCAAGGCTATTTGCTATTACAAAATAAAGATAAACTTAAGACTCATTCTTTGCACGAATGTTTATAAAGTTAATTACGTCTGACGATGATTAAGTGTAAACGTTCATTGTCTAATCAACAGGGCAATAAATATTAATATTCTCTAATTACGAGTAAGACGCTTGCTACAATAAACGATTGTTACTCTAAAAGAAAAAAAAATATAGCTAGCTACCTATTTGTAAAAGGAGAATTATTTTATTATATATTGTCCTCTAATTTCTCCATCTCTTTTAGGCTTAATTGCGATTGAACATGCTAATGTTTTTGGCTTGACTAGTACAACTTAAGCCAGATAAAAATTTCGCCGCTAAACTATGTCAACCATAATGTCTTGTACTGTATCACCTGTCAATATTACACGCTATAGGACAGCTGAATATCCTTAATTCTACCGACGACAGATTACGTTTTCTAATTTTCATGATTTTATAAATATTCTATTCTTTTATTTTTCCTTAAGTCCTATTATACTTCAGCATAATGACAAATATAAAATACAAACAAATTATTTTACTGAACTATATCAGAAATGACAAACCACTCACCGCCAGCCAAGGCAAGGCTTGTGCTTACAGCAACCAGTAACTTAGCTAACAACATTTGTGTCTGAAAATAACCAATAATTTATATAACTGTACAATTTGATATTACATTGCAATAATTAAATAATTTCCACAAATATGTAAGCTGTTAGGATTTTCATCATTGTAAGTCCCAGACTTACTTAATTTTATTTAATAATTAATACAAATTGCTCAATAAATCAATAACTAATTGTTCATTTATATCAAAGCCTTAAATTATATAATAACTAAGAGTTTCTTTAACATAAAAAGACCTTTGTGCTTAAGGAATGAAAATATAATTATTTACAAAAATTTTTACTAATAATCTTGAACTTATTAAAATATCCTTGAACGCGGCTCTATCGCTCAAAATTTTTAAATTGTATTTTTAACTTTTAAAATATAAAATATCATGTAGCCGTTAAATTTAATTACAGGAAGATCGAAAATAGCTCGGATAAAGCCGGTAAAAGTAAAAATTCTTTTAAATGTTTTGAAATCCTTTTAAAATAATTTTAATTTATTTTTATATCGTAATGACTGATTACTGCGTTTATTATAATAAATTAGTTTTTCAAATATATTGAATATGTAAAATTTCAGTCAAACAGCTCTTTTTACAACGATTTAAGTAAATTATAGCTGCTAAATTCTTACCTAGATTGGGTCTTAATATAATAACTTCTTGAATAGTTAATTTTATAATTTAATTTCAACGGAAAATCAATATTTCTCTTTGTAATAATCAAAGTGATCTATACACATAAAAAATATCAAACATATTATGTCCTTGAATAAATACCAGTATCCTTTTAGTATAACGGATATAATTTTGTGTCCCTGACTTACTCAGTAAAACGACGTACGTGTAAGCTATTTTATATGTTAGAAGCTATTTACAGCTACTTATTAAATAAAACATAATTATAGATATACTTATATTACAAAACTTATCAATTTAAAAAACAATAATTAACGATATTTATTAGGAATATTAGGGAAGTCAACCTAATCCTTGACGCTTTTGTTATACTTATTAGAGGTAACCAATGACAGTAATAATATTACTGAATGTGTCGTAATAATTACAATTTTATATTTGTAAACTTTTTACAGATAATTATTTAACTGGCTGAGCTGTCGCCAAATGCGGACCGGATAACGTAATTAATATATAAACTATTGCTCTTAATGTAAGTGCGGCCACTGATTGCGTAAAGGAGCTGAAAGGAGATAAGCGGCGTCGCTGGCTTCGGTTTGCGAAGATTCGAATCTGATTGGGTTCTGTGTAGAAGCTGACACCGCTCCGCCCACAATACTGACCAAACCCTCAACCACTTTACACCTCGTTGCCTAGGTTACGATTTTTAAACAGTACTTTGAATCCATTAGAGTAGGCGTAATTATTTAAATTTAAAAGATACAAGCGCGTTCTTTCAACTGACTGAACATCGTTTCCTGTTGCTGTTGATCTTAATTTCACTCCACTCAGCTCTTCATTTAATGAGCTATCGATTGTTAAAAAGGTTATGCTGTTTTTGTTGATGAAATAATACATAATATACAACTATTTTCATTATATTTTTTTAAACATATAATAGAGTTAGTGAAATACATATTATAATAAAATGCAATTCAATAATTATAATCGAAAGCAAGTAAAATAATTTGCATGGACAATGCAATGTTTTCAAACCAAATTGTTACAAAAAATGTCTTTTTTAACTATAAAAATAAAGAAAAAACACTCAGTGTAAAACAAACTATTTTATAGAAGTAAACAAAAATCAAAAATATAAGCTGAATTAATTAAATCTATTTTTAAAAGAAGTTTTTTAAGGTAACAACCACTAGCCTGATGATTCACTTCTGATAATCCCCAAAATTATTACATACTTTTGCTTAATTTAGAAGATCTTTATCCCAATAATAAAGTGGGCCTAACTATCAAAATTACCGAAAAAAAATACTTTTATGTAAATATGAATTATAATTTGAGTGGCTTGCAACAAACTGCCTCAACCTTTAGGTCACGTAGCAAGCTATAAGTTATCTGAGTTAAATTGTATCGCTTGCATTTATAAATATAAATGGTTCATCTACAATACATTTAAAGTCCCTAAAACAAATAGTTACTGAATAATATTACTGCAATTAGTCGAGCTTTATGGTCTACTGAGTTGAATATTTTTTTGGAAAATTTCAATTGAAAAAAGCAAACATTGACCAAAATTTTTATTGAACAATCTGTGTGCCTTTAAGTGAGTGCCGATACTGACACTTCAATTTTATTATGACAGTCGAATACGGATGATAGTGTTATTCTGATACCATTAGAATAACCTCCAACAAAACGTTTCATATCCAATATGGTACCAGAACTTTTTATATGTCATTCAGCAACCAGGATAATATAAGTGTCGAATATGGTTGCCATTTTACTGAGCATGTTTATTGCACTCCTTGCGCTCTAAATAATTATATAGTGTTATTTTTAAATTTTTTAATGACGTCGGGAATATGACAACATTGCAAATAACAATTCGTTTGCCATATTAGTTGTATTACTTAACCAATTTCTAATTCACACTTAGCTTCAACGCTTATTGATGTCATTATTAATATCCCAAGCATATCTGCCTTCCACTAAACAATTCCACCTCCGATCATTACGGCCATGAAATATGATTAGTGGATTTTGAGCCGATGTCATCATCTACAATGGATATTTTGAGACAATATTTATTGCATAAAAATTTCAATTTATAAAGAAATACATGAATGGAAAAAATCTTTCATGAAATCGCATACTAATAACAATTATAAAACGTATTGTTCATCATGTTCAGCACAATTTTTTCAAGTGATGAACAAGCAACCGTTGCCCGTATCTTCCTCGTCGAATGAACGTATGAAAATGTTCTACAACAGGTGGTTACTGCACATTTATTAATAGCATTTACTTTATTAGTTTTATGTTTCTTTAAACTGCTATTTACGCTATTTATAGAAATATTCGATTGTTTTTTTTAAATTTAACATTTTTCAATCATATTTGAATATTTATTGAAAGGCTTTTAATTGATCTTTAAACTAATTTTCATCAGTTAAACTAACTTCATTTACTGTAAGTTATTTTTACATAATAGTCGATGTAATAAAGTAAATGAAGCAATTTATAGTATTTACTGCACGAACTTTCTCAAATCAAATAAGAAACTACACGTAATGACGTAGAAGTATTTATGTATGAAATTTGTAGCAAAAAAAATCTTAAAATAAAAATAACTAACTTGAAATAGTTTACAAATATAAAATACGTTCTCAATATTTCATTTTCGCTAATACAATCATTGTTAACGACTTTATTATTTCATTTTACCAATTGTAAATTATTGATAATTTTTTGTTTAATATGTAGCTATAAAAAGTTTATGCAAATACGTTCATTAGTTCAGAAATTGACTTTAAATTATTCACAATGTTCTTGACGGAAGATAAAAATAAAACATTTTTTCAGTTAAACAGCTGAAAAGATTTTAAACAAACCAGGTTGTATGTTTTGTTCTGTTAAAAATTTTAAGACGTTGATTATGGAAAAAACAGAACAATTAATTAGAGGTAATTTTACTTAATATAGCACCTAGTATGTATATATTTTGTTCAATAAAACAAGTGAAATTACCGCCTTTTTCTGTTTCTAAGATTCCAACGGTTTGACGCAGCGAGTATAGTTTATGTTCTGGTGCCATTATGAGCATCACGCATATACTCACCGCTGCACACTGTTTCTGGCAAGGGGAAGTGCCTCTTTCTTGTGAAGGAAATGTTCAAAGACGATTTCATATAATTGTTGGAGATATCTCATATTCAGTGTTCTCTCAGCCAAACGCATTACATTTCGATATGCTGTTTGTATATCTGGAATTTAAAACTTCCTATTAAGTACCTAAGTTGTTAGGTTAGGTATTTCTGTTTGTGACTCGACTGTTTGAATTTATTATTTTAACTGTGAAAAATAAATAAAAAGTGATAAGATATTAAAGCATATGGTAATTTATTAATTTAAGCTGAATATAAAGGGAGACAGACTACCGAAAAATTTTATTATCTTTTTATGGATAAAATATATGGCAGAATGTAAAGCAACGTAGTTAGCAACGGGAATAAATGCGGTATGAGCGGTGATTTAGTCGCATCGACAACAGTGTCGAAGTTTTTATGTAATTATTGAAAAAAAGGTAAAAAAAATAGCTACATCTCATTTTGTAATATTTTGTTTAAATTTCAAATTTTTTAAATTTTACAACAAATTTTATTGCAGTAAATTTTTAGTGCTGAAAAAATGACGGTTTTGGAGCTGGCTCTGCTGAACCGGTTATTTTTATGGTCTAACCAAAAGTAATTCTCTTTTTATTTAAAGTTTGCTACAATAGCCTAACTTACAATAACATCAGTTATGGTTGTACCTATAAGACCGATATTCGATCGAAGCCTTGTTGAAGATTTGAGCGTACTTCGAAAAACCCTAGTAGTTTTCTAATCGGATTTGTTGGGGAATAATTAAGTTTTAATGTTACAATGTTTCAGTCTTTGTTTGTGTTTAACGTCCGTACTTTATGCCAGTTGGACTGATGATAACTAAGGATCAGCGTTAACGGTAAAAGAAAGCAACGAGTGGAACTGCGGTAGTAGTGTCGGCAGCACTTGAGAACCCGTGACGTCAAGTGGTGTCGTCATAGGTGTGACGTCATGGGTGTGATGTCAAGTTGTGACGTTGGAGTGTGACAGGAGGATGTGACGTCAGCGTGTGACGTCGGGGTGTAGCATTTTGTTGTGACGTCAAGGTGAGACGTCGGGTTGTGAAGTTGTCTTGTGACGTCAGGGTGTGACGTCGGGTTATGACGACGAGGTGTGACGTCGGATTGTGACGTCGGGATATGACGTCGGGGTGTGACGTCGGAGTTCGGCGTGGGGGGTTTATAATTTGCACGTTCGTTTGTAACGTCGTGTTGTGACGTCGGTGTGTGGTACTAATTAATTGAATACATAAATGTATACTTGAAAAATTTTTGCTTTTCTGGCGGGGCTCGAACCGGGAAGGTTGCGGGTGTAAGGCACACGCTGTAACCACTGGACCACCGGGACGACGGGCAAATCTGTGCGATTCGAGATATATGAAATTAACGATTCGGGGCCGGTTCGCCCGATCGGATCGCTCCACTCTCTCTCTCTCTCTCTCTCTCTCTCTCACTATATATATATATATTAAACAGATAGAAGTCCTAAAGGAATGTGCAGAGAGGGTCGGTCTACAGATCTCGTTTAAAAAAACCGAATTATTCTGTACAAAATTAATTATTCAAGAACTAAACACAAAATATGGTAAGATAAACAGAGTCAAGCACTTCAAATATCTAGGAGCAATTCTTGAACCCACAGTTGGCGAGAAGGCTGCGCCAAAGGTTCAGCTACTGAGAATGAAGATGGCTCTTGGTATAACCCGTGTTATCTACAATAAGAGATGTATGTCGACGCACACAAAAATCAGACACTACAACACAGTCATAAAACGGAGGTATTATATGCAAGCGAGACGCTAGCACTCCACACAAAAGCTACCATGGAGGGTATTTTGAAGGAAGAACGCAAAATCTTGAGGAAAATCCTTGGCCCGAGATTAACAGAAGATGGATACAGGTTGCACTCCCGGAAGACCACAGAGAAGATGTCGAACCTGCCAGCAGATATCAGAAGAAGGAGGCTTCGGTTCTATGGACACATCAGTAGACTCCCAACCAAGATACTTGCCAACAGAATCCTTAAGTATATACAAGGTTTCAAATCAACAACGTCGTGGATCGCACAAGTCATAATAGACCTACATGACGAAGGAATAGACTCAACAGATGTTGAAGACAGGCGCGCATACAGGAGAAAGATTCTCGGTTGGAAGGTCCCAGAGAATGAAATCCAAAGAGAGCAGTGGTAAAATGGACGGAGGAGCGGAAGAGGATCCATGGGGACAGGATGAGGGAGGTGTGGAGGATTAGAAGTAACAAGACATGAGTGTGAGTGCTTTGCGTGATCCAGCAGGGTCTATGCGCAAATAATAATAATAATAATAATATATATATATATATATATATATATATATATATATATATATATATATAATTATATATATATATATATGTTTCGTAATCGTATTTAGCATTATAGGATGTTTTAGAAATAATACAACGTTCGTTATACACATATATTTATTATATATCAATAATTTAGATGTTAATAATACGTGAATTATGGTATGTACAGATATTATAAAATCTTATATTAACTTAAAACTAACTCTATAACATATATATTTATTATTTTTCAATAACTTATTTGTTACTAATACGTGAATTATGGTATGTAGAGTTATTACAAAATCTTACATTACCTTAAAACTAATTCTATAAGTACAATTCCAATTTGTTTATTTAACTTTTAGATATTACTATTAAAAATCTATGGAATATAACTATAAGAAATAGGAACAACAACAACGACAACATTAGCTGCATATAAGGGCTGAGCAAGGATAGATACCTTTGGAAGGAAGCCCCAACCACGCTTCCTTCGGTGCCTATCAGGACATAAAAAAATAGGCTCCCCTAATTGAATCATTTTTTTAAAAGAAAAGTTAACGACATTAACTGAGGATGCCTAATCAGAGACGATTCATGGGCTGTAATAGTTCGATTGTTACCAATCCAAAACTTACTCCCCATGACCGCCCGGAAGTATCAACTTATTAATGTCGTAATCGTAACTAAGGAACATAGTATTATAGTTAGCTTCACCGGTTCAACTTGCTTTGACTGCGGTGACATTAACGGTAAACTAAAGTTAAAATTATGTACCTCAGATATAGTGTTTGTTGCTGTTGCAGTTGTTGTTGTTGTTGTTATTTGATGCTGTCTTGTAGTTGGTGATGTTGGTGGTGGTGCCGGTGGCGGTGGTGGTGATGATGACGGAAGTGGTTGTTGTTGTTGTTGTTGCCTCTGCTGCTGTTGGCACAGTAGTGGTGGTTATGATGGTGATAGTGGCTGTAGTGGTTGTTGTTGTTGCTGATGTGATGGCACGGTGGTGGTGTGACCAAATCCTGCATCGAAGGATCCGAAGATGACGGAAAGTTAAGGAAGGATTCGTCAAACGAAAATGGTGAAAGAGGGGTAGTAGAAGAAGAAGGAGGAGGAGGAGGAGTTGAAAGACCTTTTGGTAAAAAGGGTACTAAATGTAAAGTAAAATCCGGATTTTGCGAAGGTTGAAGAGAGAAAGGAGGAGGAAAATTTTAAAGTTTGTTTTTAAAGGTGAAATCTATTGGTACATCTTTCGAATGAGAAGGACAAGAGGGTGGATGTTGAGGAGAAGGAGGGGTCGTTAACTTGATAGATAGAAGAAGAGGTGAAGGAGAAGTTTTAGAATAGTCAAGCGGGATATCACTATAGGAAGGTGGGATCGGTCTCGGATATCTAAAATCGTATTCGACAGTTGACGGTATGCTCCCACCAGGTGTTTCACGGAACCTTTTTCACTTACGCGGACACCATCTGAAGTCCACTTCCGCTGTCTTTGTCTTGGATCCTCCGTTGTTCGGCGTTAAGTCGTTCAACTCCGCCTTTATTTTAATGCTCATCTCTGTGTACTTGGTCTCTCGTCGCCGCCTTTCAAAATCAATTTGTTTCTCTGAAACCGATAATAAAAAACAACAACAATATTAATGCTTTGAAAGGTATCAATTAAAATCTGGAAAAAAACATGTAAAAGCGTAACAAAGTAAATTCATAAAAAGAAACTTTTGAATTACCTAAAATTAATTATTTCTGTTATACTAAAAGTATATCATAATATTAATAATAATAATAATAATTAACATTGTATTGTGATTAGAAAATAATCAGGTAATAAGAGAAACAAATATTTTTCTTAGAAAAATTATTTGCACAAGAAGTATATCCATATAAAATTTATTTCTAAAAAAATGAAAGTAAATTATTGTTTGATAAATCGCTAAGAAAATCATGCAAATAACAAGAGTACTATGAGTCGAAAGTAATCCACCAACGGTTGAAAAAAAATTTTTTTTTGTAAAATCGTTATTTCAAAATGTTAATTAAAAAAAAATTAAAAAAAAGAAAAAAAATTGAAAGTCAATTATTTAAAGTTATATTGAGAAATAGTAAACTCACCTAGCTATTTTGCCCATAAATCGATTCAAGTAAGAGCCGAATTGATGACGAGTTGGGAATTGTGAAATTGCGCCTGATGATGACTGTGAGTTTGTGCACGGCAGTATTTAAGCTATTCCCCACCAATACCACTTCCACCACCACCACCACCATTACCGCCACGACCTCCACCGCTTCCGCTCGTTGTTTGAGTAGTCTGAAACAAAGGAAAGAGGAAATGTACACATCCGGTGTCATGTCATGGCAAGCAGGCAGGAAATGTGTCGACCACAGAGCTAATGTAATCACAGGAAGTGTGTATCCGGTTGAATTTTGAAAAGAAATGAATAAAGCATATTTGAATAATGCGTTAATATTAATATTAATATTTACCACTATTGTTTTTCCTTCCACGACTCTGCGTCGTTCACCTTTCGCAATCGACGACTCCCATCACCATTTCTGCGTCTGCTACTGCTGCTATTGCTGCTGCTATTGCTGCTGCTGCTGCTGCTGCTGCTACTGCTGCTGCTGCTACTGCTGTTGCTGCTGCTTCTGCTCCTGGTAGTGGCGGCTTCGTCTTCATCCCACCAATATTTCCATGTTTTACATTTTCTCAATACACAAAAACAAAAATCGGTACTAGACCTTCCTTTACACTCTTTACAAAACACTAAATCTTTGAAAGTAAATCGCGTGCATATCTGTTTCCAACTTGCGTAGCCTTCGAAATTGGTCTTGTACAGAATCAATTTCCACGACTCTTCTTGTGCACCCCACGCAATTACAGTGGCAGAAGGAGTAATAATTACACGTTCTGCATGCTAAGCCGTCAACTCACTTTTTAGGCACTAAGAAGCTCTTTTACCGACAACAGTACGGATAATACGACATTATTTTTAAATATAATAAAAAGAACTAATCGAGAGATCACTAATAGTGCACTGTACAAGATAAGACTGACACGCTTAGTATGTAGAACTTTGAGTATATATAGGCCTCTATTATCTGACCTTTGTGTTTCACCAGGCCGAAGTTGTACATTTGCTCACATTAGACCGGATGGCGCAATGGCGCAGTAGCAAGGAATATTGACCATTAGACCATGCTTGTACCCTGAGTTTAACGGGGTTGGAACCATCGAGCGGGTATCTATCCGCTGCCCACATTACAAGCCGAATTAAGAGGAAGGCTTAACTCTCATTGAAGTAGCTCGAGCCATCGCTACTCCCTTGGTGACTATCACTCCACATATAGTCACCCATTTTGTTTTTGTTTTTTTGTTTTTTTTTGTTTTTTTGTTTTTTTATTATTAAGATTTACTTATTTGCTTCGTACAGTGGCTCAGGATAGACTAAGCTCTACATGAGTGGTTTTTGACATTCTCACAAGTGTTTCGGTTTACGAGAGGCTTAACTCTACGCCAGTGACCCTTACTTTTTACATTTTCGTTTACGGAAGATTTAACTTCTCGCCAGTGACGCGATAATCTTCACACAGGTTTACGGGAGATCTAACTCCACGCTAGTGACCTTGAGACACACACACTCGCTAGCTCGCTCTCGTTCTCTAAGCATTGAGTAAATCGTAAAAATATTTTGCGCTCTGCAGAGCACATCTACTAGAATCTACATTACGATTATGATGTGATAAAATGCACTATAAATATGTACAATTATTATTATTATTACCCATTGTTTCGGGTAATTCCAGAACGTTCGGATGGTAGCGTCTCAAAAATTCCGCCTTTTCCGCTCCTTTAGTGTACAAGGTGGAAAAAGGTTTAAACAAAATGGTTACAGCGTTCTCATCGAACGGTACATCACCGTCGCTCTATTCTATACCGTGAAAGTATTCGCGTAGCCAGCGAGTTATTTTCTTACTTTTTTCGTTCAGTATGTGAAAACCGAAAGGCGGCTTGAAAATTGTAACACTGTAGGAAAAGCGGCTGACAACGGCTAATTCTTTGACTATATACTCGCCGTCGTTGTCTACGAACGCGTGAAATTCAACTACAGCCCGCTGCATGTTTTTTGAACAATACCACAACGTCGAATAGACGGTCTGCCTCGGGCAGAGTACTGGACACTGGCTCTTCGCTGGCTAGGCAAACAATGATGTACGCGATCAAGTCTTGCTCGTTATAAAACAATTCTTTGACACGCCGTGACACTGGAGGCGCACTGTCTGCGAACAGTTTCCATTCGTCAGCGGTCAATGACACGGAATGCTAATCGCCGTCGTAGAGCTGAACGTATCTTTTGCCAAATACATTTCTGACGGTCACGTGACCTTGGCCGAAATTAATTTTTTTCGAATTTGTTGTGGGTGAATTTTTCAATCATAAAAACAGAGTAGAAAAAGTCCAAAACATTAGATTTCGTAATAGTTATCCTAAATATTAAGGTTATTGGAAAAATTGGTGGAAAAATTACTTTTTCGTCAATTCACTGTCATAGACTGGTTAGGAAATTAATATTAATATACTTCGAAGTCCAATATTTCTTGTGCTATATTAGTTCAAATATGTTATTCTATTCTTGATAACCTAACATATCTAACATTTCAAGCGTTAAAATACATATGTAATTGTTCCCAGTTCGTTTATGTTTGCTATGAAGAATAAAGTTTATATGTTTGCTTCGCATTCCCCACAACGGTAAATAAACTTATTTTTATGTGCCTTAGTTTTAAAATTTTGAAATATAAATATTTCGTATGAATTTTAAAGTATTCTGTTAGATGTTACTCAGTATTATTCAATAACAATTGACTGTGCCTATTAACACTGATTAAAGTTGTTCTAACCTGTTTTGAAAAATATCGTCTAAGAATATGGAAGGCAAAAAAGATTTTTTCGATACCTCAATTGGACCTAACCCCGCGCCTGCGTATTACATTAATGAACTTTTAAAGAAAGCATTTTCAAAACATAAAATCGTTAGTAACAATATATAAGTTATGTACTTTCCTCGAATTATTGAATTCCGGATGCACAAGCAATCTTTTATCTATTAACAAATAAATTTTTTTCGGGAGGTCGGTGTAATTATTACTTCCAACGCGTACAAAAATATTCCTTAAATTTTTCATGTTACATGTTTGTCTAGGGTTTATTTTTTACACACGCAATAAGCGGCTATGAGCACGTGACATCATTAAAATAATGTAATTATTGGGTTTTTTATAGTTGACAAAGAAAACCAAGGACAATAATTATAGTACTGAAATTCACGTAATAACATGTTTTATCATTATAATCTCATTACAGTTAATTATTTTTTTCACTGAAATTATTTTTACGACATTATAAAGTTTATTATTGTTATTATTATTATTATTATTATTATTATTATTATTATTATTATTATTATTATTATTATTATTATTATTGTTGTTGTTGTTGTTTTATTATTTGTTGTAATAATGCTCAGTTCATAAATAATCTATTTTGATAACAATATGTATAGTATTAATTTAATACAGAATGTTTGTGAGGTAAATTAATTTCACTATTTATAATTTAGAAAAATCTACATGGCGACTGACTTAATTAGGTCCCTACTTATGTATTACGACGCGTTTCGGAATTACAGTTCCATATTCAGTTATCTCGCTTCTTGGAGGGTCGTTATTGCTTTACAATTTAAATGAAGCACTACACAACACTATAGGATATGATATAACAAATATATTCAGAAGGTTTGTATTTGTTATGTGATATTAACCGCACATTAGTAATGTATTTATGGGATATTTTATGCGTTGTGCTTTATTTAAATTTCAATGTACTAATGTCCTTGTATGAGCGAGGTAGATGAAGGTGGTATGTAATCCCGAAACTCATCATTATGCGCAAGTAATTAATTCACAGACGGAGAAAAATAGATTTTTGAAGTTACTACATCTTATCGCGTGGTATAGATATATGTTATGCACGGGAAAAAATTCAGTTAGCTGTCACAGAACTCTCTACCGTCACGGGACGATCTAACATCCATTCGCGCACTCCAGTGGACGTTATTATTCCAAACATTAACAATACATTATTATTGTTTTGTTTAGTACTAAACAAAATGTATTTTTGAAGTGAAAACATGTATAGTCGCGGTTGATAAAACATGCGTATAAACATTTGCTTTCGCGTCACGCTTAAATCTGTAATGCATACATCACAGCATATATTGTTCTCGTATATATTTAGACTGGAATTACTACTTCTAAACACCTGATATCGCACAAGCTTCGATATCACTTCAGTTAAGTTATGTTCATCTTTCTTCTTAATTTTAAAAAAATATGTATTTTCTAAACTTATGCAGTTAAATTATATAAGGTATATAATATTTCATCAAATAATATTTTTTAACGCTAAGGGAAAAACAACGAGAGTAGCCTAACTGCGGCTAAACTTATGATCCTTACTTTGCGCAGTTCAGAGACGCAGCAGAGTGACGGTTACTTTGTCCACATCAACAATGGAGGCCCCTACTTCCATTGTTTTTTTATAAATTTATTGGTATACTTTTAATATATCTTTAAATAATATTTATTTTCTAAACTACGTTTTCTTGTTATTTATTCATGTATATAATAACTGACATTTTAAAGTAAAGAAGCAATTTATGTTTTTTAATAATCATCTAATAAGAAACTATATCTTTACTTAACGACGCCAAAGTAATTATTCGTATTTTTTTAATGAATAATTATAGTCGAATAACAATTTTTATTTGAATAAGTACACAAAAAGATTATAAAAATATAATTTATGTTATCAGTACGTCACGAAATATAATAAAACTAATAAAGCTTGTTGTTTTTTCAATAACTAGGTATAAAGTTTTCACAGATAAGAAATAGGTTATTTTTTTTTCAATTGTTGTAAAATTTATGTTCCGTTTTTAAAGATGACTTTTTGGGCATAAAATAAGACTGAATAAATACCTGTAAAGTGTTTAAACAAAATAAAAATAGATTAATAATAATAACAATTAACTGTTATTTTTGTGTGTTCATTAAGGAAACAAACACTAGACTAAAGATCAACTTATGTTAATCCTTAGACTTATTATATATATTTGCCTAATTTAGAAGATCTTAATCCTAATAATAAAGTGGGCCTAAATATAAAAATTACCAAAAAAATAATACTTTTTTGTAAATATGAATTATAATTTGAGTGGCACGCCACAAATTGCCACAAACTTTAGGTCACTTAGCAAGCTACCAGTAAATAACAAATGTATCCCTAAGATTTGTGAATTTAGAGGGTTCATCTACATACATTTACACGCCCTAAAACCAATATTTACTGATTAATGTTATCATAAACTTAGTTGTTTTAAAAACAGTAGCATTTGTTTCCGTACTTCAGAAAAGCAGAACTTTAGCACTGCTTTGGCCGACAGCGACGGTGAACTTGTTGGAAAACTTTCCGTTGGTTTTTACGACAACTTCCCTAACGGTTTTCCATTAATCAGAAAGGGTGTTGACGTAAGGGTTGATTCTGTTGTTAAATGGATAATGGATATATCCACTAGTTAACTATCCACGTAATATTTCCATATCATTGAATATATACTTTAAGCAGAAAGTGTCAATTATTTATGGAATACAGAAAATTTTTCATTAAAGAAAAGAAAATTAATTCACTTACCTTACATTATTAAATTAAATTTCATATTTTAAACGTGAAATGTAAGATTAACAATAACTTGTTTAGTTACTTTATTTTATAAATATAAGTAATTTCAAAATTTAACGATGGCCAGAAATATAGCTGTTACTGTATTTAGTCAAGTTTTTGTTTAATGAGTTAAAAAATTATTTGGGATATTCCATTGCAATATAAGCAAACAATGTTCAAAATATAAATTTAAAAAATCCGTGTGATTTTAATGAGTGCCGATCATGACTTCTAGCTTTCATTTTGAACCAGTGATATATTCAAATATATATATATATATGGATGTGTATGTGCTTGTGTTGTGTGTGTATGTGTGTGTGTGTGTGTGTGTGTGTGTGTGTGTGTGTGTGTGTGTGTGTGTGTGTGTGTGTGTGTGTGTGTGTGTGTGTGTGTGTGTGTGTGTGTGTGTGTGTGTGTGTGTGTGTGTGTGTGTGTGTGTGTGTGTGTGTGTGTGTGTGTGTGTGTGTGTGTGTGTGTGTGTGTGTGTGTGTGTGTGTGTGTGTGTGTGTGTGTGTGTGTGTGTGTGTGTGTGTGTGTGTGAGTGATAGTATTCAAACATGTGTCCACTTTACTATGATATTCTTTTGATGCATCCGAAAACTTACGTATTTTAGTTTATTACTGTAGTTTATTGTTTTTCCAGTAATACGCGTAGCACCGTGATTATTGTTGGTTTCAAATAACGACACAACTTCTTTATACGTATATTTTTATCAATCAAGGTATTTTTATTAAAAATCAAATTTATACCGTTCTGTTAATATGAATCTGTTTTGTTGTGATTACTTACACATAATGTTTACTTTACTTGTCACCTACTGCTCTCTACATATAAGAAAAAAATATGCTCGTCAGAACCAATAATTTCTACCCAGCAGGAAATTTTATGGTTCCAATTAAATACATTCACCAGTGACGCACGGTGCAACTGCATTTAGGACAATGGTGTGTTACCAGTGACGCAATAGTCTTCAAAATAACCGACGTTTGCCACTAGTGACGCACTCCCTTTCTTACTTCATATTTTCTTTTCTATATTGTCTTTTCTATAAAGTCTTATTTTAGAAGCCTAGAAATGTGTTTTACGACCATTTTAATGAATGCTAGAGTAACATTAGTCGGATTAGATTTTTGCCTATTGTATTTTTTTGCTTCTTTAATTTGGCACAAATTTATATTTTTAAATTAATTAAAAAGTATAACAATTTTAAAATCAATAGAAATGTTTGAAGCATCATTTCAATTCAACTCCTACTATTAGTTCACATTACCTATCTATCTATCTATCTATGTATCGATCTATCTATCTATATATATATATATATATATATATATATATATATATATATATATATATATATATATATATATACATATATAATACATATACATATAATGTTCAAATTTTATATCTTTAACAAAATATCTCCTTTTCATCCCCTTTAGTTCAAATAATTTTTTTAAACTTGTAGTGATGTGGATATCACTAGATCTTAATACAGTTTGTTCATATATTATATCTTTATAATACTTGTTCATGCCCAAAATTGATATAAAGTATTTACTTTCTGCATTACTATATCATTCATCAGATCGCAATGAAACTTTGAGAAATTGTTAATTAAATTCCTACGGAGGTTTCTGGCATAGCGGTTTGAACCACAAGCCATATTAATACTTGCTGAGGTTTAAAGGAAATAAAAAGTATTAACTTTGTGAATTAGTACATCATTTATTAAATCACCATGTAACTTTGGAAAATTGTTGATTATATTCCGGCGAAGATTTCTGCATAGCAGTTTCAATCATATTCCTTTACAATAACTTTCCAAGCCGAAAATAAAGTTCGTTCTATTCATCCCCTTAATTTCAAATATTTTTTTAACAAGTTTTAGTGGATGATACTTGATGTTAATACAGTTTTTTCAAACTATAATATGGCATTTTTCAACAGACTATACGATATAGGTTTTGATTTAAATAACAATGTAATTCTAAGTTAGTAAATTCCTTAAATATCCATAACAATATAACAAATGCATTTATGAAAATTTTAATGAGTACTGTCTTACCTACATTATGAATAATCATGTTTGTTTTAGGATTCGCAGCACGCAACTGTCTCGCTGACGTGATGGAAGCGCATGACCTAAGTAGAAATTAACTTAATTTTTTTTATATTACTTGTTTTTTGAAAACAATTTTAAATATAATGAAGTAATTTTGGCCTACAGAGTTTGTTCCTTATCTTGGTGTCCATAATTGGTAAACTAAAATGAAAACACATTTGACATAATAACATCTATTTATTGACAATTATAACACTAAACGTAGAAGAAATTGTTATAAAAATTATGGAATCTTTTACTTGAAACTTTATGTTTGTACGGATCAGTAACAGTGTGCCACCAGGGACGCACTACGCCTATTATAGCAATGGTTTACAAATAGTCGTCGTTTGCTCAAGTGAAGCACGGAAATAGCCTGTAAAACATTAAGAATACAGTATTTTTCCGGTTGCATATTACCTAAAATGTTATATAGACACATATTCCAAAACTTTTACGGAAAAAATTACGCCTATAGTTGAGATTTCATGTAAATTACCCAAACACAAAATGTTACGACGATTAAAAACCGACGTCGTCTTGTAAGTGCTAAGCGTGCTCTACATAAGTAACAACTGACGCTTGGCAAAAGACATATTTCGAAGCACAAAAGCTTGTCGTATAACATAAGGAAGGAAAAGAAGAGGAAACGTTTGAAGTACAACTTGAATTCTCTTACCATATAAAATTAATTGTATTTATTTTTCTTTATTATTTTTTTTTTATTTCACAAATGGGTAATATTCATTATCCAATTCCGAGACTTATCAGTCCTCGAAAAACATTGTTGGTATAACTTGGAGGTTTTAATTTTTCACCATAAATCCTATAAAAAAAATACGAAAAAACACCGGAAATTTCACCATCGCATACCAAAGGGCCACTAATGTCGCCATAAAACAACTTATAATGATTTTCTGCGTTAACGCATATGCTGTCTGTTGTCATGTCTCTCTATTTAAAACCTTTTGGCACCTTTTTTAAGATAAGTTTGAGAAAAGGAAAAGATCAACAACAACAACAATAAAGTGTGATACACATATTCAGTTTATTAATGAAAATAAGATTTTAAAAAATTAAGTTACAAGTCAGTACAATTTCTTGATTTTCCTGTTAGGCCGTAATTTTGTCGTAATATGTCACAATGTTTCGTTTCTTTGACAAAAGTTGTCAATCTTAATTGTTCGTGGTCCGAAAGTCTTCGTAAATGGTCGCACAACATTTGCCAGACGTGTACGCTGAACGTATCGTCATCACGATAGTATGTGGTGCCTGAAGCGTTGACAAAATCTTTTTCAATCTCTCGTAGTTCTTCATGACATTCCTATAAAATAGTGTGCGCCAACAATGCCCTCAGCGGCACATAATCGTTGTCATCGTCTTCTTCTTCTTCTTCTTCATATTCGTTTCGTAGGCGAACACAGGTACTTAAAAAGGATGGTTAACCAGCATGAAAAAGTCCCTATAACTGATATTGTCAAAGTGTATGTTATTATAATCAAAGTTCGTGGTGTCACAAATCACTTGCCATAAATAATCTTTGAAGTTAATTTTCAAGTGTCTTTTAACCGTAGCAGGTATTTCGAGCAAATATACGTTGTCGGATATTACGATTTGAGCACAAACTTGTATAGCACTTAATTGAAAAAGTTTCTTAGGATTATGCATTAGTCCTGTAAAGAAATAAATAATAATTAATTAAAAAAAGTTTAAACTAGAATATTAGAAAATTAAAAAATTTACTTGTACATGTGTATCTTTTTTTTTTTGAGGAAGGAAGGAAGCCCCAAGCACGCTTCCAACGGTGACTACCAACCATAAATTTGTAGCCTCCCCTCAAACGATGACTCCAACGAACGACAAAAGAAGGAGACTATTTGAATCTCAGCAACCAGATCAGGAGTTCAACCAGGAAACCTTATACAAGACTCTGGAGCTCGTTAAGGGCACTGGGAGTCGGTTTAAGGTGAAGTGATAGGGATACACAAAAAACTCTTAAGCCGATGTGACGGGGCCCACAGAGCCACTGTTAATCCTTTTAAAAAAAAAATATATATTTTACCGAATCATAAAGACAGAGTAGAAAACGTCCAAAACATTAGGTATAGTAATACATATCCTAAATATTAAGATTATGGGAAAAATTCGTGGAAAAATTACGTTTTCGTCAAAGCACTGTCATAGAGTGGAGAGGAAATTAATTATTAATATACTTCAACGTCCAATATTTCTTGTTATATATTAGTTAAATTATGTTATTCTAGTCTTGATAACCTAACTTCCTTAACATTTCAAGCGTTAAAATACATATGTAATGGTTCCCAGTTCATTTATGTTTGTTATGAAGAATAAAGTTTATATGTTCGCTTCGCATTTCCCACAACGGTAAATAAACTTATCTTTTATGTGACTTAAATTTATCATTTTGAAATATAAATATTTCGTATGAATTTTAAAGTATTTAGTTAGATGTTACTCAGTGCTATTCAATTATTCAAGTTATTTATTGTTCAAACCAGAAAATTAAATGTTCAAATGTTTCTTTTTATTTAAATGTGTTTTCTTTGCAACTCAATGTTATTTGAAAGCTCAGTGGTCGAAATGGCCTGTGCACTGCTTTCTTAACATAGTAAGATCGAAACTGCAATTACTGTCGTTAGTTTTCTCTTTCTATTCACGCACTTCCTTAATCCATGTTATAAGAGGTATAAAGCATTCAATTTAGGAAAAAAAATATAATACATTTGTTACAAATCTGAGTTTGTACTCAAAAATATATCACTTCTTTGTGTAAGTCATTCACTAAATACTTTAAATCCAATTATTTACTAACAATAAAATATTCATTATAATATTCGGTTTTTAAAATTTTTACTTATAAATAAAATATTAATGTTAATATTATTTTTTAATTAGAATTGCCATCATTTTAGTTAATGGAAAAAATATAAGCTGTTTCGAGTTTTCAATTGCGCCAATTTTAAAATATTTAAAACTAAATACAGATATTAAACAGTAACAGCCTGAAGGGATTAAATATAAAAAACTTTCGTGAGGTAGGATCACAATTTCAAAGTTTCAGGTTTTGAGTCTTACTTGCTCCAATAACTCATGTTTCAATGGATATTCGCTAACAAGACCGTACTCTTTAAAAAAACAAGTAATTGCTCTCAATTAATGATTGCAAGTAAATGCTTACTTGAAGCTTAAATTTTCGATTTAAAATAACCACGAAGGGATATTTGGTTGCAGAACTGACGCAGTATTCTGCAATCATTTTTGCGATACTTTTGTTTCTTTTAAGTCTTGCGTTAACGGAAAACCAAATTTGTATTGTTCTTCGTGTAAGTGGGGGTGTTTTTTGACACGAACTCGGCCGCAGCGCCTGAAATAGTGTTACGAAAATAATGTGGTCCGAATTAATATTAAAAAATAAAATAAAATTTAGTGTAAAAATTAATTAATATATAGGCCTAATAAAAAACTATCTTCAATAGAAATTGAAATAAAAATAATTTTACGACATTTTAAAATTTATTTTATTGTTATTATTATTATTATTATTATTAGTAGTAGTAGTAGTATTGTTATTGTTATTGTTATTATTATTATGATTAATATTATTATTATTATTATTATTATTATTATTATTATTATTATTATTATTATTATTATTATTATTATTATTATTATTATTATTATTAATATTATTATTGAAATAATGCATAGTTTACAAAACAATCTGCATACTTTACAATATGTATTATTCTAGTGTATATTTAGACTGGAATTACGAATTCCAATCACCTGATATCGCATAATAGCTTCTACATTATTTCAGTTTAGGTTATGTTCATTGTTCTTGTAAATTTAAAAAAATGTGTATTTTCTAAATTTGTGTAGTTAAATTATTTAATGTGTATAATAAATCATCATATAATAATGTTTAACGCTAAGGGAAAAGCAACGGGAGTAACTATGAACCTTAAATTACGCAGTTCAGAGACGCGGCAGACTGACGTTTCAATGGAAGTTTAACCACATCGACAACGGAAACCCCTACTTTCATTTTTTTTTTTTATATATATTGATTGATATATTTTTAATATATCTTTAAGTAGTATTTATTTTCTAATCTACTGTTTCTAGTTATTTATTCATGTATATAATAACTGACATTTTAAAGTAAAGAAGCAATTTACGTTTGTCAATAATCATCTCACACGAAACTTCATTTTTACTTAACGACGCCAAAGTAATTATTCATATTTTTTGTTTAAATGGATAATTATAGTCGAATAATAATTTATTATTTGAATAACTACACAAAAAGATTATAAAAATATAATTTATGTCATCACAATGTCACATAAAGTAAAAAAAAATAAAGCGTATTGTTCTTTTTTTAATAACTAGGTATAAAGTTTTCACATATAATAAATGCATTTTTTTTCAATTGATGTAAAATTTAGCTTCCGATTTTAAAGATGACCTTTTTGGGCGATAAATGAAACTGAATAAATACCTGTAAAATGTTTAAATAAAATAAAAGCGGTTTGAGAGGGTCACAATTAACTGTTATTTTTCTGTGTTCATTAAGGAAACAACCACTAGACTAAAGATTCACTTATATTAATCCTTACTTTCATCATATATTTTTGCTTAATTTATATGACCTTAATCCTAATAATAAAGTGGGCCTAAATATAAAAATTACCAAAAAAAAAATACTTTTTTGTAAATATGAATTATAATTTGAGTGGCACGCCACAAATTGCCACAAACTTTAGGTCCCATAGCACGCTACCAGTTATGTAAATAAACAATGTATCCCTTAGATTAGTAAATATAGAAGGTACATCTACATACATTTACAGGCCCTAAAACCAACATTTACTGATTAACGTTATCATAAAATAAGTTGATTTAAAAACAGTAGCATTTGTTTCAGTACTTCAGATAAGCAGAACTTAACACTGCTTTGGCCGACAGCGACGGTGAACTTGTGGGAATACTTTCCATTGGTTTCTACGACAACTTCCCTGACAACTTTCCTGACGGTTTTCCATTAATCAGAAAGGGTGTTGACGACAACAAGTTTGATTATATAGTTAAATGGATAATGAATATTATCCAGTACATAAATATCCACGTAATATTTCCATATCATTGAATTAACATACTTAAAGTAGAAAGTGTCAACTATTTATGGAATACAGATTATTCAACAAAATAATCTTAATTCAATTTGTCTTACAATTTTAAATATAATTTGGTATTTTAAATGTGAAATGTAAAATTAACAATGCATTGTTTAGTTATTTTATTTTATAAATAAAAGTAATTTCCAAATTAACGATAGCCTGAAATAAAGCTGTTACTGCAATGTATCAAGTTTTTATTGTTTACTAAGTTCAAAATTTATTTGATATATTCCATTAGAATATATATAAACAATGCTCAACATATACATATAAAAAAATCGTTGTGATTTTAAATTAGTGCTGATCATTATTTCTAATTTTCATTTTGAACCAGTGATAAATTCAAATATATATATATATATATATATATATATATATATATATATATATATATATATATATATATATATATATATATATATATATATATATATATATATAAATTTGTGTGTGTGATAGAGTAATCAATCATGTGTCCATTTAACTAAGATATTCTTTCAATGCATCGGAAAACTTACGTATTTTAGTTTATTACTGTAGTTTGTTGTTATTTCAGTAATACGCGTAGCACCGTGATTATTGTTGGTTTTAAATAACGACACAACTTCTTTATACGTATATTTTTATCAATCAAGGTATTTTTATTAAAAATCAAATTTACACCGTTATGTTAATATGAATCTGTTTTGTTGTGATTACTTACACATAATGTTTACTTTACTTGTCACCTACTGCTCTCTACATATAAGAAAAAATATACTCGTCAGAACCAATAATTTCTACCCAGCAGGAAATTTAATGGTTCCAATTTAACACATTCACGATGATGTGCGTCACTAGTGACGCACTGAAACTGCATATAAGACGATGATGTGTTACCAGAGACGCAATCTAGTCTTTCAAATAAGTGACGTTTGCCATGAGTGACGTAATCCCCTTCTTATTCATATGGTCTTTTTTATAATGACGCCCATGTTAAAGCCTCTAGATGTATATTACGACCATTTTAATGTATGCTAGAGTAACCTTAATCGGATTACATTTTGGCCTATTGCATTTTTTAGTTTCATTACCCTGGCACAAGCTTATATTCTTATAGTTAATGTAAAAGTACAAGAAATTTAAATTTAATAGAAGTGAATCATCATTTCAATTCAATTCCTACTATTAGTTACCATTATCTATCAATCTATATCAATTTCTCTCTCTCTCTCTTTCTATATATATATATATATATATATATATATATATATATATATATATGTATGTATGTAGGTATAGTTCAAATTTTAAATCGTTAATAAAATACTTTCTATTTATCCCCTTTAGTTCAAATAAAATTTTTAAATTTGCAGTGAAATGAATGTCACTTAATCTTAATAACGTTCTTTCAGATATTAATTGATTATAATACTTGTCCATGCCCAAAATTGATATAAAGTATTTTTTTATGTATTATTATATCATTCATCAGATCGTAATGAAACTTTGAGAAATTGTTAATTAAACTCCTACGGAGGTTTCTGGCATAGTGTTTTGTACCACAAGCCATTTTAATACTTGCTGAGGCCTAAAATTAATAAAAAGTATTAACTTTGTAAATGAGTACATCATTCATTGCATCTCCTTGTAATTTTGGGAAATTGTGTTGTATACTCCGGGAAATATTTCTGCATAGCAGTTTAAATCACATTCCGTTACAATAACTGCCCAAGCCGAAAATAAAGTACTTTCTATTCATCCCTTAAGTTCAAATATTTTTTTAACAAGTTTTAGTGGATGACACTTGATGTTAAAACAGTTTATCCAAGCTTTCATATGGCGTTTTTCAACAGACTATACCATAGGTTTGGATTTAAATAACAATGTAATTCTAAGTAAGTAATTTCCTTAAAAATTCATAACAATATAACAAATGCATTTATGAATAATTTCAATGAACACTGTCTTACCTATATTATAAATAATCATGTTAATTTTAGGAATCGCAGCACGCAACTGTCTCGCTGACGTGATGGAAGCGCATGACCTAAGTAGGAATAAATTTGATTTCTTTTATATCACTTGTTTTTTTTGAAAATAATTTTAAATATAATGAAGTAATATTGTATTTTGGTATACAGATTTTGTACCTTATATTGGTGACCATTATTGGTAAAAAAAATGAAAACACATTTGAAATAAAAACCTCTATTTACTCACCATTATAACACTAAACATTAAAGAAAATATTATAAAAATTACGAAATCTTTTACTTGAAACTTTATGTATGTACGAGTCAGTAACAATGTGCGACCAGGAACGCACTACGCCTATTATAGCAATGGTTTACAAATAGACGTCTTTTGCTCAAGTGACGCACGGAAATAGCCTCTAAAACATTAATAATGCAGTATTTTTCCTGTTGCATATAAACTAAAATGTTATATAGACACATATATCAAAACATTTTTGGAAAAAGTGACGCCTATAGTTGAGATTTCATCTAAATTACCCAAACACAAAATGACATGACGAGTAAAAATGGCCGTCGTCTTGTAAATGCTAAGCGTGTTCTCCATAAGAAACAACTGACGCTTGGCAGAAGGCATATTTCGTAGCACAAAAGCTTGTAGTATAACATAAGGAAGGAAAAGTAGAGGAAACGTTTGAGGTACAACTTGAATTCTCTTACCATATAAAATTAATTGTATTTATTTTTCGTTAGTATTTTTTTTATTTCACAAATGGGTAATATTCATTATCCAATTCCGAGACTTATCGATCCTCGAAAAAACATTGTTGGTATAACTTGGAAAATAAATTTTTTCACCATAAATCCTGTAAAAAAAATATGAAAAAACACCGGCAATTTCACTATCGCATACCAAAGGACCACCATTGTCGCCATAAAACAACGTATAATGATTTTCTGCGTTAACGCATAAGCTGTCATCATAGCAAAAGATATACTCTTGTAAACATTCGTCACTAAATGTTGGTTTTAAGCTTTTCAAATGAAAAACTTTATCATTAGATATAAACGATGTAACTCCATAGCCCAGGCAAATGCATGTTTTCTTGATTAGATTGTTTAGTTCAAGTGAAACTTCTGGTTGAGGTAGTCGCACGCTTGCCACTCTGTCGCTAAACTGAAGAGGCTGGTCTAGTTCTACAATTGCGAGGTCGAAACTTCGATAACAGCTTTTAAAAAAAAAAAAACAAATTGTATTGAAATGCAAGGCAAAGAAACGTATAAACATTTATGTCGTTATTTTACTCAATTATAAAGTCATTTAAACAAAATTGTGCTGATTATTTTTGCTTACATTAAGACAACATTTTCTTGAATTCGGGAGAATAAGTAAAGGTGAAAAACTAATTACATTTTCACGCGTACAATGTAAGTTGACCGAGCAAAAAGAAATTTCCTCTTGTATCAATTCGACTTTGAAACATTTCGTTTGTGTATTTGTTTGTTTGTTCCATAGTTTCAGTCAATCACATTAACCGATTTTCTAGAAATTCGGTGCAAAATTAAAATGTACATGGCACGAACTATCGACGTTTGAGAACAATTGTAATTTTGAACGTTTCATTGTGAATGAGCATAAACGTCCAATAAAGTTTTTATTGGCTTCATAAGTTTACGAGTGCATCGGAGCGCTGTCTTGGCCAATCGATTAATTAAAAATATATTGCGAGTTCTACTGTTCTTAAAGCTATACTAGTTTAATTAAGTTACACTGATCTTGATAACTCAACTGACAATGTATGCTTTCAAATGTGGATACCTGTTAATGTTTGCTTCTTATCAAGTATATAGTTATGAGATTAACTGGTAAGTTAAAACAAAAACATTATTTATACATGATTTGTGACTACGTTTATGAAAAGTTTGTCTACTAAGATTTTCATTCATTGTATAATGCGCATTATAAAATCCTTTATACATTATAACTTTTCCGTTGCGAGAAAAACGTAAATTATAGTTTTCATAAACAAAATAACAAAGTGATAATGCGTAATTCAGTGTTAACTCTTTTACAAGCGGGTTCTGAAGTAAAACCAAATTGTACATAAGGTTTAAAAGTTAATTAAAAAATAAATGAATAGATTTACACACACAAAATCGGATAGCAAGAAAAGAATAATATTTACTTATACAAAATAAGTGTTATTTCAAAATATCTTAGAAAGATACATTAATATTGTATAAACTGAGGATTAAGGATTTAAAATAATTCTTCCCGAACCGATAAAATATCTTGACTTTAACCATCCCGAATTTCACAATTTTGATATTACATCTTACCTTAATATAAATCAGTTATTAGGAATAGTGCATAATCAGTTTGCTAAACGGTAACAGTCTGAGCGTTACAAGATCATACAATTATAGTTTAAATAATTCACTTTACAGTAGAATTTCGTATATAACCATACATAACTTACGTCTACACACCTTTTTGTATTGAATTCCGGATGCACAAAGACAGTTTTAACCCATAACGAATCTTTTTTTTTCGCAGTCTGAGTATAAGATATGTTCCCAACGCGTACAAAATAGTTTTGAGCTCTTTTTGTTTCATATCCTTTTTTTGGGCTCCATTTCACATTCACACAATTAGCAGATGTGAGCACATGGCGTCTGCCAATTATTGAGCCAGAACACAAAAATCTAATTCCCTTCATAAACAGAAAAAATTGTATTTAATTTTTTTAGTATTAAATTAAAAACAACAATTTATTGTACTTTAGTGTAATACAGCTCAACTGATTGAACAATTATATACATATCAATAAAAGGTTTGAGCTGTTGTTAAACTAGTGTGTAGATAGTTTCGTTTAACAGCATTGATTAAATGAAGTTTATGATTTGTTCATGGTGGGGGGAAGGAACTATTCCGTCGTGTTGAGACTAAGGTTAACCTAAAGCATTTACTGAGTTCTGCATGCGCTGGTATTCCCATACTACAGCCCACCACAACGCCTCCACTTAAAGCTCCACGATAAAACAAATAATATTAGTCTAATAACGACACTTATAGTCCTTTCATTTAGTAAACGGCCTGCATGAGAATTTCTCACTTATATAAAAGAATTTCCCTCAAACTCCCTCCAACAGTTTTTTTAACGGCTGACCTATAATAGTATTGTTTTATTTATTAGTAATATAAGTACAATTTTATTACTGACTATTACGAAATAAATGTCACTGATTTGTTTGTATATAACCTAAAAAAATTTAGAATATAAAGTTTCAAGTTATATATTGTTCAAATGAGAAGAAACATTAGTTTAAACAGTTTTCAATTGAAGTATGTGCGTAATGCTGCCTTCATTCCATTGAATGTAAATGTAAATCAATGTAGATCCGTGTTCGATGTGGCGAAAGACCTGTCTGTCAATGTTCTCGGTCAGTTTACTTTTCCTTTCTACTGTTCACATGAACATCGTAGGTTGGATCTTATAATTTCTGTTAGCTTTGCCCTCTCTATTAACGTTTTTTTCCCAAATATTAATCTCATAACATATATAAATTTAGAAAATAAAGTAAATTATTCAATGATGGTATGTTCATGTAAATATTATTTTTCATTTTAGCATTTTGAAATTATTTTTTTATATGGCAACAATAAACGGAGATTATGGATCAACACTTATTCTCTAGTGACAGACAAACTAGAAATTAAGAATACATTTGTCAATAGCTTTAAAATATGAAAAGCTAAGAATTATTATTAATGCCTAATAATTTGGAGGAAATATTTTAAAAAATGTTCTAGATTGTAAATAGAACATCATCGTAACATATCTTTAGGTATTACTTCATTAGGCCATTCTTCATTTGATACCCGCTAACCAAAATTGTTCATAGTTAATAAAATACTTCTCCGGTTAGTAGTTGCAAATACATACTTACTCTCCGACTAACTTTTATATATATAGCAGCCATGAAGGGATATATGGCTGCAGAAGTTATATTTTCTCCTCCAATTATTCGTTTTGATAATTTACTTTCTTTTAAGTTTTCCGTAAAAGGAAAATCAAGTTTGTGATGTTCTTTGTGTAAGTGCGGGTCGTTTTCCGGCAAGAAATCGTTAACTGTGCCTGAAATAATGATTGCATAATACCAAAGCTTTTAATAATATGTAAAATAAAATTTAATATAAATTAATAAACGACAATCTTGAAAAAGACCAGTTAATGATTATAATATCTTATTATGTGAAATAGAAAAAAAAATATTAAAAATACTACTTAACAATTAAAATCATACGAATTATGTTTGGACACACACGTTTTTTTAGGAAACAGAAAGAAAAAGAATATGGAAAATGAATGTTTGCACATAAGTAAAACAATATTTGTTAAATTTAATGAAATCCGAAAAATTATTGATGATTTTTAAAAATATTGGTGTATGGTAGTTTAAAGTTGAAATTAATAAAATTTATAAATTACATTTTTTTCAGTTTTGTAGAACTTTATCATGACGTTTTTTTAAAATAAAAAAAAACCTGAATAGACGTCGAAATAGATATTAATTATAATATTTAGACCATATACCATATTTTTTCATGGTATAACGCAATAAAAATTGCATAAAAATAATTATGGACTTTAATTACGAGTAAGAAGCTTCCTACAATAAACGATTGTTACTCAAAAAGAAAAAAAGAATATAGCTAGCTACCTACTTGTAATGGGAGAATTATTTCACATATATTGTCCTCCAATTTCTCCATCTCCATTGGCACATGCTAATGTTTTTGGCTTGACTAGTACAATTTAGGTAGAGCAGAGTGTCACGCGCAGCTAAACTTTGTCAACCATAATGTCTTGTAATGTATTACCTGTTAATATTACACGCTATAGGACAGCTGAATATCCTTAATCATACAGACGACTGATTTTGTTTACTAATGTTCAAGAATTTACAAATATTCGATTCTTTTATTTTTTAAGTCCTTTTATACTTTAGCGTAATGTCAAATATAAAATTAAAAAAAAATAACTTAACTGAACTATATCAGTAATGACAAACCACTCACCGCCAGCCAAGGCAAGGCTTGTGCTTACAGCGACCAGTAGCTTCGCTAACAACATTTGTGTCTGAAAATAAAAAAAAGTTTATATAACTGTACAATATGATATAGCATTGCAATAATTAAATAATTTCAACAAATAAGTAAACTGTTAGGCTCATCATCATTGTAAATCCCAGACTAGATCTAAAAATTTAACCCAATTTTGATTTGTTCCAATTTTATTAAAACGCATCAACAACACTTACTTTACTATTATCTATGGTAGTCGTTTGTTGTGTATATGTGAAACTGAAACTGTCTTAATACTTACTAACTATTTATATATATATATATATATATATATATATATATATATATATATATATATATATATAAGAGGTTTTTAGTATTATGCTATGACGTTGAGTAAGTAAAATAATTAATACAAAGTGCCCTATAAATCAATAACTAATTGTTCATTTATATCAAAGCCTTAAATTATATAATAACTAAGAGTTTCTTTAACATATTGTCTGTAAAAAGACCTGTGTGCATACGGAATGAAAATATAATTATTTACAAAAGTATTTACTAATAATCTTGAACTTATTAAAAAATCTTTGAACGCAGCTCTATCGCTCGAAATTTTTGAGTTGTATTTTTTAACGTTAAAACCATAAAATATCGTGTAACCTTTAAATTTAATTACACGAAGATCGAAAATAGCTCAGATAAAGACGGTAACCGTAAACATTCTGATTACTGCGTTTATTATAATAATTTAGTTTTTCCACTATATTGAATATGTAAAATTTCAGTCAAACAGCTCTTTTTACAACGACTTTAAGTAAATAATAGCTGCTAAATTCTTACCTAGATTGGGTCTTAATATAATAACTTGTTGAATAGTTAATTTTATAATTTAATTTCAACTGAAAATCAATATTTCTTTGTAATAATCAAAGTGATCTATACACATAAAAAATATCAAACATATTATGTTCTTGAATAAATACCTACAGGTATCCCTTTTAGTGTATCGGATATAATTTTGAGTAGCTAACTTACTCTGTACGACGACAGATCATAACATATATATAAGCTATTTTATATGTTCTAAACTATTTACGGCTACTTATTATAATAAAACATAATTATATATATACTTATATTACAAAACTTATCCCTTTAAAAAAACAATACTTAACAATATTTACTAGGAATATTAAATAAGCTAAACTAATTATTTACGGTTTTTGTTATACTTATTAGAGGTTACCAATGACAATAACAATTTTACTGAATGTGACGTAATAATTACATATTTTTTATTTGTAAACTTTTTACAGATAATTATTTAACTGGCTGAGCTGTCGCCAAATGCGGAGCGGATAACGAAATAAATATATAACCTATTGCTCTTAAAGTAAGTGAGGCCACTGATTGCGTAAAGGAGCTGAACGGAGAGAAGCGGCGTCGCTGGCTTCGGTTTGCGAAGATTCGAATCTGTTTGAGTTCGGTGTAGAAGCTGATCCCGCTCCGCCCACAATACTGACCAAACCCTCAACCACTTTACATCTCGTTGCCTAGGTTACGATTTTTAAACAGTATTTCTTAGAATCCATTAGAGTAGGCGTAATTATTTAGATTTAAAAGATACAAACGCGTTCTTTTAACTGACTGATCTCCGCTTCTTTATGCTGTTGATCTTAATTTCAGATGAGCTCCCGGACTTATTCTGCTGTTTTTGTTAATGAAATAATACATGATGTACAACTATTTTCACAATTTTTTTCGAAACAAATAATGGAGTAAGTGAAATACATATTATATTAAAATGCAATTCAATATTTATAATCGAATGCAAGTAAAACTTTTGTTATGAACAATGCAATGTTTTCACACCTAATTGTTACCAAAAATGTCTGTTTTAAGTATAGAAATAAAAAAATATTCAGTATAAAACAAACTATATTATAGAAGTAAACAAAATCAAAAATATCAGCTGACTTAATTCATTTTACAGATGTTTAGACTTTGTTACTTCATAGTAAATATTTTAATTATTTCCCTGGAATTTATTTTCATTTTGTGAATCAATCATATTTTATGATATTAGAAAGTTAGATTACATTTTTATAAAGAATGAAGTTTTTTTCGGTAGGAAACACATTTTCATAATAATCTTTTACTGAAAAGGACGATTCAAAATTTTTAATAAAGAATATATTTGGGAAAAAAATACTTTGAAACGGACTAAATTATGAAAGCTCAAATGTTTGAAATGATTGCAAAAGTTAAATATTCGAACAACCAGTATATTGACTCTGCAAGTTAATACTGGTTGACACGATGTTTATTATGTCTTTAAAGGAATGCGATTTGTGGTTAAGGGCGTTGCTTATTTCAAGATTTGGGCCTTCGTATTACAGCGGTAACTGCACTATTACATCATTTTCTACTGGAAAAATGCTAAAAAAATAAGTTACAATTTTCATTTTTTTAAATAAATTTTTTCAAACACCTTTATTCAATACTAAAATAATATTTATTTTGTAAATCAATATTTCTAAATATTTACTCGTGTATATAATAACTTACATTTTAAATTAAAGAAGCAATTTACGTTTTTCATAAATTGTTTCACATGAAATTAAATCTGTACTTAACGACGTCAAAATAATTATTCATAATTTTTGTTTAAAAGAATAATTATAGTCGAACAACAATTTTTATTTGAATAACTGCAAAATAAGAGTATAATTTCAAAAGTATAATTTATTGTATCAGTACGTCACGTAAATTGATAAAGCTAATGAAGTGTATAAAATGTTCAGAGATACGAAATAAATTATTTTTAATGTAATTTATGTTACGTTTTTTTTTAAATTCTAACCTTTTGACTATAAATTATACTAAATAAATACCTGTACAGAGTTTAAAAAAATAGATTATTAATGTCACATGCAATTGTTATTTCTATGTTTTTTAAGGAAACAACCACTAGACTGAATATTCACTTCTGTTAATGCCCAAACTTATTATATACTTTTGCCTTATTTAGAAGACCTTAATCCCAATAATAAAGTTGGCCTAACTATAAAAATTACCAAATAATTAAAACTTTTTGGTAAATATGAATTTTAATTTGAGTGACGTGCCACAAACTGCCGCAACCTTTAGGTCACGTAGTTATCTGACTGCCACTTATCTGGGTTACATTGTATCCCTCGCATTTATAAACATAAAGGGTTCGTATACAATACATTTAAAGGCTCTGAAACCAATAGTTACTGATTCAGGTTATCATAAACTTGTTTTTTTTTTTTAAAACAGTGGCATTTGTTTCCGTACTTCAGAAAAGCAGACCTTTAGCACTGCTTTGGCCGACAGCGACTGTGAGCTTGATGGATTTCTTTCCATTGGTTTTTACTACAACTTCCCTGATGGCTTTCTATTAATCAGAAAGGGTGTTGACTGAAAGGTTCTCTCGTTAATTGTATCTTGGATATTATCCAGTAGTTAACTATCCACGAAATAGTTCCATGTAATTGAATTAACATACTTCAAGTAGACATTTGTCAACTATTAATGGAATATAATTTACGAAAAAAATATTACTTGTAATTCAATTTATTTTACTTTATTACATTTAATTCGGTATTTTAAATGAAAAAAATAAAAGACTAACAATAAAATGTTTTGAAACGCTATTTATTAATTAACAATAATTTCAAATTTAACGATGGCCAGATATAAAACTGTTACTACTATGAGTCGATTTTTATTGTCTACTCGACAATAAAGTTGAAATTTATTTGGAAAATTTCAATAGGAAATAAGCAAACATTGCCTAAAATTTGTATTGAACAATCTGTGTGCCTTTAAGTGAATGCCGATCCTGACCCTTCAGTTTCATTATAACAGTCGAATACGGATGATAGTGATATATCTTGATACCATTATGATAACTGCCAACAAAACGTTTCATATCCAATATGGTAACAGAACTTTTTATATGTATTTCAGCAACCAGGATCATATATAAGAGTCGAATATGGTTGCCATTTTACCTTGCATGTTTTTTGCACTCCTTGCGCTCTAAATAATTATATAGTGTTATTTTTAAATTTTTTAATGACGTCGGGAATATGAAAACATTGCAAATAACAATACGTTTGCCGTATTTGTTGTGTTGCTTAACCAAGTTCTAATTCACACATAGCTTCAACGCTTATTGACGTCATTATTAATATCCCAAGCATATCTGCCTTCCACTAAACAATTCCACCTCCGATCATTACGGCCATGAAATAATGATTAGTGGATTTTGAGCCGATGTCATCACCTACAATGGATACTTGGAGACAATATTTAGGGCATAAAAATTTCAATTTGTAAACAAATACATGAATGGAAAAATGCTTTAATTAGACCGCATATTAAATACAATTATAAAACGTTTTGTTCATCATGTTCAGCATAATTTTGTCAAGTGATGAACAAGCAACTGTTGCCCGTATATTCCTCGTCGAATGAACGTATGAAAATGTTCTACAACAGGTGGTTACTGCACATTTATTAATAGCATTTACTTTATTAGTTTTATGTTTCTTAAAACTGCTCTTTACGCTATTCATAGAAATATTCATAGAAAGATTTTAAACAAACCAGGTTGTATTAAATTTTTGTTCTGTTAAAATTTTTTTTAAGATGTTGATTGTTGTATGTTTTGTTCTGTTAAAATTTTAAGACGTTGAAAAACAGAACAATTAATTAGAGGTAATTTTACTTAATATAGCACCTAGTATGTATATATTTTGTTCAATAAAACAAGTGAAATTACCGCCTTTTTCTGTTTCTAAGGTTCCAACGGTTTGACGCAGCGAGTATAGTTTATGTTCTGGTGCCATTATGAGCATCACGCATATAGGCTACTCACCGCTGCACACTGTTTCTGCCAAGGGGAAGTGCCTCTTTCTTGTGAAGGAAATGTTCAAAGACGATTTCATATAATTGTTGGAGATATCTCATATTCAGTGTTCTCTCAGCCAAACGCATTACATTTCAATATGCTGTTTGTATATCTGGAATTTAAAACTTCCTATTAAGTACCTAAGTTGTTAGTTTAGGTATATCTGTTTGTGACTCGACTGTTTGAATTTATTATTTTAACTGTGAAAAATAAATAAAAAGTGATAAGATATCAAAGCAGATGGTAATTTATTAATTTAAGCTGAATGTAAAGGGAGACAGACTACCGAAAAATTTTATTATCTTTTTATGGATATGTGGCAGAATGTAAAGCAACGTAGTTAGCAACGGGAATAAATGCGGTATGAGCGGTGATTTAGTCGCATCGACAACAGTGTCGAAGTTTTTATGTAATTATTTAAAAAATGGTAAAAAAATAGCTACATCTCATTTTGTAATATTTTGTTTAAATTTCAAATTTTTTAAATTTTACAACAAATTTTATTGCAGTAAATTTTTAGTGCTGAAAAAATGACGGTTTTGGAGCTGGCTCTGCTGAACCGGTTATTTTTATGGTCTAACCAAAAGTAATTCTCTTTTTATTTAAAGTTTGCTACAATAGCCTAACTTACAATAACATCAGTTATGGTTGTACCTATAAGACCTATAGTTGATCGAAGCATAGTGGAAGATTTGAGCGTACTTCGAAAAACCCTAGTAGTTTTCTAATCGGATTTGTTGGAGAATAATTAAGTTTTAATGTTACAATGTTTCAGTGTTTGTTTGTGTTTAACGTCCGTACTTTATGCCAGTTGGACTGATGATAACTAGGGATCAGCGTTAACGGTAAAAGAAAGCAACGAGTGTAACTGCGGTTAATGCGGAGTGCAGTTCGGAGACGTAGCAAACCGGCCTGTGCTTTAGACACATCGACGACCTAGTCCCCTTGATTTGACAAGAAAGAAAGTCTATTAGCACATTCTTAAAGCAACAAGAAAGTTTCACCGAAATGGAACTTCCAAGTTTTGAATTAATTGTGGTCACAGAGTTAATTATCAAATTCCCAATTGAAAATTAACTAATGAAGCAGCAGTCATGGTAAGATCCAGACCCAAGATCTATAGACAAATTTTAAGGAGTAGGTAAAAGTTCTATATACACCGAAAATCGATTTTACAAAAAAAACTTTATTACCTGGACTGAAAACTTAAAAATAGATATAATTTCAAATTCCAAATAATCGTAACTTTTTTTCGTTAAAAGATTTGAAAATCCAATTTCGTCATCGTAATCAGTTTTAAAGTCCGCATTAATTACATTTCAATATATTTCAAAATAGGAACTACAAAGGTCATGGTATGCTATTTTATGAGGATGTGGAATATTTTTTTCTTATCACTGAAAACCGTGTGAGAAAACAAGTATCTAAGTCAACAAAATTAAGTTTTATACTCTCCAAAAGTCTTCATACAGTCGGGTACAATGTCAAAAAAAAGTACTTTCTTTTTTGTCAAAGAGACTGAAACGCTATCGTTAACGCACCAGCGACGTTTTCATTTGTATTTTCATTAATCTTAAAACGAAAATTTATGACAATTTTAACGGTAATGGTTAAATTACAATTTCAAAAAACGTTTAGCTTATATTATTTATGACTTTGTCCTTAGATTGAACTACTAGTTACGAGATACGACGTCCTGAAGCTACCAAAGTCGATTGTTTTGCTTTAACATAACTGCGTACATAAGAATACTAAAATGTTCAGGTTAATTGAAATAAAACCATTATACTGTTTTAATATACATTTTTAAATATATTATTTCCATAAATAATTATTTGATAAAAATAATCAACAGCGGTTACCTGATAATTTTTATTATTTAATAAAAGGATGGAAAGGTAAAAAGTAGGAAAAGATTAGAACAAGAGTTTTTGAAATGGTTAAGACACGTGAACAGGAAAACGTCTTCTTCTTCTTCTTCTTCTTCTTCTTCCATTTGGCTCGCACTATCTTGGATCCTACTTCACAATAAAGTCCAGTAAAGTCCCTTCTTTCTTGTTTCTCTCTATCCATACCCCTGAAGATCAGTAGGTGATCCTTGTTCATAACACACCCATGCCTTGAACAAATTTTGCTCTTGTCAGAATTTAGCTTTCCTTGCATATGCTGCAAGAAACTAGAAATGAAAAAAGTGAATAGGAAAAGCGTGCCATAAGTATTGCGGAGACAAGAACGATTGGGAAAAGACGTAGAGGACAGGAACAACGTGTACAGAAACAAAAACGTAACTGCAAACATAGAACCATAAGGCTGACAAAGACATGATACAATTGAAAGTTGGCGGAAAATATCTTTGGAAAATAAACGTCTGCCGTAAGGCAGAAGAAGAATTAGTTGTGAATTTTGATTTATTTTAATTTAGCTGCCATATAACAAATTTTTGTAACTAACTGGTAATATTCATAAACAACATGTTTATAAACAGGTCATATAAACAATATACACTGTTTCGCGTTTAAAATTGCGCCAATTTTAAAATTTTAAAAACTAAAAACAGATATTAAATAACAGCCTGAAAAGATTAAATATAAATAATATGTTTATATTCCCAAAACTTTTACGGAAAAAATGACGCCTATAGTTGAGATTTCATGTAAATTACCCAAACACAGAATGTTACGACGCGTAAAAACTAACGTCATCTTGTAAGTGCTAAGCGTGCTCTACATAAGAAACAATTGACGCTTGGCAGAAGACATATTTCGAAGCACAAAGCTTATCGTATAACATAAGGAAGAAAAAGTAGAGGAAACGTTTGTTGTACAACTTGAATTCTCCTACCATATAAAATTAATTGTATTTATTTTTCGTTAGTATTTTTTTTTTATTTTACAAATGGGTAATATTCATTATCCAATTACGAGACTTATCGATCCTCGAAAACACATTGTTGGTATAACTTGGAAAATAAATTTTTTCACCATAAATCCCGTAAATAAAATATGAAAAAACACCGGCAATTTCACCATCGCATAACAAAGGACCACCAAAGTCGCCATAAATCAACGTATAATGATTTTCTGCGTTAACGCATAAGCTGTCATCATAACAAAAGTAATACTCTTGTAAACATTCGTCACTAAATGTTGGTTTTAAACTTTTCAAATGAAATACTTTATCATTAGATATATCATTTGAAACTCCATAGCCCAGGCAAATGCATCCTTTCTTGATTAGATTGTTTTGTTCAAGCGGAACTTCTGGTTGAGGTAGTCGCACGCTTGCCACTCTGTCGCTAAACTGAAGAGGTTGGTCTAGTTCTAAAATTGCGAAGTCGAAACTTTGACGACAGCTTTTAAACAAAAAAAAAACAAATTATATTGAAATGCAAGGCAAAAAACGTATAAACATTTATGTCGGTTATTTTTACTCAATTATAAAGTCATTTAAACAAAATTGTGCTGATTATTTTTGCTTACATTAAGACAACATTTTCTTGAAGTCGGGAGAATAAGTAAAGTAGAAAAACTAATTACATTTTCACGAGTAATTAGACTTTGCAACATTTGGTTTTTGTGTTTGTTTGTTTGTTCCATAGCTTTAGTCAATCACATTTAAGGATTTTCTAGAAATTCGGTACAAAAGTAAAATGTACATGGCACGAACTACCGACGTTTGAGAACAATTATAAATTTGACCGTTTCATGGTGAATAAACCTAAAAAACTTCCAATAAAGTTTTTATTGGCTTCGTAAGTGTTACGAGTGCATCGGAGCGTTGTCTTGGCCAATCGATTAATTAAAAATATATTGCGAGTTCTACTGTTCTTAAAGCTATACTAGTTTAATTAGGTTACACTGATCTTGAAAACTCAACTGACGTTGTATGCTTTCAAATGTGGATCACTGTTAATGTTTGCTTATTATCAAGTATATAGTTATGAGGTTAACTGTTAAGTCAAAACAAAAACATTATTTATGTGTCTTCCCAGATTTTCATTCATTGTAAAATACGCATTATAAAATCCATTATGATTTATAAGTTTTCCGTTGCGAGAAAAATGTAAATTACAATTTTTATAAAAAAAATAAAGTGATAATGCTTAATTCAGTGTTAACTCTTTTACAATCGGCTAATGGAGTAAAACCAAATTGTAGATATTGTTTATGACGTAATTAAAAAATAAATGAATAGATTTCCACACAAAATCGGTTAGCAAGAAAAGAATAATATTTACTTATACAAAATAAGTGTTATTCGAAAATACCTTAGAAAGATACTTTTATTTTGTATAAACTGAGGATTCAAAATATTTCTTCCCAAAACCCATAAAATATCATGACTTTATCCAGCCTAAATTTCACAATTTTGATATTACATCTTACTTCAATATAAATCAATTATTAGGATTCGTGGATAATCAGTTTGCTAAAACGGTAACATTGTGAGCGTTACAAGATCATACAATTACAGTTTATATAACGCACTTTAAAGTGGAATTTCCTATATAACCATACATAACGTACCCATACATACCTTTTTTTATTGAATTCCGGATGCGCAAACACAGTTTTAACCCTTAACGCATCTTTTTTTTTCGCAATATGAGTATAAGATATGTTCCCAACACGTACGAAATAGTCCTGCGCTCTTTTTGTTTCATATCCTTTTTTTGGGCTAAATTTCACACTCACGCAATTAGCAGATGTGAGCACATGGCGTCTGCCAATTATTGAGCCAGAACACATATATAATATTCCCTTGATAAACAGCAAAAATTAGATTTAATTTTTTTAGTATTAAATTATAAACAACTATTTATTGTACTTTAGTGTAATACAGCTGAAGTGATTGAACGTTTATATACATAGCAATAAAAGCTTTGAATTGTTGTTAAATTAGTGTATAGATAGTTGCGTTTAATAGCATTTGAATAATTGAAGTTTATGATTTGTTCATGGAGGGGAGAAGGAACTGCTCCGTCGTATTGAGACAACGGTTAACCTAAGGATTTGGTGAGTTCTACATACGCTGGTATTCCCATACTACAGCCCACCACAACGCCTCCACTTAGAGCTCCACGATAAAACAAATAATATTAGTCTAATAACGACCCTTATAGTCCTTTCATTTAGTAAACGGCCTGCATGAGAATATCTCACGTATGTAAAAGAATTCCCCTCAAACTCCCTCAAACAGTCCAATGACACAGAGTCGGCCAAGCTGAGTCTACAGACTGTTACTACTCAGCGCTAGTGATACAGAATAAAGAAACTGTGGTGAGACAGTGGGGATTTGACTCCTTTTTCTCTCTTACATTTTGTCATTGTGTCCCACTGGTACACTTAGGAGGCCGTTTTTTAACGGCTGACCTATAATAGTATTGTTTTATTTATTAGTAATATAAGTACAATTTTATTACTGGCTATTTCTAAATAAATAGCACTGATTTCTTTGTATATAACCTAAAAAATTAAGAATAGAAAGTTTCAAATTATATATTGTTCAAATGAAAAGAAACATTAGTTTAAACAGTTTTCAATTGAAATATGTGCGTAATTCTGCCTTCAATCCATTCATTGTAAATGTAATTAAATGTAGATCCGTGTTCAAAGACCTGTCAGTCAATTACCTTGGTCAGTCTACTGCTCGTTTCAGCTGCTCACTTGAACATCGTAAGTTCGATATTGTTATTACTATATTAGTTTTACCCTCTCTATTAACGACGTCCTTTTTTCCAAAATAATAATCTCAAAATATGAACGTTTATAAAATAATGTAAATTATTCAATTATGGCATGTTCACGTAAATATTATTTTTCATTTTATCGTTTTGAAATTATTTGTTTATATGGCAACAATAAACGGTGTTTCGAGATTATGGTTCAACACTTATTCTCTAGTGACTGACGAACTAGAAATAAAGAATACATTGGTATACCAGTTGTAAAATATGAAAAGCTAAGAATTATTATTAATGCCCAATAATTTGGAGGAAATATTTTAAAAAATCTTCTATATATAAATAGAACATCATCGTAACATATCTTTATCTATTACTTCATTGGATAATATCTAACAAAATTTTTCGTAGTTAATAAAATACTTTTTCGGTTAGTAGTTGCAAATAAATACTTACCATCGGCCCAAATTTTATATATATAGCAGCCATGAAGGGATATGTGGCTGCAGAAGTTATATTTTTTCCTCCAATTATTCGTTTTGATACTTTTGTTTCTTTTAAGTTTTGCGTTAAAGGAAAACCAAGTTTGTGATGTTCTTTGTGTAAGTACGGGTCGTTTTCCGGCAAGAAATCGTTAACTGTGCCTGAAATAATGATTGCATAATAACAAAGCGTTTAATAATATGTAAAATAAAATTTAACATAAATTAATAAACGGCAATCTTGAAGAAGACCTGTTAATGATTATAATATCTTATTATGTGAAATAGAAAAAATATTAAAAATACTACTTAACAAGTAAAACCATACAAATTAGGTTTGGACACACACAAACAGAAAGAAAAAGAATAGGTAAAATGAATGTTTGCACATAAGTAAAATAATTTTTTGTTAAATTTAATGAAATCCGAAAAATTATTGATGATTTTTAAAAATATTGGTGTATGGTAGTTTAAAGTTGAAATTAATAAAATTTATAAATTACATTTTTTTCAGTTTTGTAGAGCTTTATCATGACGTTTTTTTAAAATAAAAAAAAAACCTGAATAGACGTCGAAATAGATATTAATTATAATATTTAGACCATATACCATATTATTTCATGGTATAACGCAATAAAAATTGCGAAAAAATAATTATGGACTTTAATTACGAGTAAGAAGCTTCCTACATTAAACGATTGTTACTCAAAAAGAAAAAAATTATATAGCTAGCTACCTACTTGTAATGGGAGAATTATTTCATATATATTGTCCTCCAATTTCTCCATCTCCTATAGGCTTAATTAAGATTGCACATGCAAATGTTTTTGGCTTGAATAGTACAATTTAGGTAGAGCAGAGTGTCACGCGCAGCTAAACTTTGTCAACCATAATGTCTTGTAATGTATTACCTGTTAATATTACACGCTATATGACAGCTGAATATCCTTAATCATACAGACGACTGATTACGTTTACTAATGTTCAAGATTTTTCAAATGTTCGATTCTTCTATTTTTTTTAAGTCCTTTTATACTTTAGCGTAATGTCCAATATAAAATTTAAAAAAAATAATTTTACTGAACTATATCAGTAATGACAAACCACTCACCGCCAGCCAAGGCAAGGCTTGTGCTTACAGCGACCAGTAGCTTCGCTAACAACATTTGTGTCTGAAAATAAAAAAAAGTTTATATAACTGTACAATATGATATAACATTGCAATAATTAAGTAATTTCAAGAAATAAGTAAACTGTTAGGCTTGTCATCATTGTAAGTCCCAGACTTAGATCTAAAAATTGAACCCAATCTTGATTTGTTCCAATTTTATTAAAACGCATCAACAACACTTATTTTACTGTTACCTATTTCAGTCGCTTCTTGTGTTTATGTGAAACTGAAACTGTCTTAAGACTTATTAATAACTAGGTTTTATATATATATATATATATATATATATATATATATATATATATATGATGTTTTATGTACGCCATGAGGTTGAGTAAGTAAAATAATTAATACAAAGTGCCCTATAAATCCATAACTAATTGTTCATTTATTTCAAAGCCTTAAATTATATAATAACTAAGAGTTTCTTTAACATATTGTCTGTAAAAAGACCTGTGTGCATAAGGAATGAAAATATAATTATTTACAAAATTGTTTACTAATAATCTTGGACTTATTAAAAAATCTTTAAACGCAGCTCTATCGCTCGAAATTTTTGAGTTGTATTTATTAACGTTAAAACCATAAAATATCGTGTAACCTTTAAATTTAATTACACGAAGATTGAAAATAGCTCAGATAAAGACGGTAACCGTAAACATTCTTTCAAATATTTTGAAAACGTTTAAAAACATTTTTATATCGTAATGACTGATTACTGCGTTTATTATAATAATTTAGTTTTTCAACTATATTGAATATGTAAAATTTCAGTCAAACCGCTCTTTGTACAAAGACTTCAAGTAAATAATAGATGTTAAATTCTTACCTAGATTGGGTCTTAATATAATAACTTCTTGAATAGTTAAGTTTATAATTTAATTTCACTGAAAATCATTATTTCTCTTTATAATAATCATAGTGGTCTGTACCCATAAAAAAATATAAAAATATCATGTCCTTGAATAAATACCAGTACCTTTTTAGTTTAACGGATATCCTTTTGTGTCGCTTACTAACTCTGTAAAACAATAGATCATGACGTATGTGTAAGCTATTTTATATGTTCCAAACTATTTAGACTACTTATTAAAAAAACATAATTATAGATATACTTATATTACAAAATTTTCTTTTTAAAAAAACTATAATTAACGAAATTTATTAGGAAAATTAAGGAAGTCAACCTAATTATTTTCGCTTTTGTTATACTTATTAAAGGAAACCAATGACAATAACAATATTACTGAATGTGACGTAATAATTACATATTTTATATTTGTAAACTTTTTACAGATAATTATTTAAATGGCTGAGCTGTCGCCAAATGCGGACCGGATAACGAAATCAATATATAACCTATTGCTCTTAATGTAAGTGCGGCCACTGGTTGCGTAAAGGAGCTGAACGGAGAGCAGCGGCGTCGCTGGCTTCGGTTTGCGAAGATTCGAATCTGATTGGGTTCGGTGTAGAAGCTGATCCCGCTCCGCCCACAATACTGACCAAATCCTCAACCACATTATACCTCGTTGCCTAGGTTACGATTTTTAAACAGTACTTCCTAGAATCCATTAGTGTAGGACTAAATATTTAGATTTAAAAGATACAAACGCGTTCTTTCAACTGACTGAACTCCGCTTCTTTATGATGTTGATCTTCATTTCACTCCACTCAGCTCTTCATTTAATGAGCTCCCGGTTGCTAAAAAGGTTCTGCTGTTTTTTTTTTTTTTTTGATGAAATAATACATAATATCCAACTATTTTCATAATAATATTTAGAAACATATAATGGAGTTAGTGAAATACATATTATAATAAAATGCAATTCAATATTTATAAACGAATGCAAGTAAAACTTTTGCATGAACAATGTAATGTTTTCACCCCAAATTGTTACAAAAATGTCTGTTTTAACTATAGAAATAAGAAAATGCAATGGATACTTGGAGACAATATTTAGGGCATAAAAATTACAATTGGTAAATAAATACATGAATGGAAAAAACTTTAATTAAATCGCATATTAAATACAATTATAAAACGTTTTATTCATCATGTTCAGCACAATTTTGTCAAGTGATGAACAAGCAACCGTTGCCCGTATATTCCTCGTCGAATGAACGTATGAAAATGTTCTACAACAGGTGGTTACTGCAAATTTATTAATAGCATTTACTTTATTAGTTTTATGTTTCTAAAAACTGCTATTTACGCTATTTATAGAAATATTTTATTGTTTTTTTTAAATTTAACATTTTCCAATCATATTTTAATATTTATTGAAATGCTTTTAATTGATCTTTAAACTAATTTTCATCAGTTAAACTAACTTCATTTACTATAAGTTATTTTTATATAATAGTCGATGTAATAAAGTAAATTTTGCAATTTACAGTATTTACTGCACAAACTTTCTCACATCAAATACGAAACTACACGTCGAAGTAATTATTTATGAAATTTGTACCATAAAAAAATTATAAAGTAAAAATAACTAACTTTAATGAGTTTACAAATATTAAATATGTTCTGAATATTTCATTTTCGCTGATACGATCATTGTTAAAGACTGTATTTTTTTTCATTTTACAAATTGTAAATTATTGTTAATTTTTTGTTTTATATATACGTATAAAACGTTTACGCAAATACAATAGTTCATTAGTTCGGAAATTGACGTTAAATTATTCATATGTTTTCTGACTGAAGTTAAGAATAAAATACTTTTTTTAATTAAACAGCTAAAAAGGTTTTAAACAAACCAGGTTTTATGTTTGTCGTGATCAATTTTTTTACGACGCTGATAACGGAAAAACATAACAATTAACTAGAGGTCATTTTACTTAATATAGCACCTAGTGGGTATATATTTTGTTCAATATAATTTAGATCAATAAAACAAGTAAAGATAACCAAGGAGCAATTGGCAGGAAGAACGGAAATAGCGATCTTAAAAAGTCAGGAAACCCAATTACAGTTTAGGGAAAACTGTAATTACGTCCACGAAACGTAGTATAATCGGAAGAACTCAGACTTCAGAGATCAATTAGATTAAAAAAATACTGGGAAGAACGCAGAAAAACCAAAAGACTTAAATAAATTGACTATGTGTGCTCCAATGTGGGCTTAAAAAAAAACAAGTAAATTTACCGCCTTTTTCTGTTTCTAAGGGTCCAACGGTTTGACGCAGCGAGTATAGTTTGTGTTCTGGTGCCATTATGAGCACAACGCATATAATCACCGCTGCACACTGTTTCTGCCAAGGGGAAGTGCCTCTTTCTTGTCAAGCAAATGTTCAAAGACGATTTCATATAATTGTTGGAGATATCTCATATTCAGTGTTCTCCCAGCCAAACGCATTACATTTCAATATGGTGTTTGTATATCTGGAATTTAAAACTTCTTAATAAGTACCTAAGTTATTAAGTTAGGTATTTCTCTTTGTGACGTGATAAATATTTACATTGTGTATCCCATACACGTGTACATTATATATCCTATATATCTGTACATTGTGTATCATATACATGTGTACATTTATGTTTATCTTATACACGTGTGCACTGCATAAACAATAACTTATAAACATTGATGTACACGTGTACAATAAATTTATGTACCATAAATGTATTAATTGTTTAACATATACTTGTGTACATTACGTATCCTATTGAAGTTTACATTGTGCATATTATACATGTGTACACTGTGTATCCTGTAAATTTGTACATTGTTTATCCTATACAAATGTATATTGTGTAGGTAAAAATGTGTACACTGTGTATCTTATACATTTTTACATTGAGTATCCTGTACATGTATGTACAGTTATCTCGCTTCTTGGAGGGTCGATATTGCTTTACAATTTAAATGAAGCACTACACAACACTATAGGACATCATATAACAAATATATTGAGAAGGTTTGTATTTCTTATGTGATATTAACCGCACATTAGTAGTCTATTTATGGGATATTTTATGCGTTGTGCTTTATTTAAATTTCAATGTACTAATGTCCTTGTATGAGCGAGGTAGATAAAGGTGGTATGTAATCCCGAAACTCATCATTAGGCGCAAGTAATTAATTCACAGACGGAGAAAAATAGATTTTTGAAGTTACTACATCTTATCGCGTGGTATAGATATATGTTATGCACTAGAAAAAATTCAATTAGCTGTCACGGAACTCTCTACCGTCACGGGACGATCTAACATCCATTCGCGCACTCCAGTGGACGTTATTATTCCAAACATTAACAATACATTATTATTGTTTTGTTTAGTACTAAACAAAATGTATTTTTGAAGTGAAAACATGTATAGTCGCGGTTGATAAAACATGCGTATAAACATTTGCTTTCGCGTCACGCTTAAATCTGTAATGCATACATCACAGCATATATTGTTCTCGTATATATTTAGACTGGAATTACTACTTCTAAACACCTGATATCGCATAAGCTTCGATATCACTTCAGTTAAGTTATGTTCATTTTTCTTCTTAATTTTAAAAAAATGTGTATTTTCTAAACTTATGCAGTTAAATTATATAATGTATATAATATTTCATCAAATAATATTTTTTAACGCTAAGGGAAAAACAACGAGAGTAGCCTAACTGCGGCCTAACTTATGATCCTTACTTTGCGCAGTTCAGAGACGCAGCAGAGTGACGGTTACTTTGCCCACATCAACAATGGAGGCCCCTACTTCCATTGTTTTTTTATAAATTGATTGGTATTCTTTTAATACATCTTTAAATAAACATCTTTAAATAATATTTATTTTCTAAACTACGTTTTCTTGTTAATTATTTATGTATATAATAACTGACATTTTAAAGTAAAGAAGCAATTTATGTTTTTTAATAATCATCTCACATGAAACTACATCTTTACTTAACGACGTCAAAGTAATTATTCATAATTTTTTTAAATGGATAATTATAGTCGAATAACAATTAGTTATTTGAATAACTACACAAAAATATTATAAAAATATAATTTATGTTATCAGTACGTCACGAAAAGTAATAAAAAAGTTTCTTAGGATTATGCATTAGTCCTGTAAAGAAATAAATAATAATTAATTAAAAAAAAGTTTAAACTAGAATATTAGAAAATTGAAAAATTTACTTGTACATGTGTATCTTTTTTTTTGAGGAAGGAAGGAAGCCCCAAGCACGCTTCCTACGGTGACTACCAACCATAAATTTGTAGCCTCCCCTCAAACGATGACTCCAACGAACGACAAAAGAATGAGACTATTTGAATCTCAGCAACCAGATCAGGAGTTCAACCAGGAAACCTTATACAAGACTCTGGAGCTCGTTAAGGGCACTGGGAGTCGGTTTAAGGTGAAGTGATAGGGATACACAAAAAACACTTAAGCCGATGTGACGGGGCCCACAGAGCCACTGTTAATCCTTTTCAAAAAAAAATATATATTTTACCGAATCATAAAGACTGAGTAGAAAACGTCCAAAACATTAGGTATAGTAATACATATCCTAAATATTAAGATTATGGGAAAAATTCGTGGAAAAATTACGTTTTCGTCAAAACACTGTCATAGAGTGGAGAGGAAATTAATTATTAATATACTTCAACGTCCAATATTTCTTGTTATATATTAGTTAAATTATGTTATTCTAGTCTTGATAACCTAACTTCCTTAACATTTCAAGCGTTAAAATACATATGTAATGGTTCCCAGTTCATTATTGTTTGTTATGAAGAATAAAGTTTATATGTTCGCTTCGCATTTCCCACAACGGTAAATAAACTTATCTTTTATGTGACTTAAATTTATCATTTTGAAATATAAATATTTCGTATGAATTTTAAAGTATTTAGTTAGATGTTACTCAGTGCTATTCAATTATTCAAGTTATTTATTGTTCAAACCAGAAAATTAAATGTTCAAATGTTTCTTTTTATTTAAATGTGTTTTCTTTGCAACTCAATGTTATTTGAAAGCTCAGTGGTCGAAATGGCCTGTGCACTGCTTTCTTATAACATAGTAAGATCGAAACTGCAATTACTGTCGTTAGTTTTCTCTTTCTATTCACGAACTTCCTTAATCCATGTTATAAGAGGTATAAAGCATTCAATTTAGGAAAAAAAATGTAATACATTTGTTACAAATCTGAGTTTGTACTCAAAAATATTGTATCAAAAAGTTTGTACTCTTCTTTGTGTAAGTCATTCACTAAATACTTTAAATCCAATTATTTACTAACAATAAAATATTCATTATAATATTCGGTTTTTAAAATTTTTACTTATAAATAAAATATTAATGTTAATATTATTTTTTAATTAGAATTGCCATCATTTTAGTTAATGGAAAAAATATAAGCTGTTTCGAGTTTTCAATTGCGCCAATTTTAAAATATTTAAAACTAAATACAGATATTAAACAGTAACAGCCTGAAGGGATTTAATATAAAAAACTATCGAGAGGTAGGATCACAATTTCAAAGTTTCAGGTTTTGAGTCTTACTTGCTCCAATAACTCATGTTTCAATGGATATTCGCTAATAAAACCGTACTCTTTAAAAAAACAAGTAATTGCTCTCAATTAATGATTGCAAGTAAATGCTTACTTGAAGCTTAAATTTTCGATTTAAAATAACCACGAAGGGATTATTGGTTGCAGAACTGACGCAGTCTTCTGCAATCATTTTTGCGATACTTTTGTTTCTTTTAAGTCTTGCGTTAACGGAAAACCAAATTTGTATTGTTCTTCGTGTAAGTGGGGGTGTTTTTTGACACGAACTCGGCCGCAGCGCCTGAAATAGTGTTACGAAAATAATGTGGTCCGAATTAATATTAAAAAATAAAATAAAATTTAGTGTAAAAATTAATTACTATATAGGCCTAATAAAAAACTATCTTCAATAGAAATTGAAATAAAAATAATTTTACGACATTTTAAAATTTATTTTATTGTTATTATTATTATTATTAGTAGTAGTAGTAGTAGTATTGTTATTGTTATTGTTATTATTATTATGATTAATATTATTATTGTTATTATTATTATTATTATTATTATTATTATTATTATTATTATTATTAATATTATTATTGAAATAATGCATAGTTTACAAAACAATCTGCATACTTTACAATATGTATTATTCTAGTGTATATTTAGACTGGAATTACGAATTCCAATCACCTGATATCGCATAATAGCTTCTATATTATTTCAGTTTAGGTTATGTTCATTGTTCTTGTAAATTTAAAAAAATGTGTATTTTCTAAATTTGTGTAGTTAAATTATTTAATGTGTATAATAAATCATCATATAATAATGTTTAACGCTAAGGGAAAAGCAACGGGAGTAACTATGAACCTTAAATTACGCAGTTCAGAGACGCGGCAGACTGACGTTTCAATGGAAGTTTATTATGAAGTTTAACCACATCGACAACGGAAACCCCTACTTTCATTTTTTTTTTTTTATATATTGATTGATATATTTTTAATATATCTTTAAGTAGTATTTATTTTCTAATCTACTGTTTCTAGTTATTTATTCATGTATATAATAACTGACATTTTAAAGTAAAGAAGCAATTTACGTTTGTCAATAATCATCTCACACGAAACTTCATTTTTACTTAACGACGCCAAAGTAATTATTCATATTTTTTGTTTAAATGGATAATTATAGTCGAATAATAATTTATTATTTGAATAACTACACAAAAAGATTATAAAAATATAATTTATGTCATCACAATGTCACATAAAGTAAAAAAAAATAAAGCGTATTGTTCTTTTTTTAATAACTAGGTATAAAGTTTTCACATATAATAAATGCATTTTTTTTCAATTGATGTAAAATTTAGCTTCCGTTTTTAAAGATGACCTTTTTGGGCGATAAATAAAACTGAATAAATACCTGTAAAATGTTTAAACAAAATAAAAACGGTTTGAGAGGGTCACAATTAACTGTTATTTTTCTGTGTTCATTAAGGAAACAACCACTAGACTAAAGATTCACTTATATTAATCCTTACTCTCATTATATATTTTTGCTTAATTTATATGACCTTAATCCTAATAATAAAGTGGGCCTAAATATAAAAATTACCAAAAAAATAATACTTTTTTGTAAATATGAATTATAATTTGAGTGGCACGCCACAAATTGCCACAAACTTTAGGTCCCCTAGCACGCTACCAGTTATGTAAATAAACAATGTATCCCTTAGATTAGTAAATATAGAAGGTACATCTACATACATTTACAGGCCCTAAAACCAACATTTACTGATTAAAGTTATCATAAAATAAGTTGATTTAAAAACAGTAGCATTTGTTTCAGTACTTCAGATAAGCAGAACTTAACACTGCTTTGGCCGTATGTATAGTTCAAATTTTAAATCGTTAATAAAATACTTTCTATTTATCCCCTTTAGTTCAAATAAAATTTTTAAATTTGCAGTGAAATGAATGTCACTTAATCTTAATAACGTTCTTTCAGATATTAATTGATTATAATACTTGTCCATGCCCAAAATTGATATAAAGTATTTTTTTATGTATTATTATATCATTCATCAGATCGTAATGAAACTTTGAGAAATTGTTAATTAAACTCCTACGGAGGTTTCTGGCATAGTGTTTTGTACCACAAGCCATTTTAATACTTACTGAGGCCTAAAATTAATAAAAAGTATTAACTTTGTAAATGAGTACATCATTCATTGCATCTCCTTGTAATTTTGGGAAATTGTGTTGTATACTCCGGGAAATATTTCTGCATAGCAGTTTAAAACACATTCCGTTACAATAACTGCCCAAGAAGAAAATAAAGTACTTTCTATTCATCTCCTTAAGTTCAAATATTTTTTTAACAAGTTTTAGTGGATGACACTTGATGTTAAAACAGTTTATCCAAGCTTTCATATGGCGTTTTTCAACAGACTATACCATAGGTTTGGATTTAAATAACAATGTAATTCTAAGTAAGTAATTTCCTTAAAAATTCATAACAATATAACAAATGCATTTATGAATAATTTCAATGAACACTGTCTTACCTACATTATAAATAATCATGTTAATTTTAGGAATCGCAGCACGCAACTGTCTCGCTGACGTGATGGAAGCGCATGACCTAAGTAAGAATAAATTTGATTTCTTTTATATCACTTGTTTTTTTTTGAAAATAATTTTAAATATAATGAAGTAATATTGTATTTTGGCATACAGATTTTGTAACTTATATTGGTGACCATTATTGCTAAAAAAAATGGAAACACATTTGAAATAAAAACCTCTATTTACTCAACATTATAACACTAAACATTAAAGAAAATATTATAAAAATTACGAAATCTTTTACTTGAAACTTTATGTATGTACGAGTCAGTAACAATGTGCCACCAGGAACGCACTACGCCTATTATAGCAATGGTTTACAAATAGACGTCTTTTGCTCAAGTGACGCACGGAAATAGCCTCTAAAACATTAATAATGCAGTATTTTTCCTGTTGCATATAAACTAAAATGTTAAATAGACAAATATATCAAAACATTTTTGGAAAAAGTGACGCCTATAGTTGAGATTTCATGTAAATTACCCAAACACAAAATGACATGACGAGTAAAAATGGCCGTCGTCTTGTAATTGCTAAGCGTGTTCTGCATAAGAAACAACTGACGCTTGGCAGAAGACATATTTCGTAGCACAAAAGCTTGTAGTATAACATAAGGAAGGAAAAGTAGAGGAAACGTTTGAGGTACAACTTGAATTCTCTTACCATATAAAATTAATTGTATTTATTTTTCGTTAGTATTTTTTTTATTTCACAAATGGGTAATATTCATTATCCAATTCCGAGACTTATCGATCCTCGAAAAAACATTGTTGGTATAACTTGGAAAATAAATTTTTTCACCATAAATCCTGTAAAAAAAATATGAAAAAACACCGGCAATTTCACTATCGCATACAAAAAGAACCACCATTGTCGCCATAAAACAACGTATAATGATTTTCTGCGTTAACGCATAAGCTGTCATCATAGCAAAAGATATACTCTTGTAAACATTCGTCACTAAATGTTGGTTTTAAGCTTTTCAAATGAAAAACTTTATCATTAGATATAAACGATGTAACTCCATAGCCCAGGCAAATGCATGTTTTCTTGATTAGATTGTTTACTTCAAGCGGTACTCCTGGTTGAGATAGTCGCACGCTTGCCACTCTGTCGCTAAACTGAAGAGGCTGGTCTAGTTCTACAATTGCGAGGTCGAAACTTCGATAACAGCTTTTAAACAAAAAAAAAAAAACAAATTGTATTGAAATGCAAGGCAAAGAAACGTATAAACATTTATGTCGGTTATTTTTACTCAATTATAAAGTCATTTAAACAAAATTGTGCTGATTATTTTTGCTTACATTAAGACAACATTTTCTTGAATTCGGGAGAATAAGTAAAGGTGAAAAACTAATTACATTTTCACGCGTACAATGTAAGTTGACCGAGCAAAAAGAAATTTCCTTTTGTATCAATTCGACTTTGAAACATTTCGTTTGTGTATTTGTTTGTTTGTTCTATAGTTTCAGTCAATCACATTAACCGATTTTCTAGAAATTCGGTGCAAAATTAAAATGTACATGGCACGAACTATCGACGTTTGAGAACAATTGTAATTTTGAACGTTTCATTGTGAATGAGCATAAACGTCCAATAAAGTTTTTATTGGCTTCATAAGTTTACGAGTGCATCGGAGCGTTGTCTTGGCCAATCGATTAATTAAAAATATATTGCGAGTTCTACTGTTCTTAAAGCTATACTAGTTTAATTAAGTTACACTGATCTTGATAACTCAACTGACAATGTGTGCTTTCAAATGTGGATACCTGTTAATGTTTGCTTGTTATCAAGTATATAGTTATGAGGTTAACTGGTAAGTTAAAACAAAAACATTATTTATACATGATATGTGACTACGTTTATGAAAAGTTTGTCTACTAAGATTTTCATTCATTGTATAATGCGCATTATAAAATCCTTTATACAATATAACTTTTCCGTTGCGAGAAAAACGTAAATTATAGTTTTCATAAACAAAATAACAAAGTGATAATGCGTAATTCAGTGTTAACTCTTTTACAAGCGGGTTCTGAAGTAAAACCAAATTGTACATAAGGTTTAAAAGTTAATTAAAAAATAAATGAATAGATTTACACACACAAAATCGGATAGCAAGAAAAGAATAATATTTACTTATACAAAATAAGTGTTATTTCAAAATATCTTAGAAAGATACATTAATATTGTATAAACTGAGGATTAAGGATTCAAAATAATTCTTCCCGAACCCATAAAATATCTTGACTTTAACCATCCCGAATTTCACAATTTTGATATTACATCTTACCTCAATATAAATCAGTTATTAGGATTAGTGCATAATCAGTTTGCTAAACGGTAACAGTCTGAGCGTTACAAGATCATACAATTATAGTTTAAATAATGCACTTTACAGTAGAATTTTGTATATAACCATACATAACTTAAGTATACACACCTTTTTGTATTGAATTCCGGATGCACAAAGATAGTTTTAACCCTTAACGAATCTTTTTTTTTTCGCAGTCTGAGTATAAGATATGTTCCCAACGCGTACAAAATAGTCCTGAGCTCTTTTTGTTTCATATCCTTTTTTTGGGCTCCATTTCACATTCACGCAATTAGCAGATGTGAGCACATGGCGTCTGCCAATTATTGAGCCAGAACACAAAAATCTAATTCCCTTCATAAACAGAAAAAATTATATTTAATTTTTTTAGTATTAAATTAAAAACAACAATTTATTGTACTTTAGTGTAATACAGCTCAACTGATTGAACAATTATATACATATCAATAAAAGGTTTGAGCTGTTGTTAAACTAGTGTGTAGATAGTTTCGTTTAACAGCATTGATTAAATGAAGTTTATGATTTGTTCATGGTGGGGGGAAGGAACTATTCCGTCGTGTTGAGACTAAGGTTAACCTAAAGCATTTACTGAGTTCTGCATGTGCTGGTATTCCCATACTACAGCCCACCACAACGCCTCCACTTAAAGCTCCACGATAAAACAAATAATATTAGTCTAATAACGACACTTATAGTCCTTTCATTTAGTAAACGGCCTGCATGAGAATTTCTCACTTATATAAAAGAATTCCCCTCAAACTCCCTCCATCAGTTTTTTTAACGGCTGACATATAATAGTATTGTTTTATTTATATGTAATATAAGTACAATTTTATTACTGACTATTACGAAATAAATGTCACTGATTTGTTTCTATATAACCTAAAAAAATTTAGAATATAAAGTTTCAAGTTATATATTGTTCAAATGAGAAGAAACATTAGTTTAAACAGTTTTCAATTGAAATATGTGCGTAATGCTGCCTTCATTCCATTGACTGTAAATGTAAATCAATGTAGATCCGTGTTCGATGTGGCGAAAGACCTGTCTGTCAATGGGCTCGGTCAGTTTACTGCTCCTTTCTACTGTTCACATGAACATCGTAGGTTGGATCTTATAATTTCTGTTAGCTTTACCCTCTCTATTAACGTTTTTTCCCAAATATTAATCTCATAACATATGAATATTTAGAAAATAATGTAAATTATTCAATGATGGTATGTTCATGTAAATATTATTTTTCATTTTAGCATTTTGAAATTATTTTTTTATATGGCAACAATAAACGGAGATTATGGATCAACACTATTCTCTAGTGACAGACAAACTAGAAATTAAGAATACATTTGTCAATAGCTGTAAAATATGAAAAGCTAAGAATTATTATTAATGCCTAATAATTTGGAGGAAATATTTTAAAAAATGTTCTAGATTGTAAATAGAACATCATCGTAACATATCTTTAGGTATTACTTCATTAGGCCATTCTTCATTGGATAATATCTAACAAAATTGTTCATAGTTAATAAAATACTTTTCCGGTTAGTAGTTGCAAATACATACTTACTCTCCGACTAACTTTTATATATATAGCAGCCATGAAGGGATATATGGCTGCAGAAGTTATATATTCTCCTCCAATTATTCGTTTTGATAATTTACTTTCTTTTAAGTTTTCCGTAAAAGGAAAATCAAGTTTGAGTTGTTCTTTGTGTAAGTGCGGGTCGTTTTCCGGCAAGAAATCGTTAACTGTGCCTGAAATAATGATTGCATAATACCAAAGCTTTTAATAATATGTAAAATAAAATTTAATATAAATTAATAAACGACAATCTTGAAAAAGACCAGTTAATGATTATAATATCTTATTATGTGATATAGAAAAAAAAATATTAAAAATACTACTTAACAATTAAAATCATACGAATTAAGTTTGGACACACACGTTTTTTTAGGAAACAGAAAGAAAAAGAATATGGAAAATGAATGTTTGCACATAAGTAAAACAATTTTTTGTTAAATTTAATGAAATCCGAAAAATTATTGATGATTTTTAAAAAATATTGGTGTATGGTAGTTTAAAGTTGAAATTATTAAAATTTATAAATTACATTTTTTTCAGTTTTGTAGAGCTTTATCATGACGTTTTTTTAAAATAAAAAAAACCTGAATAGACGTCGAAATAGATATTAATTATAATATTTAGACCATATACCATATTATTTCATGGTATAACGCAATAAAAATTGCAAAAAAATAATTTTGGACTTTAATTACGAGTAAGAAGCTTCCTACAATAAACGATTGTTACTCAAAAAGAAAAAAAGAATATAGCTAGCTACCTACTTGTAATGGGAGAATTATTTCACATATATTGTCCTCCAATTTCTCCATCTCCTATTGGCTTAATTACGATTGCACATGCTAATGTTTTTGGCTTGACTAGTACAATTTAGGTAGAGCAAAGTGTCGCGCGCAGCTAAACTTTGTCAACCATAATGTCTTGTAATGTATTACCTGTTAATATTACACGCTATAGGACAGCTGAATATCCTTAATCATACAGACGACTGATTTTGTTTTCTAATGTTCAAGATTTTACAAATATTCGATTCTTTTATTTTTTAAGTCCTTTTATACTTTAGCGTAATGTCAAATATAAAATTAAAAAAAAATAATTTAACTGAACTATATCAGTAATGACAAACCACTCACCGCCAGCCAAGGCAAGGCTTGTGCTTACAGCGACCAGTAGCTTCGCTAACAACATTTGTGTCTGAAAATAAAAAAAAGTTTATATAACTGTACAATACGATATAGCATTGCAATAATTAAATAATTTAAATAAATAAGTAAACTGTTAGGCTCATCATCATTGTAAATCCCAGACTAGATCTAAAAATTTAACCCAATTTTGATTTGTTCCAATTTTATTAAAACGCATCAACAACACTTACTTTACTATTATCTATGGTAGTAGTTTGTTGTGTATATGTGAAACTGAAACTGTCTTAATACTTACTAACTATTTGGTTTTATATATACATATATATATATATATATATATATATATATATATATATATATATATATATATATATATATAAGAGGTTTTAGTATTATGCTATGACGTTGAGTAAGTAAAATAATTAATACAAAGTGCCCTATAAATCAATAACTAATTGTTCATTTATATCAAAGCCTTAAATTATATAATAACTAAGAGTTTCTTTAACATATTGTCTGTAAAAAGACCTGTGTGCATAAGGAATGAAAATATAATTATTTACAAAATTATTTACTAATAATCTTGAACTTATTAAAAAATCTTTGAACGCAGCTCTATCGCTCGAAATTTTTGAGTTGTATTTTTTAACGTTAAAACCATAAAATATCGTGTAACCTTTAAATTTAATTACACGAAGATCGAAAATAGCTCAAATAAAGACGGTAACCGTAAACATTCTGATTACTGCGTTTATTATAATAATTTAGTTTTTCCACTATATTGAATATGTAAAATTTCAGTCAAACAGCTCTTTTTACAACGACTTTAAGTAAATAATAGCTGCTAAATTCTTACCTAGATTGGGTCTTAATATAATAACTTGTTGAATAGTTAATTTTATAATTTAATTTCAACTGAAAATCAATATTTCTTTGTAATAATCAAAGTGATCTATACACATAAAAAATATTAAACATATTATGTTCTTGAATAAATACCTACTGGTATCCCTTTTAGTGTAACGGATATAATTTTGAGTAGCTAACTTACTCTGTACGACGACAGATCATAACATACATATAAGCTATTTTATATGTTCTAAACTATTTACGGCTACTTATTATAATAAAACATAATTATATATATACTTATATTACAAAACTTATCCCTTTAAAAAAACAATACTTAACAATATTTACTAGGAATATTAAATAAGCTAAACTAATTATTTACGGTTTTTGTTATACTTATTAGAGGTTACCAATGACAATAACAATTTTACTGAATGTGACGTAATAATTACATATTTTTTATTTGTAAACTTTTTACAGATAATTATTTAACTGGCTGAGCTGTCGCCAAATGCGGAGCGGATAACGAAATAAATATATAACCTATTGCTCTTAAAGTAAGTGAGGCCACTGATTGCGTAAAGGAGCTGAACGGAGAGAAGCGGCGTCGCTGGCTTCGGTTTGCGAAGATTCGAATCTGTTTGAGTTCGGTGTAGAAGCTGATCCCGCTCCGCCCACAATACTGACCAAACCCTCAACCACTTTACACCTCGTTGCCTAGGTTACGATTTTTAAACAGTATTTCTTAGAATCCATTAGTGTAGGCGTAACTATTTAGATTTAAAAGATACAAACGCGTTCTTTTAACTGACTGATCTCCGCTTCTTTATGCTGTTGATCTTAATTTCAGATGAGCTCCCGGACTTATTCTGCTGTTTTTGTTGATGAAATAATACATGATGTACAACTATTTTCACAATTTTTTTCGAAACAAATAGTGGAGTAAGTGAAATACATATTATATTAAAATGCAATTCAATATTTATAATCGAATGCAAGTAAAACTTTTGTTATGAACAATGCAATGTTTTCACACCTAATTGTTACCAAAAATGTCTGTTTTAAGTATAGAAATAAAAAAATATTCAGTATAAAACAAACTATATTATAGAAGTAAACAAAATCAAAAATATCTGCTGACTTAATTCATTTTACAGATGTTTAGACTTTGTTACTTCATAGTAAATATTTTAATTATTTCCCAGGAATTTGTTTTCATTTTGTAAATCAATCATATTTTATGATATTAGAAAGTTAGATTACATTTTTATAAAGAATGAAGTTTTTTTCGGTAGGAAACATATTTTCATAATAATCTTTTACTGAAAAGGACGATTCAAAATTTTTAATAAAGAATATATTTGGGAAAATAATACTTTGAAACGGACTAAATTATGAAAGCTCAAATGTTTGAAATGATTGCAAAAGTTAAATATTCGAACAACCAGTATACTGACTCCGCAAGTTAATACTGGTTGACACGATGTTTATTATGTCTTTAAAGGAATGCGATTTGTGGTTAAGGGCGTTGCTTATTTCAAGATTTGGGCCTTCGTATTACAGCGGTAACTGCACTATTACATCATTTTCTACTGGAAAAATGCTAAAAAAATAAGTTACAATTTTCATTTTTTTAAATAAATTTTTTCAAACACCTTTATTCAATACTAAAATAATATTTATTTTGTAAATCAATATTTCTAAATATTTACTCGTGTATATAATAACTTACATTTTAAATTAAAGAAGCAATTTACGTTTTTCATAAATTGTTTCACATGAAATTAAATCTGTACTTAACGACGTCAAAATAATTATTCATAATTTTTGTTTAAAAGACCTACAATTTTTGTATCCACCTACAATGGATACTTGGAGACAATATTTAGGGCATAAAAATTTCAATTTATAAACAAATACATGAATGGAAAAATGCTTTAATTAGACCGCATATTAAATACAATTATAAAACGTTTTGTTCATCATATTCAGCATAATTTTGTCAAGTGATGAACAAGCAACTGTTGCCCGTATATTCCTCGTCGAATGAACGTATGAAAATGTTCTACAACAGGTGGTTACTGCACATTTATTAATAGCATTTACTTTATTAGTTTTATGTTTCTTAAAACTGCTCTTTACGCTATTCATAGAAATATTCATAGAAAGATTTTAAACAAACCAGGTTTTATGTTTTGTTCTGTTAAAATTTTTAAGATGTTGATTGCGGAAAAAACAGAACAATTAATTAGAGGTAATTTTACTTAATATAGCACCTAGTATGTATATATTTTGTTCAATAAAACAAGTGAAATTACCGCCTTTTTCTGTTTCTAAGGTTCCAACGGTTTGACGCAGCGAGTATAGTTTATGTTCTGGTGCCATTATGAGCATCACTCATATAGGCTACTCACCGCTGCACACTGTTTCTGCCAAGGGGAAGTGCCTCTTTCTTGTGAAGGAAATGTTCAAAGACGATTTCATATAATTGTTGGAGATATCTCATATTCAGTGTTCTCTCAGCCAAACGCATTACATTTCGATATGCTGTTTGTATATCTGGAATTTAAAACTTCCTATTAAGTACCTAAGTTGTTAGGTTAGGTATTTCTGTTTGTGACTCGACTGTTTGAATTTATTATTTTAACTGTGAAAAATAAATAAAAAGTGATAAGATATCAAAGCATATGGTAATTTATTAATTTAAGCTGAATATAAAGGGAGACAGACTACCGAAAAATTTTATTATCTTTTTATGGATATGTGGCAGAATGTAAAGCAACGTAGTTAGCAACGGGAATAAATGCGGTATGAGCGGTGATTTAGTCGCATCGACAACAGTGTCGAAGTTTTTATGTAATTATTTAAAAAAAGGTAAAAAAATAGCTACATCTCATTTTGTAATATTTTGTTTAAATTTCAATTTTTTTAAATTTTACAACAAATTTTATTGCAGTTAATTTTTAGTGCTGAAAAAATGACGGTTTTGGAGCTGGTTCTGCTGAACCGGTTATTTTTATGGTCTAACCAAAAGTAATTCTCTTTTTATTTAAAGTTTGCTACAATAGCCTAACTTACAATAACCTCAGTTATGGTTGTACATATAAGACCTATAGTTGATCGAAGCATAGTGGAAGATTTGAGCGTACTTCGAAAAACCCTAGTAGTTTTCTAATCGGATTTGTTGGGGAATAATTAAGTTTTAATGTTACAATGTTTCAGTGTTTGTTTGTTGTTTGACGTCCGTACTTTATGCCAGTTGGACTGATGATAACTAGGGATCAGCGTTAACGGTAAAAGAAAGCAACGAGTGGAACTGCGGTTAATGCGGAGTGCAGTTCGGAGACGTAGCAAACCGGCCTGTGCTTTAGACACATCGACGACCTAGTCCCCTTGATTTGACAAGAACGAAAGTCTATTAGCACATTATTAAAGCTACAAGAAAGTTTCACCGAAATCGAACTTCTAAGTTTTGAATTAATTGTGGTCACAGAGTTAATTATCAAATTCCCAATTGAAAATTAACTAATGAAGCAGCAGTCATGGTAAGATCCAGACCCAAGATCTATAGACAAATTTTAAGGAGTAGGTAAAAGTTCTATATACACCGAAAATCGATTTTACAAAAAAAACTTTATTACCTGGACTGAAAACTTAAAAATAGATATAATTTAAAATTCCAAATAATCGTAAATTTTTTCGTTAAAAGATTTGAAAATCCAATTTCGTCATCGTAATCAGTTTTAAAGTCCGCATTAATTACATTTCAATATATTTCAAAATAGGAACTACAAAGGTCATGGTATGCTATTTTATGAGGATGTGGAATATTTTTTTCTTATCACTGAAAACCGTGTGAGAAAACAAGTATCTAAGTCAACAAAATTAAGTTTTATACTCTCCAAAAGTCTTCATACAGTCGGGTACAATGTCAAAAAAAAGTACTTTCTTTTTGTGTCAAAGAGACTGAAACGCTATCGTTAACGCACCAGCGACGTTTTCATTTGTATTTTCATTAATCTTAAAACGAAAATTTATGACAATTTTAACGGTAATGGTTAAATTACAATTTCAAAAAACGTTTAGCTTATATTATTTATGACTTTGTCCTTAGATTGAACTACTATTTACGAGATACGACGTCCTGAAGCTACCAAAGTCGATTGTTTTGCTTTAACATAACTGCGAACTTAAGAATACTAAAATGTTCAGGTTAATTGAAATAAAACCATTATACTGTTTTAATATACATTTTTAAATATATCATTTCCATAAATGATTACTTGATAAAAATAATCAACAGTGGTTAACTGATACATTTTTTATTTAATAAAAGATTGGCAAGGTAAAAAGTAGGAAAAGATTAGGACAAGAGTTTTTGAAATGGTTAAGACACGTGAAAAGGAAAACGTCTTCTTATTCGTCTTCTTCTTCCATTTGGCTCGCACTATCTTGGATCCTACTTCACAATAAAGTCCAGTAAAGTCCCTTCTTTCTTGTTTCTCTCTATCCATACCCCTGAAGATCAGTAGGTGATCCTTGTACATAACACACCCATTCCGTGAACAAATTTTTCTCTTGTCAGAATTTAGCTTTGCTTGCAAATTCTGCAAGAAACTAGAAGGAAAATAGTGGATAGGAAAAGCGTGCCATAAGTATTGCGGAGACAAGAACGATTGGGAAAAGACGTAGAGGACAGGAACAACGTGTACAGAAACAAAAACGTAACTGCAAACATAGAACCATAAGGCTGACAAAGACATGATACAATTGAAAGTTGGCGGAAAATATCTTTGGAAAATAAACGTCTGCCGTAAGGCAGAAGAAGAATTAGTTGTGAATTTTGATTTATTTTAATTTAGCTGCCATATAACAAATTTTTGTAACTAACTGGTAATATTCATAAACAACATGTTTATAAACAGGTCATATAAACAATATACACTGTTTAGCGTTTACAATTGCGCCAATTTTAAAATTTTAAAAACTAAAAACAGATATTAAATAACAGCCTGAAAAGATTAAATATAAATAATATGTTTATATTCCCAAAACTTTTACGGAAAAAATGACGCCTATAGTTGAGATTTCATGTAAATTACCCAAACACAGAATGTTACGACGAGTAAAAACTAACGTCATCTTGTAAGTGCTAAGCGTGCTCTACATTAGAAACAATTGACGCTTGGCAGAAGCATATTTCGAAGCACAAAAGCTTATCGTATAACATAAGGACGAAAAAGTATAGGAAACGTTTGTTGTACAACTTGAATTCTCCTACCATATAAAATTAATTGTATTTATTTTTCGTTAGTATTTTTTTTTTATTTTACAAATGGGTAATATTCATTATCCAATTCCGAGACTTATCGATCCTCGAAAACACATTGTTGGTATTACTTGGAAAATAAATTTTTTCACCATAAATCCTGTAAATAAAAAATGAAAAAACACCGGCAATTTCACTATCGCATAACAAAGGACCACCAAAGTCGCCATAAAACAACGTATAATGATTTTCTGCGTTAACGCATAAGCTGTCATCATAACAAAAGTAATACTCTTGTAAACATTCGTCACTAAATGTTGGTTTTAAACTTTTCAAATGATATACTTTATCATTAGATATATCATTTGAAACTCCATAGCCCAGGCAAATGCATCCTTTCTTGATTAGATTGTTTTGTTCAAGCGGAACTTCTGGTTGAGGTAGTCGCACGCTTGCCACTCTGTCGCTAAACTGAAGAGGTTGGTCTAGTTCTAAAATTGCGAAGTCGAAACTTTGACGACAGCTTTTAAACAAAAAAAAAACAAATTATATTGAAATGCAAGGCAAAAATTGTATAAACATTTATGTCGGTTATTTTTACTCAATTATAAAGTCATTTAAACAAAATTGTGCTGATTATTTTTGCTTACATTAAGACAACATTTTCTTGAAGTCGGGAGAATAAGTAAAGTAGAAAAACTAATTACATTTTCACGCGTACAATGTTAGTTGACCGAGCGAAAAGAAATCTCCTCTTGTATCAATTCGACTTTGAAACATTTCGTTTGTGTGTTTGTTCCATAGCTTCAGTCAATTACATTAACCGATTTTTTAGAAATTCGGTACAAAAGTAAAATGTACATGGCACGAACTACCGACGTTTGAGAACAATTATAAATTTGACCGTTTCATGGTGAATAAACCTAAAAAACTTCCAATAAAGTTTTTATTGGCTTCGTAAGTGTTACGATTGCATCGGAGCGTTGTCTTGGCCAATCGATTAATTAAAAATATATTGCGAGTTCTACTGTTCTAAAAGCTATACTAGTTTAATTAGGTTACACTGATCTTGAAAACTCAACTGACGTTGTATGCTTTCAAATGTGGATCACTGTTAATGTTTGCTTATTATCAAGTATATAGTTATGAGGTTAACTGTTAAGTCAAAACAAAAACATTATTTATGTGTCTTCCCAGATTTTCATTCATTGTAAAATACGCATTATAAAATCCTTTATGATTTATAAGTTTTCCGTTGCGAGAAAAACGTAAATTACAGTTTTTATAAAACAAAATAACAAAGTGATAATGCTTAATTCAGTATTAACTCATTTACAATCGGCTAATGGAGTAAAACCAAATTGTAGATATTGTTTATGACGTAATTAAAAAATAAATGAATAGATTTCCACACAAAATCGGTTAGCAAGAAAAGAATAATATTTACTTATACAAAATAAGTGTTATTCGAAAATACCTTAGAAAGATACTTTTATTTTGTATAAACTGAGGATTCAAAATATTTCTTCCCAAAACCCATAAAATATCATGACTTTATCCAGCCTAAATTTCACAATTTTGATATTACATCTTACTTCAATATAAATCAATTATTAGGATTCGTGGATAATCAGTTTGCTAAAACGGTAACATTGTGAGCGTTACAAGATCATACAATTACAGTTTATATAACGCACTTTAAAGTGGAATTTCCTATATAACCATACATAACGTACGCATACATACCTTTTTTTATGGAATTCGGGATGCGCAAACACAGTTTTAACCCTTAACGCATCTTTTAATTTCGCAGTATGAGTATAAGATATGTTCCCAACACGTACGAAATAGTCCTGCGCACTTTTTGTTTCACATCCTTTTTTTGGGATACATTTCACACTCACGCAATTAGCAGATGTGAGCACATGGCGTCTGCCAATTATTGAGCCAGAACACATAAATAATATTCCCTTGATAAACAAAAAAATTAGATTTAATTTTTTTAGTATTAAATTATAAACAACTATTTATTGTACTTTAGTGTAATACAGCTGAACTGATTGAACGTTTATATACATAGCAATAAAAGCTTTGAATTGTTGTTAAATTAGTGTATAGATAGTTGCGTTTAATAGCATTTGAATAATTGAAGTTTATGATTTGTTCATGGAGTGGAGAAGGAACTGCTCCGTCGTATTGAGACAATGGTTAACCTAAGGATTTGGTGAGTTCTGCATGCGCTGGTATTCCCATACTACAGCCCACCACAACGCCTCCACTTAGAGCTCCACGATAAAACAAATAATATTAGTCTAATAACGACCCTTATAGTCCTTTCATTTAGTAAACGGCCTGCATGAGAATATCTCACGTATGTAAAAGAATTTCCCTCAAACTCCCTCAAACAGTCCAATGACACAGAGTCGGCCAAGCTGAGTCTACAGACTTTTACTACTCAGCGCTAGTGATACAGAATAAAGGAACTGTGGTGAAAGAGTGGGGATTTGGCTCCTTTTTCTCTCTCACATTTTCTCACTGTGTCTCACTGGTACTCTTAGGAGGCCGTTTTTTAACGGCTGACCTATAATAGTATTGTTTTATTTATTAGTAATATAAGTACAATTTTATTACTGGCTGCTTCTAAATAAATAGCACTGATTTGTTTGTATATAAACTAAAAAAATTAAGAATAGAAAGTTTCAAGTTTTGCATGTTCAAATGAAAAGAAACATAAGTTTAAACAGCTTTCAATTGAAATATGTGCTTAATGATGCCTTCATTTCATTCATTGTAAATGTAATTAAATGTAGATCCGTGTTCAAAGACCTGTCAGTCAATTACCTTGGTCAGTCTACTGCTCGTTTCAACTGCTCACATGAACATCGTAAGTTCGATATTGTTATTACTATATTAGCTTTATCCTCTCTATTAACGACGACCTTTTTTCCAAAATAATAATCTCATAAAATATGAACGTTTAGAAAATAATGTAATTTATTTAATGATGGCATGTTCACGTAAATATTATTTTTCATTTTATCGTTTTGCAAATTATTTCTTTATATGGCAACAATAAACGGTGTTTCGAAACTAGAAATAAAGAATACATTGGTATACCAGTTGTAAAATATGAAAAGTTAAGAATTATTATTAAAGCCCAATAATTTTGAGGAAATATTTTAAAAAATCTTCTAGATAAATATAGAACATCATCGTAACATATCTTTATCTTTTACTTAATTGGGCCAATCTTCATTGGATAATATCTAACAAAATTTTTTATAGTTAATAAAATACTTTTTCGGTTAGTAGTTGCAAATAAATACCTACCATCGGCCCAAATTTTATATATATAGCAGCCATGAAGGGATATGTGGCTGCAGAAGTTATATTTTTTCCTCCAATTATTCGTTTTGATACTTTTGTTTCTTTTAAGTTTTGCGTTAAAGGAAAACCAAGTTTGAGTTGTTCTTTGTGTAAGTGCGGGTCATTTTCCGGCAAGAAATCGTTAACTGTGCCTGAAATAATGATTGCATAATAACAAAGCTTTTAATAATATGTAAAATAAAATTTAACATAAATTAATAAATTACAATCTTGAAAAAGACTTGTTAATGATTATAATATCTTATTATGTAAAATAGAAAAAAAAATATTAAAAATACTACTTAACAAGTAAAACCATACAAATTAGGTTTGGACACACACAAACAGAAAGAAAAAGAATATGGAAAATGAATGTTTGCACATAAGTAAAACAATTTTTTGTTAAATTTAATGAAATCCGAAAAATTATTGATGATTTTTAAAAATATTGGTTTATATTAGTTTAAAGTTGAAATTAATAACATTTTTAAATAACATTTTTTTCAGTTGGGTAGAGCTTTATCATGACTTTTTTTTAAATAAAAAAACCTGAATATATATATGTCATATATATATGTCATATATATATATATATATCATATATATATATATATATATATATGTCATATATATATATATATATCATATATATATTTAAATATAGATTAAGCGTAAACGTTCATTGTCTAATCAACAGGGCAATAAATATTAATATTCTCTAATTACGAGTAAGAAACTTCCTACAATAAACGATTGTAGGACAGCTGAATATCCTTAATCTTACAGATGACTGATTACGTTTACTAATGTTCAAGATTTTTCAAATATTCGATAATTCTATTTTTTTAAGTCCTTTTATACTTTACCGTAATGTCCAATATAAAATTTAAAAAAAATAATTTTACTGAACTATATCAGTAATGACAAACCACTCACCGCCAGCCAAGGCAAGGCTTGTGCTTACAGCGACCAGTAGCTTCGCTAACAACATTTGTGTCTGAAAATAAAAAAAAGTTTATATAACTGTACAATATGATATAACATTGCAATAATTAAGTAATTTCAACAAATACGTAAACTGTTAGGCTTGTCATCATTGTAAGTCCCTGACTTAGATCTAAAAATTGAACCCAATCTTGATTTGTTCCAATTTTATTAAAACGCATCAACAACACTTGTTTTACTGTTACCTATTTCATTCGCTTCTTGTGTTTATGTGAAACTGAAACTTTCTTAAGACTTATTAATAATTAGGTTATATATATATATATATATATATATATATATATATATATATATATATATATATATGATGTTTTATGTACGCCATGAGTTTGAGTAAGTAAAATAATTAATACAAAGTGCCCAATAAATCAATAACTAATTGTTCATTTATTTCAAAGTCTTAAATTATATAACAACTAAGAGTTTCTTTAACATATTGTCTGTAAAAAGACCTGTGTGCATAAGGAATGAAAATATAATTATTTACAAAATTGTTTACTAATAATCTTGGACTTATTAAAAAATCTTTAAACGCAGCTCTATCGCTCGAAATTTTTGAGTTGTATTTATTAACGTTAAAACCATAAAATATCGTGTAACCTTTAAATTTAATTACACGAAGATTGAAAATAGCTCAGATAAAGACGGTAACCGTAAACATTCTGATTACTGCGTTTATTATAATAATTTAGTTTTTCAACTATATTGAATATGTAAAATTTCAGTCAAACCGCTCTTTGAACAAAGACTTCAAGTAAATAATAGATGTTAAATTCTTACCTAGATTGGGTCTTAATATCATAACTTCTTGAAAAGTTAATTTTATAATTTAATTTCAACTGAAAATCGATATTTCTCTTTATAGTAATCATAGTGGTCTGTACCCATAAAAAAATATAAAAATATTATGTCCTTGAATAAATACCAGTACCTTTTTAGTTTAACGGATATCCTTTTGTGTCGCTAACTAACTCTGTAAAACAATAGATCATGACGTATGTGTAAGCTATTTTATGTGTTCCAAACTATTTAAGCTACTTATTAAAAAAACATAATTATAGATATACTTATATTACAAAATTTTCTTTTAAAAAAAACTATAATTAACGAAATTTATTAGGAAAATTAAGGAAGTCAACCTAATTATTTTCGCTTTTGTTATACTTATTAAAGGAAACCAATGACAATAACAATATTACTGAATGTGACGTAATAATTACATATTTTATATTTGTAAACTTTTTACAGATAATTATTTAACTGGCTGAGCAGTCGCCAAATGCGGACCGGATAACGAAATCAATATATAACCTATTGCTCTTAATGTAAGTGCGGCCACTGGTTGCGTAAAGGAGCTGAACGGAGAGCAGCGGCGTCGCTGGCTTCGGTTTGCGAAGATTCGAATCTGATTGGGTTCGGTGTAGAAGCTGACCCCGCTCCGCCCACAATACTGACCAAATCCTCAACCACATTATACCTCGTTGCCTAGGTTACGATTTTTAAACAGTACTTCTTTGAATCCATTAGAGTTGGCGTAAATATTTAGATTTAAAAGATACAAACGCGTTCTTTCAACTGACTGAACTCCGCTTCCTGTTGATGTTGATCTTCATTTCACTCCACTCAGCTCTTCATTTAATGAGCTACCGGTTGTTAAAAAGGTTCAGCTGTTTTTTTTTTGATAAAATAATACATAATATACAACTATTTTCATAATAATATTTAGAAACATATAATGGAGTTAGTGAAATACATATTATAATAAAATGCAATTCAATAATTATAAACGAATGCAAGTAAAACATTTTGCATGAACAATGCAATGTTTTCACCCCGAATTGTTACAAAAAATTTTTGTTTTTAACTATAGAAATAAAAAAATACTTAGTATAAAACAAACTATTTTATAGAAGTAAACAAAAATCAAAAATAGCAGCTGACTTAATTAATTCTACTTTTAACAGAAGTTTAGACTTCGTTACTTCATAGTAAATATTTTAATTATTTCCCAGGAATTAGTTTTATTTTGTGAATCAATCATATTTTATGATATTAGAAAGTTCGATTACATTTCTATAAAGATTGAATTTTTTTTTTTTTGGTAGAAAGTACTTTTTCATAATAGACTTGTATTGAAAAGGACGATTCAAAATTAAAAAAAATCATTTATTTTGGAAAATAATACATTGAAACGGACTAAATTATGAAAGCTCAAATGTTTGAAATGATTTCAAAGCTTAAATCTTCGAAGAACAAGTATATTGACTCTGCAAGTTAATACTGGTTGACACGGTGTTTGACATATTTTTAAAGGAAAGCGATTATGTGGTCAAGACCGTTGCTTATTTCAAGATTTGGACCTTTGCATTACAGCTATAACTGCTTTATTAAATCATTTTCTACTAAAAATTGCTAAAAAATAATTTCCAATTTTCCTTTTTTTATAAATTTCTACAAATACCTTTATTCAATCCTAAAATAATATTTATTTTCTAAATCACTTTTTCTAAATAATTATTCGTGTATATAATAACTGACATTTTAAAGTAAAGAAGCAATTTACGTTTTTCATAAATAATCTCACATGTAATTAAATGTGTATTTAACAACGTCAAATTAATTATTCACAATTTTTGTTTAAAAGGATAGTTATAGTCGAACAACAATTTTTCTTTGAATAACTACTAGATAAGAGTATAATTTTAAAAGTATAATTTATGTTATCAGTACGTCACGTAAAGTAACAAAGCTAATGGAGCGTATAAAATGTTCAGAGATACGAAATAAATTATTTATTATTTAATTGATGTAAAATATATGTTACGTTTTTTAAAGTTCTAATTTTTTGGCTAAAATTATACTAAATTATCAAAATTACCGAAAAAAAATACTTTTATGTAAATATGAATTATAATTTGAGTGGCTTGCCACAAACTGCCTCAACCTTTAGGTCACGTAGCAAGCTATAAGTTATCTGAGTTAAATTGTATCGCTTGCATTTATAAATATAAAGGGTTCATATACAATACATTTAAAGTTCCTAAAACAAATAGTTACTGAATAATATTACTGCAATGAGTCGAGCATTATGGTCTACTGAGTTGAATATTTTTTTGGAAAATTTGAATTGAAAAAAGCAAACATTGACCAAAATTTTTATTGAACAATCTGTGTGCCTTTAAGTGAATGCCGATCCTGACCCTTCAATTTTATTATGACAGTGGAATACGGATGATAGTGTTATCCTGATACCATTAGAATAACCTCCAACAAAACGTTTCATATCCAATATGGTACCAGAACTTTTTATATGTCATTCAGCAGTCTGGATAATATAAGTGTCGAATATGGTTGCCATTTTACTGAGCATGTTTATTGCACTCCTTGCGCTCTAAATAATTATATAGTGTTATTTTTAAATTTTTTAATGACGTCGGGAATATGACAACATTGGAAATAACAATTCGTTTGCCATATTTGTTGTATTACTTAACCAATATCTAATTCACACTTAGCTTCAACCCTTATTGATGTCATTATTAATATCCCAAGCATATCTGCCTTCCAATAAACAATTCCACCTCCTATCATTACGGCCATGAAATAATGATTAGTGGATTTTGAGCCGATGTCATCACCTACAATGGATACTTGGAGACAATATTTAGGGCATAAAAATTACAATTGGTAAATAAATACATGAATGGAAAAAAGCTTTAATTAAATCGCATATTAAATACAATTATAAAACGTTTTGTTCATCATGTTCAGCACAATGTTGTCAAGTGATGAACAAGCAACCGTTGCCCGTATATTCCTCGTCGAATGAACGTATGAAAATGTTCTACAACAGGTGGTTACTGCACATTTATTAATAGCATAAATTTTATTAGTTTTATGTTTCCTAAAACTGCTCTTAACGCTATTTATAGAAATATTTTATTCTTTTTTTTAAATTAAATTTTTTAATCATATTTTAATATTTATTGAAATGCTTTTAATTGATCTTTAAACTAATTTTCATTAGTTAAACTAACTTCATTTACTATAAGTTATTTTTACATAATAGTCGATGTAATAAAGTAAATGATGCAATTTACAGTATTTACTGCACAAACTTTCTCACATCAAATAAGAAACTACACGTCGAAGTAATTATTTATGAAATTTGTACCATAAAAAAAATATAAAATAAAAATAACTAACTTGAAAGAGTTTAAAATATAAAATATGTTCTGAATATTTCATTTTCGCTGATACAATCATTGTCAAAGACTGATTTTTTTTCATTTTACCAATTGTAAATGATTGATAAGTTTTTGTTTAATATATAGCTATAAAACGTTTACGCAAATACAATAGTTCATTAGTTCAGAAATTGACTTTAAATTATTCACAATGTTTTTGACGGAAGATAAAAATAAAACATTTTTTCAGTTAAACAGCTGAAAAGATTTTAAACAAACCAGGTTGTATGTTTTGTTCTGTTAAAATTTTTAAGATGTTGATTACGGAAAAAACAGAACAATTAATTAGAGGTAATTTTACTTAATATAGCACCTAGTATGTATATATTTTGTTCAATAAAACAAGTGAAATTACCGCCTTTTTCTGTTTCTAAGGTTCCAACGGTTTGACGCAGCGAGTATAGTTTATGTTCTGGTGCCATTATGAGCATCACGCATATAGGCTAATTGTTAATTGTTCTTCTGCCATTGCTGTTTCAGAACAGTACAAATAAAATTGAATTTTGCCAGACTGCCTGTGTGCAAGATAGGAGTCGACGATTACACCTGCTGCAGGAAACGATGTACGCGCTTCACGTTCTGGGCAGGGTACATGATGGCGTTCGAAAACGGATTGCGTACGTATTATAACGGCACCAAAGTTCGAGTGGGGAGGACATTTGATGGCAACAGGGCTAGGCACCTACTATAATGGCACCAAGTGATGGAGGTAGTGGCGGTAGGCAGGTGGCAACGATCCACCTTAGGCCTTGCCATGATGGAACCAAATCTGGGCAGGGTACACGATGGCAACGGGTTAGCTACGTACCATAATGTTAAAAATGGATGAGAAATGTACATGATGGAGACGGTTTTGCTACGTACCATTATGGAAAAAATGGCTGGGAAAGGTATGATGATGGCGAAGGGCTGGGTAAATACTATAATGTCACCTAGGGCCGAGTCCTTGCTATGATTGAACTAAAACTGCTCAGGGTACACGATAGCGACGGGTTGAGTACTTATCATAATGGCAAAATTGCTGGGAGGAGTACACGATGACGACGGGGTGTGTACATACTATATTGTCACCTTGGGCTGAGCAATTGCCACGATGGAACCAAAGCTGGGCACGGTACACGATAGCGACGGGTTGGGTACGTACTATAATGGTACAAAATAACCGAGAAGGGTACATGATGGTGACAGGATGGGTACTTACTATAATGTTCCTTAGGGCTGAGCCCCTGCCACGATGGAACCAAAGCTGGCCAGGGTACACGATGGCGACGGGTTGGGTACGTACTATAATAGCAAAATGGCTTTGAAGGTACATGATGGCGACGGGATGGGTACATACTATAATGTAACCTAGGGCTGAGTACGTACCGTGATGGCACCTGATGCTAGGTAAGGTAAGTGATGGCGACGGGCTGAATACGTACAATAATGGCAAAAATGGTTAGGAAGGGTACATGATTGCGACGGGCTGGGTACATACTACAATTTCACGCAGGGCTGAGTACGTACTACGATGGAACTAAAGTTTGGCAGGCTACACGATGGCGACTAGTTGGGTACGTACCATAATGGCGAAAATGGCCGACAAGGATACTTGATGGCGACGGGCTGGGTACATACTATAATGTTACCTAGTGTTGAGCCTTTGCCACGATGGAACCAAAGCTGGGCAAGGTACACGATGATGACGGGTTAGGTACTTATCATAATGACATAAATGACTAGGAAGGGTTCATAATGGCAACGAACTAGGTACATACTATAATGTTACCTAGTGCTGAGCCTATGCCACGATGGAACCAAAGCTGGGCAAGGTACACGATGATGACGGGTTAGGTACGTACCATAATGACAAAAATGACTAGGAAGGGTACATAATGGCAACGGGCTGGGTACATACTATAATGTTACCTAGGGCTAAGTACGTACTATGATGGCATTAAAGCTTGGCAGGGTATACGATGGCGCCGGGGTGGGTACGTACCATGATGGCGGGAATGACCGAGCATGATACGTATAGGTGGCGGGCTGGATACATACTATAATGTTACCTAGTGCTGAGCCTATGACACGATGGTACAAAAGCTGGGCAAGGTACACGATAACGACGGGTTAGGTACGTACCATAATGACATAAACGACTAGGAAGGGTACGTGATGACGACGGGGTAGGTACATACTATAATGTCACCTAGTACTGAGCAATTGCCACGATGGAACCAAAGCTGGGCACGGTACACGATAGCGACGGGTTGGGTACGTACCAAAATGACATAAATGACTAGGAAGGTTACATAATGGCAACGGGCTGGATACATACTATAATGTCACCTAGGACTAAGTACGTACTATGATGGCACCAAAGCTGGGCAGGGTATACGATGGCGCCGGGTTGGGTACGAACCATAATGGCGTAAATGACCGAGCATGATACGTAATGGCGGCGGGCTGGGCACCTGCTATGATTGCTGTGAATGTTGCGACCACAGATAGGGCTCGTGCCATGATGGTACTAATTGCAGGGCACTGTATGTTATGGCGATGGGGCTGGGAACTTCCAACGATGGCACTACGATACCGGTACCAAGGACAGGCGTAGTACGAGATGACGCTAGGAAACGGGCTTGACACGTACCATGATTTATAGGCATGTTGCTACCACAGATAGGGCTCGTACGATGATGATGATATCACCAATGGCTAGGCCTCGAAGATGATGGCGACGGGTTGGGTACGTATTATGATGGCGGAATTGGCCGAACATGATGGCATTGGGCTGGGCACGTACCATGATAGCTCCAAAGGATTGACAAGGTACATGATGACACTAGAGAGAGAGAGAGAGAGAGAGAGAGAGAGAGAGAGAGAGAGAGAGAGAGAGAGAGAAAGGCTAGACAGCGAACATGATGGCGACGGGTTGGGTACGTACCATGACCAACCCGGGGGCTAGGCACGTAACAAGATGGCGGTGGGCAGGCACCGAAGACGTCATCAACGACGGACCGGGCGAGTACCGTGACCACGGGCCAGGGCTGTGATATTCGCTTCCATCACGTCAGCAGCTATGCGCCGGGCTGGGAACGGGCATAGGCAGGGGGGCTGGGCACGTAACACAATGGCGACAGCGGGCTGGGCACCTACATATATCATACACCACCCAAGAGGAACAGAGGTGGTCATAGATTGACGTACTTTATATGTTTATATAACACACTATCCACCGGTGTCCGAGTCCTCGGGGGCTAGACACGTAACACGATGGCGGCGGCGATATCATGCACCATCCACGAGGGAAAGAGAGGTGGTCATAGATAGACCTTCTTTATATGTTTATATAACTCACTATCCGAGACCTCGGGGGTGGTTTACGCACGTAACACAATGGCGGCGGACAGGACCGGGCGAGTACCGTGACAACGGGCCAGCTGCGGGCCGAATTCGCTTCCATCACGTCGGCAGCTGGTTGGGAAGGGTACATGATGGCTACGGGGCTGGGTATATACTATAATGTCACCTAGGGCAGAGTAAGTAAAATGATGGCACCAAAGCTGGGCAGGGTATAAGATGGCGACGGGTTGGGCACGTAACAAGATGGCGGCGGCGGCGGATAGAGAGAGAGAGAGAGAGAGAGAGAGAGAGAGAGAGAGAGAGAGAGGCGGTCATAGATAGACTTACTTCATATGTTTATATTACACACTATCCACAGGCCCCGGACACGTAACACGATGGCGGCGGCGGCGGGTAGAGAGAGAGAGAGAGAGAGGACATAGAATGAAGTACTTTATATGTTTATATAATACACTATCCACAGGCCCCGGACACGTAACACGATGGTGGCGGCTAGAGAGAGAGGTCATAGAATGACGTACTTTATATGTTTATATAACACATTATCCGCTGGCTCGGGTCGGGCTAGGCTCGTAACACGATGGCGGTGGGCACGCACCGACGACGTCAGCAACGACAGACCGGGCGAGTACCGTGATAACGGGCAGGGGCTTTTCCATGACGACATCGTGAAGTCAACACGCACAAAACTTGTGAATTTCGCTTCCATCACGTCAGCGAGACAGCTGTGTGCGCCTCCATCAGAGCTATTTGCACGTATATAGCCTCCATCATGTCAGCGAGACCGCTGCGTGCCTATATATATATATATATATATATATATACATCAGTGAGTTGGTACAATTGGGAACAAGTGTCGGGAATCCTACTTTGAAGCAATATCACATGCCGCCATATAGGCAATGCAACATCCCACTTTACATAGCGTGCAAGGACAGTCACTTTAAAAGGCGGAATACGTTTTGTCTAATCGTAGCGTGTCCGGAGATTCCCTATATATATAGGCTGATACAAGTTTACCCCAACATTCCAAGTTTTTCAGATCGCCTAGCTGTGTCGTGTGGTGTATTTGTGTTTAATTTATGATTTTTTAAAATTTTATTCGTAAGTATTTCATCGTCTTCATCATCATCATCCTCAAAAAGTAGTTCTTCTTGCTCTAACTTAGTTGATCGATTTAATAACGTGAATCCGGTAGTGACGGTGCCTATTCGTTCATTGAAAATAGGTACTCCGTTTTCGATTTTAGGTGTCAAACAGGTGCTAACAAAAACATCTCTTTTAGTGGAATTTAAAAACGAAAACGGTGATGTTTACAGCAAGTTTCTACCCAAGCCCTATGCCGACACGTTCACTATGTTTGAATTGGGCGAATTGAACGGTAAATAACTCGTTATCACTGAGCGCGATGGGCAAACGGTAACTTTACGAATCCTGTAAATATTATTTTTTGAATTACGGTAAATATTAGGTTAGTGATATGTTATTTTCAAGTTTTTTTTTTTTGTTCAAAATTTTTTTTGCGATTTGAGGCAATATTAGACCTTATAAATATATATCTGTAAGGTATACTGTTGCCATAATTCGGATAAAACAAGAAAACGGGTCTTATGCACCCTTTTTAGTATTTTTTAAATTTTGTTTATTTGTTATACAGATTCGTTTGATGATTTTTTTTTACAATGACACACATTTTCCAATATTCGTCGATTTTCGGAAATATGTTTTTTTCTTTAAAAAAAATATATTTTCATAATAATGTATACACGGCACAGTGCAGGTTACCAATAAAACATTTTTTTCTATAATATTTTCTACAAAATAATTTGATAGAGAACCAAGGTATATCACCTGTATGTATGATATATACACATATTTATATCTCTTTTCTAATATTTTGAAAGAACATTTTTCAAGATAGTCTCCTCCTCTTGCTGATAGATAAACTGATCAACCATCTCTTACCCATTCGGTGAGTTCGGAGCCTCCTAGGTGGCCTAGTTGATAGCATACTAGTAGTATAGCTTTTACCCCGAGGACCCAGGTTCGATTCCCAGCTAGGGCTTGACAGTTTCATACGGTATAAATCATCCCATGGTCTGCATTAGCCCAACAAGTGTTCACAAGAGTCGAACGTAAAAAAAAAAAAATTGATGAGTTCCTCGGCATGCACCTTTGCATTTTTGGATGTAACTTAGTCGGCTAGTGAGAGCGGCTTTAGACACTATCGACGGCTGAACTCTCCAAGAATTATGTCTTGTTATATTTCCTTCAATCAGCAATATTTGTTGAGGGTTTCAGTAAGTATCTAGTTTGTTTTCGGAAAATGGAAACACAATATTACCTGTATTTTCAAACTATTTTTTTCTCGTGTATGTGTGTGTGTGTGTGTGTGTGTGTGTGTGTGTGTGTGTGTGTGTGTGTATATATATATATATATATAATGTTTTTTTTTAATATTTGTTTTTAGTGGCGCGATGTTCCAGGGGATATACAGAGGATGATCTCCCTCCTACACCGGTCACATTGAAAGTGAATCGTGATACAATGGAGAATTTACGGTCAGCATTCGTCCATTTGGAAATTTTCTCCAGGTGCTCTCCTTACAGTACACATCGCCTATTTGCCGTACAGAATTACAGATTAGCTGTGTTTGAACTCAGCCGTTCCTTCTCTGTAGGTTTTGACGAACTGAACCCTCATGGAACGCGTCCTGTGGACATACAAATTGCATTTATTTCACCAAGAACTGAAGGTTATAATCCACGTCGTTTGCCGTCGCATTGCCCAGTTTGTCTAGATCAGCCTCAGGACACCGCTTTACTTTCTTGTGGACATAGTTTTGTGTGTTGAATGCCCGAATTATTTACTACGTTGCCCAGTTTGTCGTACATTTATTGTGGACATTCAGAAATTGTATTTGTAACTATTTGAGCCCAAGAAAAAAACCTTAATATTGATACTGTACTGACATTTGTGATGCATTGTTATGTTTCCTAAATGCATAGCATTATATTGTGAGCGAAACCTGTATTTTTCTTTAATTGTTCGTTATTTGTGTTTGTACCTTGTGACTGTTTTGTAAGTAGTTTGTTTTTCATTAACTCAATATTTACCATAATTCGACTATAGGCCTATGTCTTGTATTTTACTTATTTGTTTTTGCAAGTAAACAATGTTTTTAATAAAACAAATACAATTTTATATTTACATCTTTGTTTTTTCGTATTTTTTCACTCTACTTTCACCTTCTCTCACGTAAGACGAGAGGTCAGTCATCTATAGTTTTCGAGTAAATATGTCTTTTAAACTATAGCCAGAGTAGCATATTAATGAATAACTTTGTAAAAGTTAACGTATAATATGAAACACTATCCTTTCATAAAAGATTATTTCTTCATCTTAATAATAGTGAAACAAAATCGTTTTTCAAACAGAGTAACAGTGTATTAATATTATTAGTATATAGTAAACACTATATTCTTCATAAAAGAATAACCTTTAGTAAACATCATATGTGTGTATCACACACTATCCGACGACCAAGGAGAAACGTGTTAGATTGATATCTGTCTTATGTTAATATATCATAAATCATATACTATCCACGAGTCAGAGAAAGAGAGGGAGAGAGAGAGAGCGAGAGAGATATGGATGGAGGGAGAGAGGTCACAGATAGACGTACTTTTATATGTTTATATAACACACTATCCGCCGGTCCGCGTCCTCTAACCAACCGGGGGCTAGGCACGTAACATTATGGCGACGATGGCGGCAGGCGGGGCACGCACCAATGTCAGCAACGCGCTGGCCCGGCGACGGACAGGAGTAGGATTCCGGACAGTTGGGCCCAAATGGCACTAGCCACTGATATGTATATATATATATACGTGCCGTAGGTGTGCGCGAGGTGTTGGTAGCATCGTGACGTAGGTGCACGCAAGGTGTGCGTGCCCACCGCCATCGTGTTACGTGCCCAGCCCACCCCAAACAGGTAGATAGAGTGTTATATAAAGTAAGTCTATCTATGAGCGCCTTTCTCTCTCGTGGATGGTGTATGATACATATATATGATTTTGGCAGTGCCCGCCGCCATCGTGTTACGTACCCGGGGCCGGTGGATAGTGTGTTATATAAACATATAAAGTTGTGACGTCGGTGTGTGTGTGTGTTTTATTAATTAATCGAATAAATAAATGTATACTCGAAAAAAAATTTGCGCGTTTCTGGCGGGGCTCGAACCGGGGACGTTGCGCGTGTGAGGCGCATGCTAAAACCACTGTACCACTGTACCACTAATTTCTTGGGAAATTAGTGCGATTCGAGATATATGAAACGTAACGATTTTGCCCGATCGAATCGCCATCGTGGTACGTGCCTAGCCAGCCCTGAGACGGTGGATAGTGCGTTATATAAACATATAAAGTACTTCATTCTATGGCCGCCGCCATCGTGTTACGTGCCCCGGGCCTGTGGATGGCGCGTTATATAAACATATAAAGTACTTCATTCTATGGCCGCCGCCATCGTGTTACGTGCCCCGGGCCTGTGGATGGTGCGTCATACTTCATTCTATGGCCGCCGCCATCGTGTTACGTGCCCCGGGCCTGTGGATAGTGCGTTATATAAACATATATAGAATGTCAATCTATGACCCCTCTCTCTCTCTCTCTCTCTCTATCCACCGCCGCCATCGTGTTACGTGCCCCAGGGTCAGTGGATAGTGCGTTACATAAACATATAAAGAATGTCAATCTATGACTCTCTCTCTCTCTCTCTCTCTCTCTCTCTCTCTCTCCCTCTCTCTCGTCTTACGTGAAAAATAAGGAAAAAGAAACAACAACAACAACATTTCGTAAAATAATGACATTTTTATTATCAATTATCGATTTGACACTCGAAAGATCTGGTACAATTTTTAAAAACGCAATTGCAAAAAGCTATTTCGTCTTTGCGACTAGCGCAGCATTCTACCAAATCGCGAAACGTGAAGCGGGTACATCGTTTCCTGCAGCAGGCGTAATCGTCGAATCCTATCTTGTACAAAGGTAGTCTGGCAAAATTCAATTTCATTTGTACGGTTCTGCAACGGCAATGGCAGAAGGAAAAACACTGGCAGATTTTGCACGCTAGCCCGTCTACTTGGCATTCGGGCGCAACGAAGCATTTCAGTTCGCAGCAGTATTGAGCTTTGTCTGTAAAAATAAAAAAAAACAACGTCATTCTCCGGTGCTCACGCTGGCAACACTCACAGTTGCACATGTTGGCAACATGCACTTTGCGGTCGACAGCTGCAGGCCTCCAGTTGCAGCCATGTCGTGGAGAAGGAAAGAAGCTCTTAAACAGTACAAGGCGGACATATTACAATTTACTAGGTAAATCAAAGTTATTGTTCACTCTGTGTGTTTGATTTAAAAAAAAAAAAATATGCGTATGTGTATAAAAAATGTTTTTTGTTTTTTTCTTTTCAGGGCGATAGACGAAAAATTCAAAAGTATACGGCGTTTGGAGGATGTTGAAAGAATAACGAGTGATTTCGGATATAAAATCGAAATCGAAATGGTAGACGGCGTGCAAATACATCAGCACGACCTCCAGCGGTTATGGCAGCCTAAAATGTCCAACCGTCGTCGTCGTCGTCCTCGCCCTCGTCCACCAACACAGCCGCCGCCACCACCACCGCCACCACCATCGCCACCACCACCACCACCACCACCACCACAGCCCCCGCAGACTGACCAGGACTTTGACATTACCCCGACCCTAGACATCATGGACACTGACATGCTGGACTCCCTATTACAATCGTTATCCCCCGACATGACCCTTAATACCCCTCCCCCTCCACCTCCTTCTGCTCCTTGAATCCGAGGAGCAGCGTACAAATGGCCCTTTTCAGGGCCCGCATAAACATATTCATGATTGTCCTCTGTGTTTGTACACGGGGTTGGAACCGTCGTACGAGGTGGTGAAGCCGCCGTCGTAGCCCACATTACAATCCGGTGTTAAGCAGAAGGCTTAACCCCTTGAGGAAGTAGCCCCAAACCATCGCTACTCCCGGTGACTACCACTCCATGACAAAATTGTAGTCTCCCAAAAAAATATTTTTTTTTGCTTTATATTTTTTAATTTTTTTTTGTTTTTTAATTTTTTAGGTTATTACAATAAAAGATTACACCGTCAGCGTAGCGTACGCGCACGCGCGCAATGGAGAATCAACTCCACACCAGTCACACACAAAACCCAGGTTTACGGGAGAATTAACTCCGCGCCAGTGACCTCCAAACACACACATACACACAACCCAGGTTTACGGGAGAATTAACTCCGCGCCAGTGACCTCCAAACACACACACAACCAAGGTTTACGGGAGAATTAACTCCGCGCCAGTGACCCCCACACAAACATCTCTTTGGTTTACGGGAGAATTAACTCCACGCCAGTGACCTCCACACACACACAGACACGTCTATTAGGTTTACGGGAGAATTAACTCCGCGCCAGTGACCTCCTAGACATAAGCGCGCGCTCGCGTACACTAAGCATCGAGTAAATCGTAATAATGTTTCGCGCTCTGCAGAGCACACTTACTACTATCGCTATTATGACGGGATAATATGCATTTGAAATATGTACATTTGACTTTATTATCCAACGTTTCGGGTAATTCCAAAACGTTCGGATGGTAACGGCGTAAAAATTGCGCTTTTTCCGCACCTTTAGTGTACAAAGTGGAAAAAGGTCTGAACATCTCGCGTACCACGTTCTCGTCGAACGGTATATCGCCGTCCGCCCAATCTATACAGTGAAAGTATTCGCGTAACCAGTGAGCGATTTTCTTACTCTTTAAGTTCAGCGTGTGAAAACCGTAAGGCGATTTGAAAATCGTAACCGTGTACGAGAAACGGCTGACAACGGCCAATTCTTTCACTATATACTCGCCGCAATTGTCTACGTACGCGTGAAATTCAACTACCGCTAGCCGATTCTGCTGCTGCTGCAGCATGTTTTTTGAATAAGACCACCTCGTCGTACAAACGGTCCGCTTGTACGGCAGACTACTGGATACGGGTTCGCCGTCGCCGGCCAGACACTCGATGATGTACGCGATCAAATCTTTTTCGTTGTAAAACAATTCTTTGATACGACGCGTCACCAGAGGCACACTGTCGGCGAACAATTTCCACTCGTCGGCGGTCAACGAAACGGTATGCGGACCGCTACCGACGCCGACGCCACTGTACAACTGAACGTATCTCTTACCGAACACTTTCCGGACAATCATATGACCTTGACTGAATTTAAATTTTGTCGAAGCGGTCGAAGCAGCAGCAGCCGCGGCTGCCGACGTTATATTCGTCAGTTCGTTCAGCAACTCGTTGAACGTGAAATAGGTGAAGAAAACGAATTTATTTTTACCCGACTGCACCAAAACGCCCAGCTCGTGTGCGGCGTGCTGGAAAAGACCGGTCACGATAAATTTACTGCAATCGCTGTTTAAAAAATTCACCGTTTTCAAATAAATACCTAAAGGCAAGTTTGGCGGCACCGTACGTCTTGTAGACTGCTGGCGATCCACGTCCATACGCTCCGGCTCCTTGACTCGCACTGAGCGCTGTAACACTCATCTCGCACCTACCTCACTTCTCCCCACTCCTCCTCCTCCTCGTCATCCCCACCAGCCTAAAAACCCGCTATATTTTTAATGGCGCCTGTGAGTAGAGAATAGCTCATGTGCTTATCGTAAAAGATAACGCAATAGGCCGTAGTATTGGCGGGAAAATTATCGGAAGCTTCGATTTCCAGTTTCACGTCGACAGGTCCCGACCTGAACGAATCTTTGTGTTTGGAACAACCGATTACGAAAATCGGTGTTTTCTCTTTGAACGTTTGCAAATCGACACAAGGGGACGGTTCGCGACCGTAATAGTACTGTTGGAAATCGCAGAATTTGTGGTACGCTAGCGCCGCACTACCGCGTGCCCGTTCGTAAGAATGAAAATCCGAATTCAGATGAACGCGTACGTCCGTGATGTTGCAATAATCGAACGCGGACGCGTCTTTAGCGATCTGATTGGACCTATCCGTTTGAAAGACTAACGCTATGATCTGGGGCATCTGGTCTATAGTGGCCGTCTTGAGGACCCACGATTCGTGTTTCACGGCCGGCCACCACGGTCGTACTATAACGTCCCACCCGCGATACGCAATGTGCGCTGTGATGTTGTCCTGAATCTTTCGCAACGTGTCCACCTCGTGTTTCCCGTCCACGTTAATGTGATGCAACAACCACGTGATACCGGTAATCACGAGGTCAACGGATGTCGCGCCGTCTTCGCTGTAAACGGCGTTCAAATCGGTAGCCGATCGTAAGAGTACCAGTTCCTGTTTCACGTTGACCACTATCCGCCGGTAATCCTCGAAAAATCCCATCAACATTTTCAACGGTACGAGTACGGAAAATTCACCGCTTCTAGCATCGGGGGACACGTACCTACCGGGACCCACCCAACCGGCATTTTTGAGGTTATTCACCCTGTACTCGGGCGTGGACAGTAAATTTTTCACCGTACTCACGATACCCAAATGACGCGTACCGTCTACTTCGTTGCCGGCAATCTCGTATCTGATATTGTCGAATAGAAACGCCACGCCGATGTTGAAAAAGTCCACTTTAGCCTTGGCACCATTTTCCTTTTTTCCCGTCAACGTACCCGTAATGTAAAGCATACTCTCGTGCGGTAACGTCATGACGTCCTGTTGGTTAACCGGTATGCGGATCTCATCGTTATTGCGGAACGTGGACGACGCGTACGGTTTGTGGTAATGATATTCTTTACCGGTTATCGTATTGTCGTACACAGGTTGTCTTTCGAGCGCTAGCATATCCATTATTTCGGAACAATTTTAAAGCCGAGAGAGCGTAGAAAACGTATATTCCTAGGTGTTAACATTCTCGTGTTTGTCCGCGGACTAACGTCGTATCTATACGTATCCCGGTTAAATACGAGACCCATTCCGCCTCGTCTTACCGACGTCTTCTCAAATGCAATCTGATCGAAATAGTTTCGTTCCGGAAATCCACGAGATCGCCGTTCTGATCTTTCAGGCTGACGGTAAGGTTGTGAATCGATTTCACGTTGACCGGTAAATATATTACCGTTCGCGGGATCTCGATAATCTTATAGCCGGGCGGAACGCGGGGATAAAATTCGTGTATAACGTGACTCTCTACGCCGTTTTGAAACGAACCCGACGCCACGTTACATTCGATTTGTATTACACTGACCTTGATGATGTCCACCGGTAGGTCGGAAACGTGCACATAACCGGGTCGTAGAATTTTCCTTTTGAAACCGAGTAACGTGCCGATCGAACGTTCGCCGCTGAAATCTACCGTTTCCGAACAAAATATCTCCGCCTTTAACGTGTTATTGTTCGGTTTCAAAGAGAAAACGATATTCAAATCTAGTTTCGATTTAATGTACTTTTCAATGTCGTCGATTTCGTACGAACCCGTAGGCAATTTTACGTCTACCGTTTTAGACGAAACGGTTGTATCCTCGACGTCAGTAGTAGTAGTAGTAGTAATTAAACGAGCGGTTCTTGTATTTTCCGTGTCTTTGTCGGCAGCAGCACCAGCAGTAGCGGGTGATGAAAGTTTTCTTTTCTTTTCTTCTTCTTCTTCTTCTTCTTCTTCTTCTTCATTTACAGTAACATATTCAAAATTTTTCAAAAAGAACAGAGATCGTTTATCGCGACCATCGCCACTCGTACTAGTCGTCGTTGTCGTAAACAATCGAAATTCGTTATTAACGCCGTCTTTGATATTCGGAATAGAATTGTACGTAGCCAAATCGACCAGACCGATTTCCCATTGGCCGCCGCCGCCGCCACCGTCGGAGACGTCGATCGGCGGGAAAAAATCGCAAGAAAGTTCGGAACTGTTTCCGCTCAAACATATGGACATGACGGTGTCGTAAGAAACTTTAGACACAGATGACCGCAAACGACTGAATCGAAACGCTGGTATCTCTTGTAATTATAGCGAATATCGGCTGCTGGACCGAAATACGCGATCAACTCTTTCGGCGGTCTCAGATTACCGAAACTATCGAAATACTCGACCGCATCGCCTTTCTTTTTATAACATACCCAGTGAGTACCGTCGCCCGTCACACTGTCCAAATTCACGATAGCCGATTCGTTTCGCCACGGTTTACCGCGCGGTAACGTGTCGCGCATGAAAACACCGCGGAACGCTGCCACGCCCAAACGTTTCGCGTACTTTTCCAATTCCAAATTCGTCAACGGTCTGATGGGTATCGAATCGATCAATAGTGTGTTGTTGTTTTTTTCCTAGTCGTCCTACGACGCTTTCTGCAACCGCCGCCGTCTACCTTCTTCTTGTACGGTCCGAGATAAAGACCTTTTCCCCTTAAACCGGAAATGAGTTGAGTAATAGTGCGCCGTTTTTTAGCCGCCGACCTCTTCTTCCTCTTTCTCCCGCCACCCCCTAATTTCGCTTTCGCTTTCATCGCGGCAGCTACCGCTAGCGCTGTCGCTCGTTCCGCTAGAGAAGCGTCACTCGCTTTGACACGGTTCCAAGCTTTTCCGGCCAGACGATTATCAGCCTCGCTACGATTTTTTGAATCGCTGTACCGGCTGTATGCGATATCGTGTTCTTTGCACGCCTCGTCCAAAGGATTTATACCCTTATCGCCGCGAGCTAATCTCTTCTTCAATTTAGTTCCCGGACCGCAGTAGTTGTACGTAGGTATATGTAGTTCGACGGGCAGTAAATCGACCGCTTTGTTTATAGCGGACAGTAGTAAATCGAAAGCTGACGAAATCAATCCACGACCTTTCCTAATCGCTCTCCGTTTACGACTGACACGTGTTGCCTGCTTACCGACCATTTTAACACTAAACACAAATTACTACGACTAGCTCTTTAAGTAAATGATGAAGAAGAAAATTTCGATTAATATTTATTCTTCCCACACTTGGCGCCAATGGGATAAAAGATTCTACTTAGGGTCATCGTGACTGTACCTTTTCCTTATTTCCTTAGCCAAAGAGATTAGTTCTTTGTGAATATTACTCATCATACCAATCATTGCTTTATCAATCGCTATTTCTACAGCTTCGGTCATCTGATTGTAAGTGACAGCGTCGTTATCGCTCGACACTTTGCCCATGTTCCTGATAGGCTTATATTCAGCATCAAAGTAACCCTTAACACCGCCGCCGTTTAATGTGTTAAAGGCAACCCACATTTTAAAGTTTTCCTCTTGTTTGTGTAATTGCTCGACATTCACAGCGTCAATAGGCTCCACACCTGCAGGTACGTTTGTGATTCTTTTACTATTAGCGTTGAACACATCACCGGTCGGCAGTCGAGTGAGAAAGAGCGTATTTTGCATTAGAAAATTAAAATTGACAGCGTCTTTAGCAAGTACAGGTTCCGCTACGTGACCGAGACGCTTATTCTGTAGATGCCAGCTGTTACCGCTTGTAACGCTTATTACGCGATTATCCACGTACGATTTTGTAACGGCAACATTTTTAGCTGTGGGCATTTTAACGTTACCGATAACCGATCCGCCGGCGTCAAATTTTCCCCCACCACCGTCTTTCACGAGCATATTTTCTTTCGCATACCGGATGTTGACGGCATCTCCGTCCAATTGTGGCGGACCTACATTACGTAATCGAAAATTTTCAAACGAATAACTGTCGACCAGTTTAATGGGGATTAAAGATTCCAAGTACTCTTTGGTCACGGCGTCGTCTGCAGCTGTCGGGTTAGCTAGACCGCCGAGAGGATTATTTTTCGCGTGATAATTTGCAATCACCGAGTCGAATGTTAAACAACGTTTCTTCATCGTACCCCTATTTACGGCAACTTCGTCGTCGTCGTCGGGCGTGTAGACATTACGTAACGCTTTGTGTTTTAAATCGTAATCTCCGTCCTGAGTAAGAGCGAATCTTATCCCGGGTGGTCCTCGGCGTTCCGAATTTCTGCTGCCGTTGCCGCCGCCACTATAACGTCCAAACTTGTCGACACTCATCGTATCACTGCTCGTATTTTTCTATTTCCCGAACCTTTTATCAGTCCCGCCTCTTTGAGTTCTTCTATAATGGACGCTATCTCGTTGGCGTGACCCGTATGACCGGCGTCGTACGACATGAGCAAAAGCTTTAATCTGTCGCACAATTCGTTCGGATCGTCCCAGTACGCGTAACCTTGACCTTGTTTCACACGACTCGTCGTCGTCGTCGTCTTCGTCTTCTTCTTATTTTGTTTTGCCGGCGGAAACAGGTATTGTATAACACGTTTGTATTTAACCGAAGTGTGGTTGCGGTTGACCGGCGCGTAGGAATTGTATTTCTGGAGGTGAGCGTTTGTTTGTATACAGATATTTTTGTACGCGGCGGCGTCTTCGGTCGTGTACTCGACAGGATCCCTCATGAATAGTATTTCGTATAGGCCCGGTGTACCTTTGTAGGTGGCGTCATCGATAACAATGTCACCGTCGTCGTTGAACTGTATCGTTTTCGAACCGACCATTATCGAGTCTTCTTCTATTCGCGGTCCGTACAGATTATCGATTTCTCTTTTCCTCGCCGTATCGGTAATCATTTTCAACATGTATTTACGTACTACAGGGTGGTTAAACGTCTTGTTTATCCACTCTATCGATTCGTCACGTCCTTGCGGTGTCGACACATAACTGGCTATATTTTGCTGCTGCTGATGCTGCGGAGACACTTTCGGAAGAGTAGCAGGAGATAAAGAAGTAGATCCTGATGATGATGATGTTTCCGCAATGACCGGCGTATCTAGAAAGCTCGGATATGATGATGTTTATCTTTTCGGTGTCGACACTGCCGATATCATGGAACGGTCTTCTTCTTCTTCTTCTTCTTCTTCCTCTTGTTTTTCAGTTTTCGTCATAACGGGTAGTAGCGTCTTCGAGGCGTCTTGTATTTTCGTCAACTCTTTGATGATGGGTTTGTACTGTCTTGTCAATTGTACGTCTATATCAGCATCGCCGAATTTCATCTGCATATATTTCCGCTTCAAGGCGTCTTTCAACCGATCGATTTCGAGCGTAGCCAGATCACCGGTTAACGTCATATCGTCGAATGAACAGCTGTACCAGTATGTAGCGTTATTTATATATGTTGTTGTTCAGGGCAATTCCAGCGATCTAAAGAAAAGAGGATACTTTTTCGCGGACAACAGATATTGTATAACGTCACCGGCTGACGCGTACAAAAACTTTTTACCCTCCCAACGCAACCCTCTCAGATAACCGTACATATTGTTATCGAAAAAAGGGATCCGCATTGTTTTACGCGCGTCCGTAAAAACAAAGGTGCGTTTCAAGTTGTCACGCCACTCCGGTATTTCGGCTACCAAAGGTGATCGTCTCGCGGCGTATCCTGCATGTACTCTTTCAGCCGAACTAGAGGACGTATCGAAGATGATGAAGCTAAAAGATACGAATTCAATAAGAGGAATTCGTCTAAATTCGCACCCGTATAATTACGCCATGTTTCCAATTGTCGCGAGTCGACGACCTTGTAACGGTGACCGTCAAAAGAGAGACAAAAGTGTCGGCACTGTTCGACGACGCTCGGCAGGGCGACTTTAAGAAATTCTACCGTAAACATACCTTGCGCTTTGTTGTTCACCGCCTCGAATGCTCTGCCCCGTGTATTGTGAGGCAAAAGCGGCGGCACGGGACCATATTTTACGTTATAGCTCACGTCAATCATACATCTCGAACTTGTAATCAGTCTGTAGGCTTCCACGGGTTCGCGTATGGGTATACTTCTTTCTGTAATTACCACACATCTGGACGCGTTGGGAGAATAAACAGCCGTACTGCAACATGTCCAAATAGACTTGAGTGTACTCGAGGTTACCGTGTCCGGGGGTGACTGTACGGTTAAAAAGATCCGGAAACGGTTTGAAACGCGAGAGTAGATTTTGAGGGTGTCGTACTGTACCGTTGAGCATGTGTTCGTTGTAGATTACCAGTTCGAATGGGACTCCGCGTTTTTCACTCTCGCACAGAAATTTCATCCAAATATCCCTGTTGTAGATGCGCGAAGCGCTAGCGATTATCAGAATTACGACAGGCAGGACGGTCTTACTGTAGCCACCGCGCCTTTTATGGCGCCAACTACGTCTGTTGAATACGTCACCGTGTTTTCCCAATCTACTACAGTAATTGCCGCAATACCGTTTCCTATCCGCGTAATACCACGCGCACAGGTTCGATTTCGGTGGCTGTCGCCGCGGACGTGTAGAAGAAGCGTTCTTATACGCGGCTATATCGTTGTACGTGTATATTCTCATTGCAGGTCTTTGAAGAAACGATCGAATCCTATCCTGTACTGGCCCTCTTCTATCTCGCTGTCTTTGTCTATCACCAAGAACCCGTGTTTCTCTTTCCACGCTGCCGCGCAGATATCTTTAAAAACACCGAACGTAACGTCCGTGTTCACGTGATCGTTGTAAATGTGTCTCAAATTGAGTTCGTCCTGTTTAAATACTACCAGCAAGTTGGCATTGTCGGGCACCAGCTGCATCGGAATCCTACTGTACGTTTGGCCTAGATAAAATGAGTCTATATTATTGTGACTCCCCATTGTGAAATATTTGCGTATATTATCGTGTCTCTCGCACGCTATATCGTCGAATATCATTACGGAATTCGGTTCGGCCTCGCTGGGGTCGATGACACTTTCGTTTTCTCTACACGGGAAATAACCTATACCCGTGTCCTCGGTGAAAACCGTTTCCAATAGTTTGTATTTCGGCTGGTGCAGAGATTTCGAAAATACGTAAACGTTCGCGAATCTCAAACCGTTCGTGTCGAAAAGTAAATTGAACACGACGTTAGCTTTACCGCAATTGGAAGGACCGCATACGATACAACGAATAGTGTTGGGCAAAAGCGAGCTATGACGTTTACTCTTGCCACCGCCGTCGCCGCCTGCAAAAACGTCGAAATTTGAAATTTACAATTTTTCACGCGACGTCTCGTTACGCATTATCGTTCGATACTGAGCCGATCGTGTGCGCGCGTGTCTAATAAATAGTAGGCTTTGTCCGAATGTAAAAATGTGGCCGCGTGTGGGGACATAGGAAACGGATATCCTGTTTCAAGCGATTAGTTTGCGCTTATCGATCCACGAGTTGTGCGACTTGTCAAAGCCTAACCACTTTACCAGAATTTTGTTCCCTTTCGATCGCAATACTTTTTCCACGAGGTACACATCGCCCACATTGGTTTTACTTAATTCTTCGGCGTAAAACCCGCCTTTCAGAATCTCGCCTTTCGAGTCTTGTAAAATGTACGTGGAAGGTGCGGTCGGGACTACGGCGTAAATAGAAAACACCTCGTTCGTCCAGTTCGGTAGGTAGCCTTTAGCGAATGTCTTCTTATACTTGGAAATCCTTACTTTATCGTCCACGTTAAATTTAGTCTTTTCCAAAGTGCCACCACCACCACCACCACCCTGACCGTTTACTTTTTTCAAAAGTTGGTTTTCGTGTTTTCGCGTCACAAGAACCGGTTTCATACCGATGGTGCTGTGCACGGTGTTATTGTAAGACCGAACTACCGATTTTAATAAATCTATCCATTCGTAACTGCCGCGAACCGTAAATTCACGCCACATTTTCGTTTTCAAAGTACGATTGAGCCGTTCGACTATAGACGCTTTCTTATCCGTATACGTGTTGTAATGGTTTATGCCGTATTTTTTCATCAGTTTACCCACGTGGGCGTTGAACCACTCTTTACCCTGATCGGTCTGAAAATGGCGCATGGGGTGTTTTTCGAGTATCGGTTCAAGAGCGGCCGCCACTTCGGCGCTCGTCTTTGTTTTCAACGGAACGGCTATAGCGAATTTCGACAGACAATTTATCATTGTCAGTATATATTTGTAACCGTTGTTGCCCTTAGCGTACGGGATCATTTCCACCAAATCCGCCTGATATAAATCGTCCACACCCTTCAGCGTGACACGACGTGTTTTGAAATTTCTTCGTGCCGGCTTATGCAGCTCATCGGCTATTTCACGTCTTACGTTCATACCGACTGACGACTGTCTATCTGAAACAAAAGATTTTATACTTTTTTTTTATGGAGGGTGGCCCCAACCTTCGCCACCCTCGCGTGGTATCCATTCCAAAAAAAATTCCTATTCCTCTGCTGATATCTCCGTTTGTTTTTACCGTCTTTCTTATTGCACCATACAACTTACGTGTTGTTACACCTCGTCAGAGAGACATTCACCCTTACGAGCGCGGTCACGCTTCGCCAGAGGGGACATTCACACAAACACACACTCCTTCGTCGAATTAACTCTTCGCCAGTGACCTTGCATTCAGCAATAAGAAAGAGGGTAAAAAATATTTTGAAGAAAAAGTGATCTGTCTGTCTGTGCCTCTCTCTTACTCTAAACGTTGTTTTTTGCTACGGTGACCGTACGGTAGTGTATCGAAATCACCGCAGCGTTTTCTTTTCGCACCTGTCACCCGAAATATTTTCGATTCGTTCACCGTGATCACTTGATGATCTTTGGTGCGACGAATCCTTTTGTCTGTGACCGTAAGAGTTTCCGGTTGTTTATCGGCGTCGTCGTCGTCGACATTGAGAACCATTCTCTTTAAAGACTCGAAATTTACTACGCCAGACGTGCTGAGATTCAATGTGAGTCCTTTAACCTTGGATACGGTGACCAGTTCGTTACATTTAGTGGACAAAACTTTGTAACCGTAGACTTTCGGTCCACCGGATACAAATTCCGTAATATACGAACCGGGACCGTACTCCAGGAGTTCGTCCGTCATTTGCCCTAAGTAGTCACCTGTCTCTACCTTGTGTGCACCTTCCAGGTAGAATACAGAATCAGTGTCGTAGTAAATGGTCTGTCTGTCGAGGGCATCCAGGTGTTCGTACAGTTTAAGTCGCGCCTGAGCCGTCGTGAAAGCGGCGAGTACGACGTTGACCGTAGGAAGAACCTCGCAGACGTCTTCGACGTACTCCCAGTTCACCACGATGGTTTCGTCGTTCACCTCCTGGATGTTGTTAACGCGAACGGACGGACTGACCAACATTTTGAACAATTCGGTGGGTTGTCTGACGATCGCGGTCTTTGTCTGGTTTTCTCGCTGGCCGAATTTTCCCCAAAAGGAATTCAACATCAATTTGGCCAGCGAGCGTCGGCCCTCGTTCTTTTCGATTTTACCAGCTTCCAGTGTCACCCGTTCGGCCGTGAAATAGTCGTCTATGTACTTTTGTCTGTCCTCGTCAGTCTTACACCAGTCGGGGTAGCCTGAAGCTTCTTGTTTTATTTTTAAAAATTTATTAATGAAATCTGTAAATAGACCACCGCCCTGGTCGAAAGAAGCCATTTTGTACTGCCACATTTCGAACATTTCCAAAATGACGTATCCCTTGTCAACGGCCTTACGGATTTCGTCCATAGTCCAAGTCCCGGTCAGCGCACGTCGATCGACGCCGTGGTCGCAGTCGGAGACGTTCAGCGTTTCCGCGCACGTGCGGCACAACACGAACATCAGTTTCTCATGCATCTTTACCGGCAGCACGGGGTGGTAGAGTTCGCGAGGCGGAAGGACGGTACACTTCAGCATGCCCGCCCTCCTGCAGTCAGCATCGCCTACGTGAATTTTGGGGTGGCCTAAGGGGTATCTACCGTACTTGCACATCCACGGGTAAACGGAGCACACGTCCACGTAGTGGATTTTTTCTCCCTCTTTGCAAGCGTGATAGGTGCGCACGTTACCCGTATGACCGCCGAAGAAAGCGTCTCTAGGATTCAAGGGTGCCGTAGGCTCGAAGACGAGATGAGGCGGTGCCTTGAACTCGAACTCCCACATCTCCACTACCGAAGAGACCAGACGTGACAGTTTATCGATTTTTGCCTTTGTTCTCTGCAAACGAGCGTCGAGCGTGTCGGACGGGTCATCCTCCAAGGGCGCTTCGCGCCCGTGAGGGAAAAATCGTTGGCAGCCGTGTCAGTAGCAGCCGTGGAACTCGTATACGGTGTCCGTGCGGGCGCAATAACCGTCCAATTTCATGCCGGCAATCTGTTTCTCCCTGCCGCGACCGGCGTGTTCCAAACGGTAGTCGTCGTCGGCGGTACGCTCCCGCTCCTTTTCCTCTACCGAGGTCAGCCATTGCAGAGCGGCGAGCGACTGTTTGTCGGCCAAACGGTAGCCGTTTTTCGGAACTATGCCGATGGTGCCGGCCTTCAGAAAGTTACGTCTGAACGCCACGTTGCACGCGCTGGCGATGGTCACGGCTTCCAGGAACGGATCCACTTTGCATTCCTGCAGAAACGAAGCGCGGAACTTTATACACGCTTGCGCCAGTATATCCACGTCCGAATAACAGTATTCGAAAATCTCTTTTTGAAAATCGAACACGTATTTGTTGCGCACCTGTTCGTCGTACCATTTGGAAAACTCCTTGTGGTTCTTGTCGAACATGGAGTCGGGGCAGTAGTACTCGCGGCCGGGCATGGGACCTACGTAATTTTGATTGGCCAGAGTGTTGAACAGATGGGGGAAATAGCCTTTTTTGTTTTCCGGCGGCAGATCGAACGCTTTGGGGAGTTTTGAAAGGGCCATAGGCATGTAATTTAGAGAGTCGATGAATTTCACGTTATCCAACTCCATGAGGATGACCTTGGAGCCGCGCGTGATGAGTTTCGACGTGAATTTCGTCTCTTCGAGCACGTACTTGAAAATAAATTGGTAGTCGAACGCTTGACCGTTGTGCGCGATGACGCACACTTTTTTGTACGTCTTGCGCACGTCCATTACGTAGGACACGAATCTGCGGACCGGATCTTTTTGGAACACGTGCGTTCTGGTACCGCAGTGGGGGCAGTCTTGCGTCAAGCGTATCATACACTCCCAGCAATACTGTTTGGACACGCACAATGTGACACGGTGCACCCGAGCCGTGTCCAGAACTTCGTCTTGGCGCGTCTCGAAGTCGAAAAATACGAACAGGAAGTCTCTGACAAGAGGTTTACGAGTGTCGACCGACATGTAGCATTGGTGGTCTGACTGCTTATAGTCTTTGCACACCTTGCAATACATTTCACCGCAAACGTGCTCGGTTTTCCGTTTTTTAGTTATAATCAGTTTGTTACATTTCGCGCATTCCTGTACAGACTGACAGACATAGCCTTTGTGGGCGATAAAACAATTTTTATTTTTAAAATATCTATTGCAATCGCTGCAATGGATCGCGCTGTCATCCTTTACGCATGGCGGCGTCCGCTTACAAGCGTTGCACCGCGCCTGGCATCTGTGCTCGTCTCGATGGGTGTAAGGGGTGTGGCAAGTTACACAATAATAACTGCAGGCGAAAGCAGCCGTTAAGCTAGTGATCGTATTGTAGTGACCGTTGTGAAACATCAAGTTTATAGTGTACTGCGCGTTCGGGGCGTCGCCCTCAAAGTACACGCTACGACTACGGCTGTCGTAATTGTAGACGGTGATTTTATAATCGGTCAGGAATGTTTGGAACCGTTGTAATTCTACCACCCCTGCCCCTGCATCCCCTATGTCCACACCTGCGTCGCTCATCAGTTGGCGGGCCGCGATGGTCTGTCTTTTTCGCCTATTTTGTATGATGGCCTTGTAATCTCGGTCTTTGTCCGCACGCGCTTTTCCCACTACCAGTGAGCACGGCAGGCACAGTGAATCGTTGTTCTTAATCACCACGATCCCTTTTCTAGCTTTACATTCTTCGGTAAAGTTATTGAAGAGCCCCGGTCTAACGCGGCCACGACCCAGTGGAACGTTCACTTTGGTGCATTCCACTTTGAAAACGTCACTGGTAGTGATCGTTTCGGCATTGCTTTGGATTATGCCGCCGAAAATATTCCAGAGAACGTCAACGGTCACTTCCGTTGCCGGTCTAAAAGCTACGTAACCGGGGTCGCGATTTTTAAAGTTCAAACTGGTCAGAGTGAAACCCAAACGATCTTCCTCGGTAGCTTCTTTTGTCATATCGTCCACGAGTTCCGTCAGACCTTGTTTGACCCATTGAATCTCGTCAGCGTCTGAAGGCGGCCGATTGAATTTAAACATCACTTTGGTCCCGTGCAGACGAAACTGTTTCACATACGTCGACACTTTGGACACTATAAAAGCGGCCATTATTATTATTATTATTAGAAAAAAAATCGGTACTGTTTATATACAAAAATATTATTTAATAGACTTTAATTTTTTTTTCGAAAAAAAACGGTAGTGTTTACCTATTATATAAAAAGAAAATTATTATTTAGTAAACGTTATTCTTTCGAAAAAGATCTTGTTTACCTAGTACATAAAAGTTATTACTTTATGTCAGAAATAGTGTTTATTACACAAAAAAAATTATTATTTAAACAATTATTTTAAAGTACAAAGATAGTGTTTATTATTATTAAAAAGTTATTCTTTTATGAAGACGGCAATGTTTAGTATGTAATGCTATTAGCTATTATATAAAAATTATTCTTTTACAAAACTTATAATTATTTCCGTTAATTAATACAAACACACAAGCAATGAGAGAGAGATAACAACAGACAGAATAGAATACAACTTACGAACAGCGATCATTCCAGTTTCTAGCGCAAAAGGCAAATGGGTTTGACGCCTTTGTTACGCTCGTATTTATAACACAATTGTTTATTTCATCATGCCACGGTAGCGTTGGTTGACCTTCACTTTATAAACTGCACATGTCAAATGTAAAACCTACTAGGCAGCTGCACTTGTATCACTCCACCGTTGATGCAATAACACGAATCACCATATGTTCACCGCACATTCAGGCTTCGTATTACGGGCAAGGTCATTCACTTTAACGTTAAGGATGAATACATTGTGTATAAGCGCTGCGTGTTCTGGTTTCCCTATATATACTCGAATTAAAGTCTACCCCTGTCATTGTACGTTTTTCAGTTCGCCTAGCTGTGTCGTGTGTGCGCGCTTGTGTTTAGTTTACGTTATTTTTTTTTTAAAAACTGTAAGTATGACATCGTCATCCTCAAAGAGTAGTTCTTCCTGTTCTAATCTGATCGAACGTTTTAATAACGTTAATCCGATAGTCACGGTGCCTATTAGTTCGTTAAATATTGGTACTCCGTTTCCTATACTAGGTGTGAAACAGGTACCGACAAAATTTGGAACGTCTCTTTTGATTGAATTTAAAAACGATAACGGCGACTTGAATAGCGAGTTTCTTCCTAAACGATACGCTGATAGGTTTTCCTTATCAGAGCTAGATCAATTAATCGGTAAAATGATGACTGTGATCGCTCATGTTGGGCAAACTGTAACTTTACGTATCCAGTAATTTTTTTGAATTGTGGTAAATATTAGGTTAGTGATATGTTTTTTTCAAAATATTTTTTTCCGATTTGAGACGATATTAGAACTTATAGATATATGTATATAATTCGGATAACAATAATAAAAAAAAGCAGGTCTGAGGCACACTTTTTAGTAATTTTTATTTTTGTTTATTTGTTGTACAGATTCTGTTGCTGATTGTTTTCTTACAATGACGCACGTTTTCCAATATCCGCCTATTTTCCGAAATATATTATCATATTTGGACAAAAAGGATCAGATGGAATTTGCTATCGCTGTAAATCAGATAGACAATATTTTTTTAGTAGCTATAACAAGAGGCGATGACGATTTCGCGTGTGTCATTTTACGTACGTACGGGCACTACATATCCGAACGTTTTTTTGATTTGTTTTCTTTATTACACTGGGCCAATATATCGCGATGTAGGTACTTCCCCATTGAAAAAATTATCCGATATAAGGAATACGTAAACTGGTATGAACTATGTTCGAATCGAGCGCTAAGCGAGTGCTTTCTTAGACAATACAGCACTTTTGTCAATTGGACTGGTGTAGCTAAATTTCAAAATTTGTCGAACAATTTCATACGTGATTTTAAACACGAAATAGATTGGTCTGAAATGTGCAAGCACCAACTATTTTCTGAAAATACTTTACGAGAGTTTCATTCGTTCTTACATTGGACGAATGTCAGTATTTTTCAGCGTCTATCTGAATGTTTTATAAGAGATTTTGCTGATAGAGTAGACTGGTTTGAAATTTCTAAGCGACAGTCTTTATCGGAATCTTTTATTCGCGAATTTCGAGATCGCGTATTCTGGCAGCGTATATCCGTATTTCAGACCTTATCGGAAACTTTTATAAGAGAGTTTCAATATTTTCTCGACTTGGAAGAAATTTTTCTACATCAAGTACTGTCGGCTGATTTTATGTTAGAATTTTTGGGGCGCCTTACTTTACCTACTTTCAATCGGATAAATGCGGAAACGTTACACCGTCGGCTACATCATGACTACCGTCCTCTTTTCCCACACATGGAACAGGAAGGAATAGACTTTGTGCAATGTTTTTTTTTTTTTTTTTTTTTTTTTTTTTTTATTAATATAGTATACACGGCACAGTGCAGGTTACCATTAAAAGTATTTTCTACAAACTAATTCGATGGAGAATCAAAGTAGACCACCTGTAAGTATGATATATATATATATATATATATATATATATATACACATATTTATATCTCTTTTCTAATATTTTGAAAGAACATTTTTCAAAAAAATTTTTTTTTATTAGTCTTCTCCTGCTGATCGACAAACTGATCAATCTCCTCCTGCTGCTGCTTCTGCTGATAGACAGGCTGATCAACCGTCTCCCAACCCTTCTGTGAGTTCCTCGGCATCCACCTTTGTATTTTTGGATGTACCAGGTTCGGTTAGTGAGAGCGGCTTTAGACACTTTCGGCGCGGACGACTGACCTCACCAGGATTTATGTCTCGTTATATTTCCTTCAATCAGCGATATAGGTTGAGGGTTTCTGTAAGTATTTTTTGGGAAAATGGGAACACAATAATACCTTTATTTTCAAACTAATATATAAATTAATTGTTTTTTTGTTTTTAGTGTCGTCGATGTTTCAGAGAATACACAGAGGATGATCTCCCTCCTACACCGGTCACATTGAACGTGATTCGTGACACTGTGGAGAATTTACGCACAGCATTCGACGATTTAGAAATGGTTTCTAGGTGCTCTCCATACAGTACAGATCGCCTATTTGCCGTACAGAACTACAGACTAGCTGCGTTTGAACTCAGCCGTTCCTTCTCTGTAGGATTTGACAGACTGAACCGTCATGGACCGCGTCCTGTGGACATACAAACTGCTTTCATTTCACCGAGAACTGAGGGTTGTAATCCACTTCGTTTGCCGTCTCATTGCCCTGTTTGCCTAGACCAGCCTCAAGACACCGCTTTACTCCCCTGTGGACATGTTTTGTGTGGTGAATGCTCGATTTATTAACAACGTTGCCCAGTTTGTCGTACATTTATTGTGGACGTTCAGAAATTGTATTTTTAACTATTTGAGCGCATGAAAAGACAACATTAATATTGATACTGTACCGACATTTGTGATGCATTGTTATGTTTCCTAACTGTATAACATTACGTTGTGCGCGAAATCTGTATTTTTTTATTTGTACCTTGTAACTGATTTGTAAGTCTTTTTTTCCATTAACTCAATATTTATCATAATTCAACTATATGTCATGTATTTTAGTGTCTTTTTGTTTGTTTTGCAAGCAAACGGTATTTACAATAAAACAAATACAATTTTATGTTTACATCTTTGTTTCTTTTTCCTTATTTTTCACGTAAGACGAGAGAGAGAGAGGGTGAGAGAGAGAGAGAGAGAGAGAGAGAGAGAGAGAGAGAGGTCATAGATTGACATTCTTTATATGTTTATATAACGCGCCATCCACAGGCCCGGGGCACGTAACACGATGGCGGCGGCGGCCATAGAATGGAGTATGACGCACTATCCACAGGCCCGGGTCACGTAACACGATGGCGGCGGCCATAGAATGAAGTACTTTATATGTTTATATAACGCGCCATCCACAGGCCCGGGGCACGTAACACGATGGCGGCGGCCATAGAATGAAGTACTTTATATGTTTATATAACACACTATCCACAGGCCCAGGGCACGTAACACGATGCCGGTGGTGGCCATAGATTGAAGTACTTTATATGTTTATATAACGCACTATCCACCGTCTCTGGGCTGGTTAGGCGCGTACCACGATTGCGATTCGATCGGGCAAAATCGTTACGTTTCATATATCTCGAATCGCACTAATTTCCCGGCTCGGGTACGTAACACGATGGCGGCGGGCGCACGCCGACGAAGGTCATTCGCTTCCATCACGAGACACCTGTGTGCGCCACAGCTGCGTGCGTCCGACACCGCTGCGTCAGTGGCCGCCATATTTGGGCTATTTGGGCTATACCGCCCGGAATCCTACTGACAGGGAAAGAACGGTCTGGGAATGTATATTAAGCAAATGACGGGCCGGGCTGTTCCATGACGAAATACGTAGCCACCGTGATGTCAACATACAGCTCCGACACTTCGTGACGATTATGCACACCTACGGTACGTATATATCCAAGCTCAGCTCGTGTATATATATATATATATATATATATATATATATATATATATATATATATACAAATCAGAGAGTTGGGCTATACTGACGGGATTTCTATCGGTTTCTTTTGCGTTTGGCCCTGAAGTTTTCTGATGAGGACGTCAATGAATTGCCAATCAATTTGCAGTAATTACCAGATAGTAAAACTAAAGAACTACATTCTGATATTAGAATAATTTTCCTACAAATATTAAATCAGTTAGGTTCAACTAGAAATGAGCGATAGTATCTCCGTGATCATAGCACTTATTTAATTTTAAGGGAACTGTTGATATTTGAAAATATTTACCGGTAAATTTTGAAACGAACTTTATTGGAGAAATGTACGTATTTATCTTCGATAAATATTTTTATAATGTGTGAGAGTGTATGTACTGAGAACATACATTATAGCACATAATTAATGTAAATTTTACAGTTTTATTGACAAACTAAACAAACTATAATTACTCAATTAAAGAAAATAAAACATACCAATAATCCTAAAAGTTTGTATTACCTATCTTTTTTCGGATTTGACCGAAGTTGTGCAACTCAATTCTACAATGTTCAGATCTATATGAAACACAATGTGCATATGTATAGTATACACAAGAAACAAAAATATAAAATACACAGTTTACACATATATAGGATACCAAATGTACAGTTGTATAGGACACACAATGTGCGTATGTATAGAATACAAAAATGTACAGATGTATAAAATACCCATTGTGTAGATGTATAGGATACACAGCATACACATGTATAGCATTAGCAATGCACATTTATAGAATACACAATACACACTTTTATGGGATATACAATGTATACATGTATAGGATACATAATGTAAAAATGTATAGGATACGCAATGTGCACATGTATAGGATACACAAATTACACAATTACAGAATACTCTATGTACTCATGTATGTGTTACACAATACACATGTGTATAGGATACACAATGTACACATTAATAGTATACACAACGTACACATGTACAGGATACACAGTGTACAAATTTATATGATACGTTTTTCTGCGTTCTTCCCAGTATTTTTTTAATCTTATTGATCTCTGAAGTCTGAGTTCTTCCGATTATACTACGTTTAGTGGACGTTTTTCCCTAAACTGTAATTGGGTTTCCTGACTTTTTAAGGTGGTTTTTTTCGTTCTTCCTGCCAATTGCTCCTTGATTATCTTTACTTTTTTTATTGAACTAAATTATATTCAACAAAATATATACCTACTAGGTGCTATATTAAGTAAAATGACCTCTAGTTAATTGTTATGTTTTTCCGTTATCAGCGTCGTAAAAAAATTGACCACGACAAACATAAAACCTGGTTTGTTCAAAACCTTTTTAGCTGTTTAATTAAAAAAAATACTTTATTCTTAACTTCCGTCAGAAAAAATATGAATAATTTAACGTCAATTTCCGAACTAATGAAATATTGTATTTGCGTAAACGTTTTATACGTATATATAAAACAAAAAATTATCAATAATTTACAATTTGTAAAATGAAAAAAATGCAGTCGTTGACAATAATCGTATCAGCGAAAATGAAATATTGAGAACATATTTTATATTTGTAAACTCATTCAAGATAGTTATTTTTATTTTATATTTTTTTATGGTACAAATTTCATAAATAATTACTTCGAAGTGTAGTTTCTTATTTGATGTGAGAAAGTTTGTGCAGTAAATACTGTAAATTGCATCATTTACTTTATTACATCGACTATTATGTAAAAATAACTTATAGTAAATGAAGTTAGTTTAACTAATGAAAATTAGTTTAAAGATCAATTAAAAGCATTTCAATAAATTTTAAAATATGATTAAAAAGTGTTAAATTTAAAAAAAACAATAAAATATTTCTATAAATAGCGTAAAGAGCAGTTTTAGGAAACATAAAACTAATAAAATAAATGCTATTAATAAATGTGCAGTAACCACCTGTTGTAGAACATTTTCATACGTTCATTCGACGAGGAATATACGGGCAACGGTTGCTTGTTCATCACTTGACAACATTGTGCTGAACATGATAAACAAAATGTTTTAAAAGTGTATTTAATATGCGATTTAATAAAAGATTTTTCATTCATGTATTTGTTTACCAATTGTAATTTTCATGCACTAAATATTGTCTCCAAGTATCCATTGTAGGTGATTACATCGGTTCAAAATCCACTAATCATTATTTCATGGCTGTAATGATCGGAGGTGGACGGCCATTGTTTAGTGGATTCCACAATTGTTTAGTGGAAGGCAGATATGCTTGGGATATTAATGACATCAATAAGCGTTGAAGCTAAGTGTGAATTAGAACTTGGTTAAGCAACACAACAAATACTGCAAACGTATTGTTACTTGCAGTGTTGTTATATTCCCGACGTCAGTAAAATTTTAAAAATAACACTATATAATTATTTAGAGCGCAAGGAGTGCAATAAACATGCAAAGTAAAATGGCAACCATATTCGACTCTTATATTATCCTGGTTGCTGAATTACATATAAAAAGTTCTGTTTTTTTTTTATGAAACGTTTTGTGCGGTTATCATAATGGTAACAGGATTTCACTATCATCCGTATTCGACTGTCATAATAAAATTGAAGGGTCAGGATCGGCGCTCACTTAAAGGCACACAGATTGTTCAATACAAATTTTGGTCAATGTTTGCTTATTTTCCAATGAAATTTTCAATTCAGTAGACCATAATGCTCGACTCATTGCAGTAATATTATTCAGTAACTATTTGTTTTAGGGACTTTAAATGTATTGTAGATGAACCCTTTATATTTATAAATGCAAGCGATACAATTTAACTCAGATAACTTATAGCTTGCTACGTGACCTAAAGGTTGAGGCAGTTTGTGGCAAGCCACTCAAATTATAATTCATATTTACATAAAAGTATTTTTTTTCGGTAATTTTGATAGTTAGGCCCACTTTATTATTGGGATAAAGATCTTCTAAATTAAGCAAATGTATATAATAAGTTTAGTGATTAACAGAAGTGAATCTTCAGTCTAGTGGTTGTTTCCTTAAAGAACGTAGAAAAATACAACTGATTTTGACACTAATAATCTATTTTTTAAAACTCTTTATAGATATTTATTTAGTATAATTTATAGCCAAAAAATTAGAACTTTAAAAAACGTAACATATATTTTACATCAATTAAATAATAAATAATTTATTTCGTATCTCTGAACATTTTATACGCACCATTAGCTTTATTACTTTACGTGACGTACGGATAACATAAATTATACTTTTAAAATTATACACTTATTGTGCAGCTATTCCAATAAAAATTGTTGTTCGACTATAACTATCCTTTAAAACAAAAATTATGAATAATTACTTTGACGTCGTTAAGTACAGATTTAATTTCATGTGAGTCAATTTATGAAAAACGTAAATTGCTTCTTTACTTTAAAATGTCAGTTATTATATACACGAATAAATATTTAATATGCGGTTTAATTAAAGCTTTTTTCCATTCATGTATTTATTTACCAATTGTAATTTTTATGCCCTAAATATTGTCTCCAAGTATCCATTGTAGGTGATGACATCGGCTCAAAATCCACTAATCATTATTTCATGGCCGTAATGATCGGAGGTGGAATTGTTTAGTGGAAGGCAGATATGCTTGGGATATTAATAATGACATCAATAAACGTTAAAGCTAAGTGTGAATTAGAAATTGGTTAAGTAACACAACAAATATGGCAAACGTATTGTTATTTGCAATGTTGTCATATTCCCGACGTCATTAAAAAATTTAAAAATAACACTATATAATTATTTAGAGCGCGAAGAGTGCAATAAACATGCTCAGTAAAATGGCAACCATATTCGACTATTATATTATCCTGGTTGCTGAATGACATATAAAAAGGGCTGGTACCATATTGGATATGAAACGTTTTGTTGGAGGTTATTCTAATGTTATCAGGATAACACTATCATCCGTATTCGACTGTCATAATAAAATTGAAGGGTCAGGATCGGCATTCACTTAAAGGCACACAGATTGTTCAATACAAATTTTGGTCCATGTTTGATTTTTTCAATTGTAATTTTCCAAAAAAATATTCAATTCAGTAGACCATAAAGCTCGACTCATTGCAGTAATATTATTCAGTAACTATTTGTTTTAGGGACTTTAAATGTATTGTAGATGAACCCTTTATATTTATAAATGCAAGCGATACAATTTAACTCAGATAACTTATAGCTTGCTACGTGACCTAAAGGTTGAGGCAGTTTGTGGCAAGCCACTCAAATTATAATTCATATTTACATAAAAGTATTTTTTTTTCGGTAATTTTGATAGTTAGGCCCACTTTATTTTTGGGATAAAGATCTTCTAAATTAAGCAAAAGTATGTAATAAATTTGGGGATTAACAGAAGTGAATCATCAGTCTAGTGGTTATTTCCTTAAAGAACGTAGAAAAATACAACTGATTGTGACACTAATAATCTATTTTTTAAAACTCTTTATAGATATTTATTTAGTATAATTTTAGCCAAAAAATTAGAACTTTAAAAAACATAACATATATTTTACATCAATTAAATAATAAATAATTTATTTCGTATCTCTGAACATTTTATACGCTCCATTAGCTTTATTACTTTACGTGACGTACTGATAACATAAATTATACTTTTGAAATTATACACTTATTGTGCAGCTATTCCAATAAAAATTGTTGTTCGACTATAACTATCCTTTAAAACAAAAATTATGAATAATTACTTTGACGTCGTTAAGTACAGATTTAATTTCATGTGAGTCAATTTATGAAAAACGTAAATTGATTCTTTAATTTAAAATGTCAGTTATTATATACACGAATAAATATTTAGAAAAAGTGATTTAGAAAATAAATATTATTTTAGGATTGAATAAAGGTATTTGAAGAAATTTATAAAAAAAAGGAAAATTGGAACTTTTTTTAGCAATTTTTAGTAGAAAATGATCTAATAAAGCAGTTATCGCTTTAATACAAAGGTCCAAATCTTGAAATAAGCAACGCTCCTTTAAAAACATAATCGCTTTCCCTTAAAAACATGTCAAACATCGTGTCAACCAGTATTAACTTGCACAGTCAACATACTTGTTCTTCGAAGATTTAAGCTTTGAAATCATTTCAAACATTTGAGCTTTCATAATTTAGTCCGTTTCAATGTACTATTTTCCAAAATAAATTATTTTTTTTTTAAATTTTGAATCGTCCTTTTCAATACGTCTATTAAGAAAAAGTACTTCCTACCAAAAAAAAAAAAAAAAAATTCAATCTTTATAAAAATTTAATCGAACTTTCTAATATCATAAAATATGATTGATTCACAAAAAAAACTAATTCCTGGGAAATAATAAAAATATTTACTATGAAGTAACGAAGTCTAAACTTCTGTTAAGAGTAAAATTAATTAGGTCAGCTGTTATTTTTGATTTTTGTTTACTTCTAAAAAATAGTTTGTTTTATACTAAGTATTTCTTTATTTCTATAGTTAAAAACAAACATTTTTTGTAACAATTTGGGGTGAAAACATTGCATTGTTCATGCTAAATGTTTTACTTGCATTCGTTTATAATTATTGAATTGCATTTTATTATAATATATATTTCATTAACTAAATTATATATTTCTAAAAATATTTGAAAATAGTTGTATATTATGTATTATTTCATCAACAAAAACAGCATAACCTTTTTAACAACCGGCAGTTCATTAAATGAAGAGCTGAGTGGAGTGAAATTAAGATCAACAGCAACAGGAAGCGGAGTTCAGTCAGTTGAAAGAACACGTTTGTATCATTTAAATCTAAATATTTACGCCAACTCTAATGGATTCAAAGAAGTACTGTTTAAAAATCCTAACCTAGGCAACGAGGTATAATGTGGTTGAGGATTTGGTCTGTATTGTAGGCGGAGCGGTGTCAGCTTCTACACCGAACCCAATCAGATTGGAATCTTCGCAAACCGAAGCCAGCGACGCCGCTGCTCTCCGTTCAGCTCCTTTACCTAATCAGTGGCCGCACTTACATTAAGAGCAATAGGTTATATATTGATTTCGTTATCCGCTCCGCATTTGGCGACAGCTCAGCCAGTTAAATAATTATCTGTAAAAAGTTTACAAATATATAATTGTAATTATTACGTCATATTCAGTAATACTATTATTGTCATTGATAACCTTTAATAAGTATAATAAAAGCGTAAATAATAAGGTTGACTTCCTTAATATTCCTAATAAATATCGTTAATTATTGTTTTTTAAAGGGTATATATATGTATAATTATGTTTTATTTAATAAGTAACTGTAAATAGTGTAGAACATATAAAATAGCTTATACATACCTCATGATCTATTGTTTTACAGAGTAAGTCAGAGACACAAAAGGATATCCGTTAAACTAAAAAGGTACTGGAAATTATTCAAGGACATAATGTTCTTTATATTTTTTTATGTGTACAGGCCACTTTGACTATTATAAAGAGAAATTTTGATTTAACAGTTAAAATTAAATTATAAAATTAACTATTCAAGAAGTTAGTATATTAAGACCCAATCTAGTTAAGAATTTAACATCTATTATTTACTTATAGTCTTTGTACATGGAGCTGTTTGATATTTTACATTTTCAATATAGTGGAAAACTATGTTATTATTATAATATTAACGTTATTATAATAAACAGTATTCAGTCATTACGACATAAAAATCATATAAAAATATTTTTAAAAAAATTGAAAGATTGTTTAAGGTTACCGAGTTTATCTGAGCTATTTTCGATCTTCGTGTAATTAAATTTAACGGCTACATGACATTTTATGGTTTTTAACGTTAGAAAATACAATCAAAAATTTTTGATAGATAGAGCTGCGTTGAAGGGTTTTTTAATAAGTTCAAGTTTCATAATAAAAATTTTGTAAAGTATTATATTTTTTATTCCTTATGCACACAGGCCTTTTTACATACAATATGTTAAAGGAACTATTAGTTTTTATATCATTTTAGGCTTTGAAATAAATGAGCAATTTGTTATTGGTTTATAGAGCACTTTGTATGAATTATTTTACTTACACAACGTCATAGCATACTAAAAACCTCTTATATATATATATATATATATATATATATATATATATATATATATATATATATATATATATATATATAGTGTAAATAAGTATTTAGACAGTTTCAGTTTCATATATACACAATAAATAACTACCATAGATAATAGTAAAGTAAGTGTTGTTGAAGCGATTTAATAAAATTGGAACAAATCAAGATTGGGTTAAATTTTTAGATCTAGGTCTGGGACTTAAAATGATGACAATCCTAACAGTTTACTTATTGGTGGAAATTATTTAATTATTGCAATTGTAAATCATATTATACAGTTATATAAACTTTTTTTTATTTTCAGACGCAAATGTTGTTAACGACGCTACTGGTCGCTGTAAGCACAAGCCTTGCCTTGTCTGGCGGTGAGTGGTTTGTCATTACTGATATAGTACAGTTAAATTATTTTTTTAAAATTTTATATTTGACATTACGCTAGTGTATAAAAGTACTTGAGGAAAAATTAAAAAATCGATATTTTATAAAATCTTGAACATTAGAAAACGTAATCATTCGTCTGTAGGATTTAGGATATTCAGTTGTCCTATTGTGTGTCGTATTTACAGGTGATACAGTACAAGACATTATGGTTGACAAAGTGTAGCTGCGCGCGACACTTTGCTCTGTCCTAAATTGTACTAGTCAAGCCAAAAACATTAGCATGTGCAATCGTAATTAAGCCAATAAGAAATAGAGAAATTGGAGGACAATATCAAATGAAATAATTCTCCTATTACAATTAGGTAGCTATCTTCTTATTTTCTTTTACAGTAACAATCGTTTATTATCTTTATTTTGTAATAGCAAATAGCATTGAAATATATATATATATATATATATATATATATATATATATATATATATATATATATATATATATATAGAGAGAGAGAGAGAGAGAGAGAGAGAGAGAGAGAGAGAGATATGATGTTGTGTGTGTGTGTGTGTGTGTGTGTGTGTGTGTGTTTTATTTTAAGAAACACCACGTTTTTGATGAAGCTCAACCACACTGAAAAAATGTAATTTAAAATGTTTATTAATTTTAACTTTAAACCACCATACACTAATAATTTTAAAAATCATCAAAATCATCAAGCTTTAATAATCATCAATACATTTTCGAATTTCATTTAATTAAACAAAAATTGTTTTATTTATTTGTAAACATTTATTTCCCCAATTTTTTTCTTTTCGTTTCTTAAAAAAATGTGATTGTCCAAATATAACTTGTATGGTTTTACTTGTTAAGTAATAATTTTTAATACATTTTTTTCTTTTTCACATAATAAGGTATTATAATCATTAACAGGTCTTTTTAAAGATTGTAGTTTATTAATTTATATTAAATTCTATTTTACATATTATTAAAAGCTTTGTTATTATGCAATCATTATTTCAGGCACAGTTAACGATATCTTGCCGGAAAACGGCCCGCACTTACACAAAAAACATCACAAACTTGGTTTTCCTTTAACGCAAAACTTAAAAGAAACAAAAGTGTCAAAACGAATAATTGGAGGAAAAAATATAACTTCTGCAGCCATATATCCCTTCATGGCTGCTATATATATAAAATTTAGGCGGATAGTAAGTATTTATTTGCAACTACTAATCGAAAAAGTATTTTATTAACTATGAACAATTTTGTTAGTTAATATCCAATGAAGAATGGCCCAATGAAGTAATAGATAAAGATATGTTACGATGATGCTCTATTTATATCTAGAAGATTTTTTAAAATATTTCCTCCAAATTATTGGGCATTAATAATAATTCTTAGATTTCATATTTTACAACTGGTATAACAATGTATTCTTAATTTCTAGTTTGTCAGTCACTAGAGAATAAGTGTTGATCCATGATTTCGAAACACGGTTTATTGTTGCCATATAAACAAATAATTGCAAAACGCCAAAGTTAAAAATATTATTTCCGTGAACATGTTATCATTGAATAAATTAAATTATTTTCTAAACGTTCATATTTTATGAGATTAATGTTAGGGAAGAAAACGTCGTTAATAGAGTGGGTAAAGCTAATATAGTAATTACAATATCGAACTTACGATGTTCATGTGAGCAGTTGAAACGAGCAGTAGACTGACCAAGGTAATTGACTGACAGGTCTTTGAACACGGATCTACATTTAATTACATTTACAATGAATGAAATGAAGGCAGCATTAAGCACATATTTAAATTGAAAACTGTTTAAAATTGTGTTTCTTTTCATTTGAACAATGTAAAACTTGAAACTTTCTATTCTTAATTTTTTTAGGTTATATACAAACAAATCAGTGCTATTTATGTAGAAATAGCCAGTAATAAAATTGTACTTATATTACTAATAAATAAAAAAAATACTATTATAGGTCAGCCGTTAAAAAACGGCCTCCTAAGAGTACCAGTGAGACACAGTGAGAAAATGTAAGAGAGAAAAAGGAGTCAAATCCCCACTCTCTCACCACAGTTCCTTTATTCTGTATCACTAGCGCTGAGTAGTAAAAGTCTGTAGACTCAGCTTGGCCGACTCTGTGTCATTGGACTGTTGGAGGGAGTTTGAAGGGAATTCTTTTACATATGTGAGGAATTCTCATGCAGGCCGTTTACTAAATGAAAGGACTATAAGGGTCGTTATTAGACTAATATTATTTGTTTTATCGTGGAGCTCTAAGTGGAGGCGTTGTGGTGGGCTGTAGTATGGGAATACCAGCGTATGTAGAACTCACAAAATTCTTAGGTAAACCGTTGTCTCAATACGACGGAGCAGTTCCTTCTCCCCTCCATGAACAAATCATAAACTTCAATTATTCAAATGCTATTATTAATTAATTATTAAACGCAATTATCTATACACTAATTTAACAACAATTCAAAGCTTTTATTGCTATGTACATAAACGTTCAATCAGCTGAGCTGTATTACACTAAAGTACAATAAATTGTTTTTTGTAATTTAATACTAAAAAAATTAAATCTAATTTTTCTGTTTATCAAGGGAATAGTATTTAAGTGTTCTGGCTCAATAATTGGCAGACGCCATGTGCTCACATCTGCTAATTGCGTGAATGTGAAATGGAGCCCAAAAAAAGGATATGAAACAAAAAGAGCGCAGGACTATTTCGTACGTGTTGGGAACATATCTTATACTCAGACTGCGAAAAAAAAAGATGCGTTAAGGGTTAAAACTGTGTTTGCGCATCCGGAATTCAATAAAAAAAGGTATGTATGCGTACGTTAAGTATGGTTATATAGGAAATTCTACTGTAAAGTGCGTTATATAAACTGTAATTGTATGATCTTGTAACGCTCACAATGTTACCGTTTTAGCAAACTGATTATCCACGAATCCTAATAATTGATTTATATTCAATTAAATATAATATCAAAATTGTGAAATTTAGGCTGGTTAAAGTCAAGATATTTTATGGGTTTCGGAAGAATTATTTTGAATCCTTGATCCTCAGTTTATACAAAATAAAAGAGTCTTTCTAAGATATTTTCGAATAACACATATTTTGTATAAGTAAATATTATTCTTTTGTTGCTAACCGATTTTGTGTGGAAATCAATTCATTTTATTTTTTTACTACGTCATAAATAATATCTACAATTTGGTTTTACTCCATTAGCCGATTGTAAAAGAGTTAACACTGAATTTCGCCTTATCACTTTGTTATTTTTTTTTTATAAAAACTGTAATTTACGTTTTTCTCGTAACGGAAAATTTATAAATCATAAAGGATTTTATAATGCGCATTTTATAATGAATGAAAATCTGGGAAGACACGTTTTCACAAACTTAGTCACAAATCATTTATAAATAATGTTTTTGTTTTGACTTAACAGTTAACCTCATAACTATATACTTGATAATAAGCAAACATTAACAGTGATCCACATTTGAAAGCATACAACGTCAGTTGAGTTTTCAAGATCAGTGTAACCTAATTAAACTAGTATAGCTTTAAGAACAGTAGAACTCGCAATATATTTTTAATTAATCGATTGGCCAAGACAACGCTCCGATGCAATCGTAACACTTACGAAGCCAATAAAAACTTTATTGGAAGTTTTTTAGGTTTATTCACCATGAAACGGTCAAATTTATAATTGTTCTCAAACGTCAGTAGTTCGTGCCATGTACATTTTACTTTTGTACCGAATTTCTAAAAAATCGGTTAATGTGATTGACTGAAGCTATGGAACAAACACACAAACGAAATGTTTCAAAGTCGAATTGATACAAGAGGAGATTTCTTTTCGCTCGGTCAACTAACATTGTACGCGTGATAATGTAATTAGTTTTTCACCTTTACTTACTTTCCCGACTTCAAGAACATGTTGTCTTAATGTAAGCAAAACTAATCAGCACAATATTGTTTAAACGTCTTTATAATTGAGTAAAAATAACCGACATAAATGTTTATATGTTTTTTTGTCTTGCATTTCAATACACTTGGCTTTTTTTTGTTTAAAAGCTGTTATCGAAGTTTCAACCTCGCAATTTTAGAACTAGACCAACCTCTTCAGTTTAGCGACAGAGTGGCAAGCGTGCGACTACCTCAACCAGAAGTTTCACTTGAACTAAACAATCTAACCAAGAAAGGATGCATTTGCCTGGGCTATGGAGTTTCAAATTTTATATCTAATGATAAAGTAAATCATTTGAAAAGCTTAAAACCAACATTTAGTGACGAATGTTTACTAGATGATGCCTTTTGTTATGATGACAGCATATGCGTTAACGCAGAAAATCATTATACGTTGTTTCATGGTGACATTGGTGGTCCTTTGGTATGCGATGGTGAAGTTGCCGGTGTTTTTTCATATTTGTTTAATAGGGTTTATGGTGAAAAAATTTATTTTCCAAGTTATACCAACAATGTGTTTTCGAGGATTGATAAGTCTCGGAATTGGATAATGAATATTACCCATTTGTGAAATAAAAAAAATACCAACGAAAAATAAATAAAATTAATTTTATACGGTAAAAGAATTCAAGTTGTACCTCAAACGTTTCCTCTACTTTTCCTACCTTATGTTATACTACAAGCTTTTGTGTTACGAAATATGTCTTCTGCCAAGCGTCAGTTGTTTCTTATGCAGAACGTGCTTAGCACTTACAAGACGACGTCGGTTTTTACTCATCGTAACATTTTGTGTTTGGGTAATTTACATGACATCTCAACTATAGGCGTAATTTTTTCAGTAAAAATTTTGGAATATGTGTCTATATAACATTTTAGGTAATATGCAAACGGAAAAATACTGTATTCTTAATGTTTTAGAGGCTATTTCCGTGTGTCACTTGAGTAAATGAAACCTCTTTGTAAACCATTGCTATAATAGGCGTAGTGGGTCCCTGGAGGCACATTTTTACAGACCCGTACACACATAAAATTTCAAGTAAAAGATTCATTAATTTTATAAGAATTTCTTCTATGTTTGTTGTTATAATTGTCAATAAATGGATGTTATTATTTCAAATGTGTTTTCATTTTAGTTTACCAATAATGGTCACCAAGATAAGGAACAAAATATGTAGGCCAAAATACAATATTACTTCATTATATTTAAAATTACGTATTTTCAAAAAACAAGTAAAATAAAACAAATTAAGTTAAAGACAGTTGCTTGCTGCAATTCCTAAAACCAACATGATTATTTATAATGTAGGTAAGACAATGCTCATTAAAATTCTCATAAATTCATTTGTTATTTTGTTATGAATTTACTTATATTGTTATAAGTTATTGTTATATTGTATATTTAAGGAATTTACTAACTTAGAATTATATTGTTATTTAAATAAAAACCTATCGAATAGTCTGTTGAAAAATGCTATAATACATTTTGAAAGAAATTAACATCAGGTGTTATCCACTAAAACTTTTAAAAAATATTTGAACTTAATGGGATGAATAGAACGAACTTTATTTTCGGCTTGGAAAGTTATTGTAAAGGAATGTGATTGAAACTGTTATGCAGAAATCTTCGCCGGAGTATACCCAACAATTTTCCAAAGTTCCATGGTGATAAAAAGAATGATGTACTCATTCATAAAATAAATACTTTTTATTAATTTTAGGGCTCAGCAAGTATTAATGTGGTGTGTGGTTCAAAACATTATTGCAGAAACCTCCGTAGATGTTTAATTAACAATTTTTCAAAGTTTCATTGCGATCTGATGAATGATATATTAATGCATAAAGTAAATACTTTATATCAATTTTGGGCAAGAACAAATATTATAATGAAATAATATATGAAAAAACTGTATTAAGATCAAATGATATCCACACCACTACAAGTTAAAAAAAATTATTTGAACTAAAGGGAATGAAAAGGAGATATTTTGTTAAAGATATAAAATTTGATCATTATATATATATATAGGTAATGTGAACTAATAGTAGGAGTTGAATTGAAATGATGCTTCAAACATTTCTATTAAATTTAAATTTGTTATCCTTTTAAATTAATTATAAGAATATAAATATGTGACAAAATAAAGAAACAAAAAAAAAATGGAGTAGGCAAAAATCTAATCCGACTAAGGTTACTCTAGCATAAATTAAAATGGTCGTAAAACACATTTCTAGGCTTCTAACATGGGCATCATGATAGAAAAGACAATATAGAAAAGACAATACGAAGTAAGAAAGGGAGTGCTTCATTCGGGACAAACGTCGCTTATTTTGAAGACTAGATTGCGTCACTGGTAACACACCATCGTCTTAAAAGCAGTTGAACAGTACGTCACTGGTGACGCACGTCATTGTGAATGTGTTAAATTGGAACCATAAAATTTCCTGCTGGGTAGAAATTATTGGTTCTGACGAGTATATTTTTTTCTTATATGTAGAGAGCAGTAGGTGACAAGTAAAGTAGACATTATGTGTAAGTAATCACAACAAAACAGATTCATATTAACAGAATGGTGCAAATTTGATTTTTAATAAAAAATATCTTGATTGATAAAAATATCCGTATAAAGAAGTTGTGTCGTTATTTAAAAGCAACAATAATCACGGTGCTACGCGTATTACTGAAATAACAACAAACTACAGTAATAAACTAAAATCGCAATACTTAAGTTTTCTGATGTATCAAAAGAATATGATAGTAAAGTGGAGACACGATTCGAATTCTAAACTTTTAAGATAAATATTAAAATTAGAAGAATACAACTACAAAATAAAGTATAAAAAATTTAATTAAACCAAAAAGCAGACACATTATCTAGAAATCATCTGAATGTCACCGAAAAAGTTTCAAAGGATCCTCAAAATTCTGTGAAATAAGAAATACAGAAGACTGCAGCTGAGTCAACCCAACTGTATTTTCCAGAACTAGACGATAGTTAATCGATGATAGTAAACTTAGATTTGGAGGAAGAAGATAACGCAGTCAATCAACAAGAGATCAATCAAGAAAGCGACCAAACCGTTCATTCAAATTTCGAAGGGAATACGCGAGTGGAATTCTAATTTATGACGAATATGTGACTTTTGTACTAGATATTTTTGTACAAGGTAGATTATCAGTCAAAAAACATTAAGACATTAAAATTATTTGGAAACTCTAAAATGAGATTAATCGTTGAAATTTCAAGAAATAACCTAGAAAGCGATATTATTATTTTGTAAAAGATTTCCTAGTACCCAAAGTTAGATATAATATTTAATTTGAAGATGACATTTTTGAAGAATTTGAAACATGTATAGGTAAACATTTCAAAAACTCTCAACTTTTATTAGTTAAAAGTAACTCTAAATTACTAGATATAACCGATGAGGTAGAAATTCGAGAGATTATAAATAACTACCACTTTAGTAAAACCAATAACCGTGGCATACAAGAAACGTATGAACAAATTAAATAAAGGAACACAATCAAAACTTCATTAATTTTTATGAAATATGTTTAAATACAAAGTACGATAGAGTACCTTCAAAGCTCGAGATGAATCTCACTCCAACACCAGTAAGACCACTGCAAACAATCCATATAGATAGAATGCATTCATTAGAAAAAAACAGATTTCTTAGTATCATAGACGTATTCTCTCGCTATGCACAAGTGTATCGTGTGGGAGGCGCACATGCTACCAAGGTCGCTGATAAACTCTTAGACTACTTGGCACATTTTGGAGTACCTGAGTCCATTGTTTCAGACAATGGAACTAAATTTAATAGTAAAATAATTAAATAAATCTTGCAATTACACAAAATTAAAATACATTTTATAAGTACTCAACACCAATCTTCTAATGGATTAATTAAAAGATCCCATTCCACCCTAATTGAACACTTAAGGCTTTTAATAACCAGGTAGAATTTAAAAACGATAATATTACAAATAAAGTAAAATATTTAATCATAGCTTACAATATTAGCATCCATTCAGTAAAAAAATTAACACAATTTGAAGTATTGTATGGACATATTGACACTAATAACGTTTTGAATAATGACATTGAAATTCAGGTTACTAACGATTACGTAATAAGTCACAAAGAGAAAACAAAGAAATTATACGAACATATCGGAGAAACTAACCAGTAGACTAAAGAAAACATTCAAACTAAAAGGATCCAGAATAGAAAGCCTTTACCCGAAATCCCACAAGGGTGTTGCTTGTGAAAAAGTGTTAAAAATCTGTGTACACGTTTTTTGTGTATACTTTGTGCACACTTTGTGTAAATCTGTGTACACTTTGTAAAGTGTTTATAGCGCTTTACAATGGTACTCTTTTTTCCTTTAAACTGAAATAGTTTTAAGGAATGGTGCTGGCTAACGTCCAGTGAAGTTTTTAGCTAAATATTTAATTTAAAAATCCTAATTAAAATATTTTAAATCGGTATTACAAATGTTGTCAGACCTCCTTTTTTGCGCACTTATGTTAAGTGCGCACTTATTTTTTTTGCGCACTTAACACACACACACACACACACACACACACACACACAAACATTGTATTATCGTTTCTTCCCTATTAAATAGATATATTACTAACATATCCCTTTCTTGTAATGCATTATAAAATCTATATTGTGATAAGTAATTGTATTAAAAATTGTTGCACACAGCTGTCTCGCTCACCAATTTAGAAACGAATTTTCATAAAATTTTCAACATTAAATATTAAATAAACGAACAAGATTCTATACAAGAATAACGAAAATATTTCGAACATATTCAATAACTGTAAATTCTCTTTCAAATGTTTTAATATATTTTTTAAAATTTAGTTTCCCATCGTAATGAGTTAATTATGTATAATTTAATTTAACAGAATATACAAGAACTCTCTTGATACACGTTCTAGATTATATTGTCTATGCTTAATTCATCCCTAGACAAATCCTATTAATATTTTCTTCAATAGCTTAATTTATAATTAAATATCAGTAGAAAAACAATATTTTTGTTTTTTAATATTTAGAATTGCCTGTATAAGTATTTTTTTTTATATTAAATTGAAGATAGGTCACAGAATAAACACACGTACCTCTATAGCACAGTGAATATCTTTTTCTCTCCCTAATAAACACTAATTTGACTGCTCATGACAAACTAATAGTCTGTGATATTTGTTTTAACGTCGTTGCAGCTATTTATTAAAAAACAACACATTGATATTTACATCAATTAAAGAAAATACACGATCAAAATAACAATAATTATGTATATTTTTTACACTAAATAGTGTATATTAAAATATCAAATGTCTACCCTGGTTAATCAAATGTTTTTTTTAAACGTAACATAATTATGTACGCTGTTTCAAAATAGTTAACAAAATACTGAGTGAAAATAATTTTACTAGTGAAAATGATGGAATATTAATTATATATTTTATAGTTTTCAGATATTTAAAGTTAATTATTATTACATTTTTCTTGTTTTTTTTTAAATATTACAAGTTTAAAAAACACTGTTTTAATAACAAAATGTTTAGTGTTAATTTAATATGAGATAGTATGCGAAATAAGTAATTTTAAACTTATAAAATAAAAAAATGTATTTTTCTCCCGTCAGGTTCTTAGGTTGTATGACTCCATTCAGGAAAATGTGTAAAATAAGTAAATTTTACCTTTTATAAAATAGAAAAAGCTATTTTCCCTCGTCCGGATTAATTATTTACGTATGTGACATGTTTCGGGATTACAAGGCCATCTTCACATATCTCGGTTCTAGGTGGTCGTTATTAAAATTTTAATTAAATACCAAAAAACACAAGTAAAACATCACGTGACAAATACATTGAGTCGGTTCTACGATCCCGTAGTGCGCATCTTAATATATGAATGTGACGTTTTACGTGGTATTGTGTAATGCTTACTTTAAACTTTATCGCAATAACGAACCTTAAAAACGTGATATTTGTGGATGGGATTGTATTTCCGAAACGTGCCATATGACATAGGTAAGTCACGGATGAGGAAAATAAAGGTTTCATTGTTTTTTTATTTTAAATAAAATTTAAAATATTGTTTTAAATAATATTTATTTCATAAGCTTGACTCTATAAGTATAAATTATCATACGTAATAGTTGATATATTAAAGTATAGAAACAATTTATTTGTTTCATAAATATTGTCACATTAAACTAACACTATACATACTGACGTCATAATATTTTTTTTTTAATAGAAAAACCAATTAAAGTTATATTTTAAATAACTACAAAAAATAAAAATTTATAAATATATTATACATTATCAATACGTCACTTTTGTAAATAAAATTTTTGTATTTTTGTACAACTTATCAGCTGAGAGTAACGTTGATTCTTAATTATTAGGTATAAAAAGTTTACTGATATAAAATAATTTATTAGTTCAATAACTAATGTTAAGTTACACATAATTAAAGCTACGTTTTACAAAGATGTAATTTTTTTAAGCGATTATAAAGACAACACATTTAAAATAACTATCTGTAAAGAGTTAAAACAAATAAAACAGGTTATTAGTTTAGAGTGATAAATCTTTTTTCAAAGTTTATTAAGAAAAACATAAACCATCTACTCGACTAAAAGTATACTTTAATACACCTGTTTTATCCTATAATTATCTTTAATTTAGAAGTTCCAACTCTAGTTATTCATTCACTATAAATATCAGTACTTTTCAATTACATATTTATTAAAAATTAATTGTTAAGCGTCCATTATGATGAGGACTACATTTGGAACTATTTTTACTAATCATCGACCTCTAGAATGTAATTAGCAAAACTATATTTAAGTCGAAATTATGAAATATATTAAGGCTATACCTAATAGGGGATACTTATAGCCTATAGTAATGACTTCGAAATGGTTAGCATTTGGTTTTTGTGTTGGATTGTTTTTGTGTTATGCGGTTTGACAGACTGTTTTGAAATATGATATAAAAATACCTTGTAAAGGCGTGAATGACGTATGTGTAACATTTTTTTGTATACACTTCCGTTTCAAGATGGCGACCTTTGAATTAACGGTTACGAAATTACGCAGTTTTACCCAAACGCCTAAACCGATTATTTTGAAATTCGGTAAAAAAGTACCTCGTATAAATACAAAACTACATATATATAATGTTGTTTTTCATTTCATTCCGTTTTAAAATGGAGGCTTCTGACGTAACCCATGACAAGGGACAGCTATTTCATGTAATACAGGTAGATCGGTAAAATCTATTATAAATTTAACTACTACATGGAGAAGGAACGTAAAATATCCAATTAAACTGGTCCAGTGACATTTTTCCTTAATACTACTGTTGCCGATTAAATTTGCGGAAAAGATTTTGAGCAAGTTAGAGCTCTGTTGTAGTGCTGTGGCCAGGCATTTAATTAAACATATAGGCCTAATGCTTTGAGCAATTTGTGGTCAATCAGATTGAACCAAACTGCTATTCTCTCTCTCTCTCTCTCTCTCTCTCTCTCTCTCTCTCTCTCACACACACACACACACACACACACACACACACACACACACACACACACACACACACACACACACACACACACACCCACAACCATTCACCGTTAATGGGAAAAAGACAATTAATACACAACAATGTATAGCAAGATGTAGATCAGTGTTAGAACACCTCTTTATAAACTATGAAATATAGTAGATCCATGAAATGTATAGCAATCATAACTTTCATTGTTGGTACTTCAACACAAATAAAAATAGGTTAGGAATTTTTTTATGGAATCGCTATCCGTAATTGAACATAAAGAACATGAATTCTGTTTACAGTAGTACATATCTTTCTAAGTATAATCGTTGCAAAACCATGTGTCACATATTTTTATCAATATGAACTTTGGTTAAAATTGAAGTTATTGTTATTTTCAATACTTGTATGACCTGTTAATAACGCAGTATCATTAATTATATTTAGGTTATTTAATGAATGGTGTTACTTTATTTTACTGTTTTTTTTTTAAACTATAACCTATAAAATTAATAAACGAATTCTAATACGAATTGTAATCTTATTGAAATATTTACAAATGAAACCTACTATAATTGGATTTTACATTTCATATCTAAATTAGGCAGCAGTATTTACGGTTTACTGAAGGCAAAGTCTTTTATTTAATAACATTTACATATTGGAACTGGTATAGATTGTCTTACCGATTCTACTTTAGAAACTGATTCCGTCAGTAATCATTTACTTTTAGAAAAAGGAAAAGAGGTTAGGACGTCTTGCATTGTTTTATGAATTCGCTATCTGTAATTGAAATTATTTACTGTTCACTGAACTCTGTTACTTTTACTTATTAATATTTCATTACTGCAATACAGCCACCGTACTACATATTTAAATAATTAGGATTGTGATCTATTTATTTTATTCCATCTAGTGGTCTTTTTTACTCCCCTAATAAATGCTACAGCGGTTTCGAAACCTTACTGTTTCATCTTCAGACCGTAATACAAACTGTCAGATTCCTCTGTCGAGGTCATCACTGTAAACACTAAACACAATTACGCGATTAAAATTTTGGTTTGGCCGAACGATACGTGCAACTTGTATGCCGTTGCAGTCCGGAATGTAAAATCATTTTTATTCTATTTGGTTGTCATCCATTAATATTTAATTAAATTTTAGCGAAATAAACCCAAAAAATGAGGTATAAGTTCAGTTATAATGATAAATCACAGACCTGATTCTGGCCTATGTTTATATTTACAACATGACATCGTATACAACATATATTTATTATGTTCAGTACTTATCAATTAAATACTTACTAAAATATAAGTTATAAGTTAAAAATAAATTTAAAATAAGTGATAATAAGTGATAACTTATTAAAAAATAAGTTTATTTTGATAAACCCTTCTTCAGGAAACATTTTTAGTAATCATCGTCCTCTAGAAGAAGCTTATAAGGTGTCAATATTATTTTCGTTTTTGATATACTATAATGACCAAAAACAACATTGATCAATGTAAGTACTAAGAAATTGTACCTACTGATACCAAGTTAGTTATAAAATCAACATATTGTTAGTTTATATTTTTATTCAAACATCTATATATAAAAAAAACCTACGAGAAGCTGGATCGGGACATATTTTGAAGTATCAGATCATGGGGGTCTTACTGTGATAGTTGTTCTAATAGCTCATGTTTTAATTAAAATACGTAAACAAAATTGTACAAGGAAATAAAAAACCCTGTATACGTTTGGTGGTTTTAGTACATATGCTAGTATCGTTCTAAAAGTGAACATATTGAAATTACCCATCCCATCATCATTAAATTATTGGTTTTAAAGTCATAAAGTGCATTACTGAATTTTCTGCTGCTAATAAGGTCATTCCAAAATTATTTGAAAAAGTTTTATTGAAGAACTTATAACAGATCAATTATTCAGAGATAATTAAAATTTTCTTCTAATCACGTGGACAACGAAGTTGGTACTTGTTAGTTTAGGTTAGCTTTTCAGGCCTTAATTCTCCTGGGTGTTATTGTAAAGCTTCAACAACAGTATGTGTGTGTTAAGTCCTAACTGACAAAAGCTTTTCTAAGTAGTCTGTAGTAAACTTACTTGATGTTGGCTAGCCTGCTTCAGACAAGTTTGCCAACTTTTCTGTAGTACATGATTGAGATTAGAATTGCCTTCTTGCACGCTTAGACGGTTAATCAGAAGTTAGCACCAGATTTACAACATTCTGATAAAATATTTGAAATGATCTCCATTTTTTAACTACTAAACGAATATTACTCGATACAAAATTCTTCCTATATAAAAATAAAAATCAATTTTCTCTACATATAGAACTTTTATCCTTTCCTACTCATTAAGGGTCATCAGGCTAGAGTCAAAAAAATCGATTTTTTCTCTAATTACGTTGTAGTTTAACAACATTAGTTTAAAACTTAATTAGTTTTAAAAAAACACTTAGCTTTTAATTATCCGTTAATTGCTTTTTATTTTATGAGCGTTTTTCTAAACCAATTTATTAATCTAATAAGTCGCCTGGCCACGGCTTTGCCCGAAAGGATTTGACAGCTAGTGTAAACATAAAAATCTATAGCAGAGAAAATAAAACTTACAACCACAAAACCCATACACACTTACCTGTAACAGTAATGAAGGCAATAACAACTAATGGAGACCTATTCAAAGAACAACTATCACGATATATGCATACATATCTGATCTCGCATACCCAAAACAACATTCGTAATGAAAACCACATTACAATTTGGTGTATATGAAGCTTTTAAAACGTACAATATGGGCTACATAGTTAAGTACAATATGTTGGAAAAGTGTGCAATAGTTCCAGGGGATATGTGTGCGAAAAATAAAAGTGAAAAATGAAAATATTGAAAAAAATCAATATTCAGCGGGGTAAATTGATGTAACACAATAATATGTAAATAATTTATATTCCATAAGTTTAGGCTACATGACTTATGTAAATTCAATTGCAATATTTTAAGTGGGTTACTTACTGATAATATCCGTTATCCACTTAACCGCAACGTCCAACTTTGAGATAACGTTCAGGTTGGGTAGTAATGTAATAAATTTACCATTATAGGTAAAGGTAAAAATACTGTAAGAACTAATGCCAACAACCTTACCATCGCATAACATTGGGCCACCACTATCGCCAACATGAAGCGACTGATTTGGTGCGGTTTTAATACATAAGTTAGTATCGTTACAAAAGTCAATCTTTTTTAAACAATCGTCACTAAATTTTGATTTTAAAGTCATCAGATGTATTTCTGGAATTTCTACTGCTGTTGATTTCTTTCCGAAACCCAGAAAAATACAACTTTTGTTAGACAAATGGTCGGTTATCAACTGATCAGATAGTTGAGGTAGTTTGACGCTTGCTGTTGTGTCGCTAAACTGAAGAGGTTGGGCTAGTTCTATGATGGCGATGTCGAATCGGTTATGACAACTCCTAAAGAGAAAAAAACGTATTGCATGGAAATGTAAGACATAAAGATTTATAACAAATTGTTTCAGTTCATATAAGAATTTAATGAATCCCGAGAACGACATATGAAGAGTGAGCAACACGTCATGTTTAATAGAATAGTACTAACAAAAACACAAGGCAATTAGTAAGACAAATTATTAAATTTTTCTTATTAATTAAGCGATACACAACTCGAGCACTTACCTCTCATTATTGAAATTCGGATGAGCAAACATTCTCGCAACGCTTAAAGACTCATTACTTATCGTAAAGAGTGTATGAGTTATATTTCCAACGCGTACCCGATAATTCTCTGCATTTTTTAATTTACAACTTTCTCCTTTTTTCATTGTTTCACAGACGCAATGAGCAGCGGTGAGCACGTGCTTGCTGTCAATTATGGCGCCAGAACAAAAAGACATAAAAATGTCTCCCTTGAAACACAGCAAATTATGATTAACTTCATTTTTCATACATTATAACCTAAAATAATATTGTTCTTGTGTTAGAACTATTAAATACATTTGCAATAAAGGCTTTGTTACCTGTTGCTAAATCCGTTTGTTTTCCAGTGTCGCTTGACATCGAGCTGACTTACCGGTTTTATGTTTACAGATAGTAATGGGAGAAGGAAACAGGTCAGTCGTACTTAAACTACCGTGTTATTAGCATGTTACACTAAAAATTAGCAGCTTAGAAAGTGGCTAGAAAGAACATCATTTTTGTATACATGGTGTTTCCCACTATAAACAAAAGAAAAAATGTGCGAGTGAGAGGTCAAGTCCGCACTCTCTTAACACAGCTCCTTTCTCTTATTTCACTATAGCTGAGTAGTAACAGTATGTAGCCTCAGACTGGCAGACTCTGTGCCACTGGAAGGGGACTAGAGGGGAATTCTCCTACATGCGCTAAAAATTTTAAAACAAACTGCTCTAGTGTAGGAAGATTTCCTACACAGCTCTTCAAAACAATCATAACAGTTTCTCATTCAAGCGTCACGGTAAAACAAACAACTCTATACCTAGACATTTCTCCTACACCTCCTCAACGCAATCATACCCTCTTCTCCTTCAAGCGTCCTGATAAAACTATCATTTAATAACATCTCTAACTTTTTTTAACGTTCACTATCAACATAATTCACAATTTTTCATTATTAGTTATTTATAAATTGGCAATACACATTCGTCTATATAAATCCTTTACTAAAATAATACAGAAAATACGTTTTTAATTATATAAAATCCAGAAAGCATATTTGAAACGGTTTTCTATTGAAAAACATTTTCCACTTGTCTTCGTTGCCATTCAAAGTGATTTATATCAAAGCTGCATTCGTCGAGATGACAAAAAGACCAGTCAGTCTGCTGAGTCTCCTAAATTGCTCACCTCAACGTATTGAGTTCTGGACTGCAGTTAGCTTTACCCTATCTATTAATACTGATCCATCTCCCTTATTTTAACTATCGTAAAGGACAATAATTTAACAAAATAAGTATAATCAACTAGTACTTACAAATCCAAGGTTGTACTTTTAAACAAATCACTCGATTGTTTATTTTATTTACTAAAAATTTAGGTCCAAACACTTACAAGGAATAAAATATTTATTACAATATTCTGTTTTTTTTTAATTTTAATATAATAATGAATTATGTATGTTATTATTTCTTTTATTCATACTTCTCTATATAAAAAAACCTTCAATAAGTAGGATCGGAACGTATTTCGAAGTATCAGATTATGGAGTCTTACCGTGATAGTTGCTTTAATAGCTCATGTTTAAATTAAAATAACCTAATAAAATTCTATAAGCAAATATAAATACTTAATAAAGCTGCTATTTTGATAAAAAAATTGCAAATAAATACTTACATCTTCTTGAAACTTTTCATCTATAACAGCCATGAAGGGATAATTGGTTCCGGAAGTGACATAATTCTCCTCCGATCATTCGTTTTAATACTTTTGTTTCTTTTTAGTTTTGCGTAAATGAAAAACTAGATTTATATTGTTTTTTGTGTAAGTACGAGTCGTTTTCTGATGACAAACCGGTATCTGTGGAAATAATATTGCAAAAACAACAAAAACTTGTATTAATATATAAAATAAAATGTATCTTAAAACGAAACATAAAATTATAGAAAACGATATTAAATTTCAAGTATTACTGATTATAAAATTGTATTAGAAAAGAAATAAAATTATTAAAAACAAGTTAAACATTAAAAGTTACGTTTGGCAAAAAAATATATTTTTTAAGAATTATAAATTAAAGAATGGGAAAATAATTTTAACCATAGTAGAGGATGAAATTGTTTTTGTAGTAAATGTTTCATTATAAATATATGTTTAACTAAATACTATTTTTAATTATTTTTGACTAAATTTAAATTTAAGCATATATAATACAAATACAATGATTTTTCTTACAATCAAAACCTTTTTTATGTAACAATCTTAATTTGGTTTTGATATAATAAATAAGACAGACCTATAGTTTAAACTTAATTTTAATTAAAACATTTGAAATACCAATATTGCCAATAGAATAAATTAAACTTAATCATATTATATTTATGAAAGTTTGTGTGTTTGTTTGTTTTTTGATATTAAATCACGCTTTAACCACTGGATCAATTGAGATAAAACTTGGTACGAAAGTGGCTTAGAACTCTGAGATAAACATAGGCCAATTCCCGTTTTAAAAAACTTCGTTATACTACTTACCCAGCCCAACATAATTATGCAGTATTTAGTTTTGTGACATGTGTTAACTGTAGTTTGGAGTAATTACTGTTTACTATTTACTGGACCTGAGATTTAGGCACCTGAGATGGACATAAATCTAATCCCATTTTAAGAATCTTAATATGTGTTTTACTTATTGCAAAATTATTGCTTTTAATGTTACGTTTTCAATTATTTTAGTTGAATTTTTTTCAAAACTGACTAATTTTTTACTTTGTGTTGAATTTTCAATATTAAATGTAAAAAAGAGTGCAGATTACGATACGTTAAAAATTACTATAATTGTAAGCATTTTCTCTTTGTGGAAGTCTGGTTTGCTTTATTGTTTCTATTTTTGTTATTTTAAGTTTCATTAGATCAAATAATCACAATATGGTGTTTCTCATTTAAGATTTTTCAATGTTTTAGACGCAGAGTGCAGAACATATACAATTTTATTAGGATACTAATTTTTTTAGGATGTGTATTGTAGATCGGTAAAACAATAAAAATACATCCAACACGGGATTTGGGTAATAATAAACCCATTTTAAAAAAATAATACTCCATAACCTAACTGACACGGTTGTTATGCCTGACACGGTGGTGCGTAAAAAAACTTTATATTTTTTTAAATAATACTACATAACCTAACTGACACGGTTGTTGGGCCTATCATGAAGATGTGAGAAAAAAACCTTATTTTTTTAAAGAGTACTCCATAAGTTAGCTAACGTGTTTGTTAGGTCTAACACGGTGATGCATTAAAAAAACCTTTATTAATTTTTAAAAAAGAGTACTTCATAACCTAACTGACACGATTGTTGGGCCTAATAAGGTGATGCAGGAAAGAAACCTTAATTTTTTTAAAAAAGTACTCCATAACTTAAATAACACGTTTGTTAGGCTTAACACGGCGATGCGTTAAAAAAAGGTTTATTAAAAAAATACACTTTACCTAACTGACACGATTGTTGGTCCTAAAACAGTGATGCGTGACCTTTATTGTATACTATGATTGCGGGCAAAGCCGCAACGGGTAACAGCTAGTCATATTGTATTTCTGAAAGTTTGTTTTTGTTTATTTGTTTGTTACTCAATCACCCTTTAACTTCTGGACCAATTGAGATTAAATTTGGTATTAACACGGTTTAGGTACCTGAGATAAACACCATTGTAATTGTATAATAGTGACTTTTTAATAATAAGCTAATGTATTTTATTATAATATGACAGAACCCTGTTTTAGAGTATCGAGTAGCAAAAATGTATATGTCTTGGCGAAAAGTCATAAATCGTGTAATATTGTATATAGAAATATTTTAAAATGAAATGAACCTATTCTGATTTTGAAAATCGACTATAAATTGTATTACCTACATTATAATTGCCGGACGTTAAAAAAAAAAAAAATATATATATATATATATATATATATATATATATATATATATAATTGCAGGAAAAGCCGCAACGGGTAACAGCTAGTATTGTATATATTTAAGTCATGATTACGCAACTTTACCTAAATACAGACTTAATAAATTAATATGTATTACTCTCTCTCTCTCTCTCTCTCTCTCTCTCTCTCTCTCTCTCACACACACACACACACACACACACACACACACACACACACACACACACACACACACACACAAACACACAAATTTTCAACCTGAAAACAATATTGCAAGTAAAAGCTAAAAGGAATGTCCCAGTGATCTGTACGTTCGTAGATTTTAAAAAAGCGTACGATTCCATTGATCGAAAATCTTTGTTTAATATCCTGGAAGAACATGGACTTGATCCTAAAACACTGCGACTGATCAAACAAACACTGACAGGAATAATCGCTAAGGTGAAATTTATGGGGGAAATTTCTAAACCCTTCCTGATCACAACTGGAGTTCGCCAAGGAGATGGACTCTCGCCTCTCCTTTTCAATCTGGTGTTGGACAAAGTTATCAGGAATGGGAGAAAGAATTAAAATTGAAGGGCACTGGAAACCAGTTCGACTTGGAAGACCTAAGGACAACACAGAAATCGCGTGCCTAGCTTTTGCAGATGACCTGGCCATACTCACAGATAATGAAACAACAGCGATTAAACAGATAGAAGTCCTAAAGGAATGTGCAGAGAGGGTCGGTCTACAGATCTCGTTTAAAAAAACCGAATTCTTCTGTACAAAATTAAATATTTAAGAACTAAACACAAAATATGGTAAGATAAACATAGTCAAGCACTTCAAATATCTGGGAGAAATTCTTGAACCAACAGGTGGCGAGAAGGCTGCGCAAAAGGTTCGGCTACTGAGAATGAAGAGGGCTCTCGGTATAACGCGTGATATCTACAATAAGAGATGTATGTCGACGCACACAAAAATCAGACACTACAACACAGTCATAAAACCGGAGGTATTATATGCAAGCGAGACGCTAGCACTCCACACAAAAGCTACCATGGAGGGTATTTTGAAGGAAGAACGCAAAATCTTGAGGAAGATCCTTGGCCCGAGATTAACAGAAGATGGATACAAGTTGCACTCCCGGAAGACCACAGAGAAGATATCGAACCTGGCAGCAGATATCAGAAGAAGGAGGCTTCGGTTCTATGGACACATCAGTAGACTCCCAACAACGAGACTTGCCAACAGAATCCTTAAGTATATACAAGGTGTCAAATCAACAACGTCGTGGATCGCACAAGTCAGAATAGACCTACATGACGCAGGAATAGACTCAACAGATGTTGAAGACAGGCGCGCATACAGGAGAAAGATGCTCGGTTGGAAGGTCCCAGAGAATGAAATCCCAAAGAGAGCAGGGGTAAAATGGACGGAGGAGCGGAAGAGGATCCATGTTGACAGGATGAGGGAGGTGTGGAGGATTAGAAGGAACAAGATATGAGTCGGAGTGCTTTGCGTGATCCAACAGGGTCTATGTGCAGATAATAATAATATAATAATAATAATATATATATATATATATATATATATATATATATATATGTATATATATATTATTGCAGGAAAAGCCGCAACGGTTAACAGCTAGTATTGTATATATTTAAGTCATGATTACGCAACTTTACCTAAATACAAACTTAATAAATTAATATGTATTACTCTCTCTCTCTCTCTCTCTCTCTCTCTCTCTCTCACACACACACACACACACACACACACACACACACACACACACACAAACACAATAATTATTTAAATAATAAAAATAAAAAAAAATAATGATGATTTAACTAGTCATCATTATTGAAATAATTTTCACATTAACATTTGGTAACTTCCTTTATTAAACGTTAGTTAAAGGAAACTAAATTCCATGCAATAGCAATAAAGTATATTAAATATTTTTTTTGGAAATCCGTGCATTTATCATGCACGCCTAGCACTCTCCTCACTCTCCCGGAGCAAGGTCACGTACTCTGATACAGTTGATGACGTTTAGCAGCGTTCGTGGCCTTGCACGTGGAGAGTGAAGGCATGGCAGACTTACTGGAAAATTCACGCACTATCCTGATAGTACGAATTTTATTATAGATGGATTGCAATTATTTTTGCCTTGTAAAAGCTTGTATTTTGATTATGATTTCACTTACCAATGTTTTGTGTATGACTAGTACAACTTTGACCAGAGCAAAGTCTCGCTCGCAGCTAAATTTTGTCAACTATAATGCCTTCTACTGTATCAGCTGTTAAATTTTCAAAATATAGTTTTTTTTGTATTTTAAGGCGAAAAGCACATTGAGGCTCTTATCGCCTCCCTAAATGTAAGTGTGAGTGTAAGTGTTAAAGTCGTAAGTGTAGTGTTGTAAGTGTATGTGTGTGTTAAACTCGGGTACCGCGAGGGACGTCTAAATCCTCTCAATAGGTGCAACTAGCCTGTACCCCTTTGAGTGTTTCAGAACAGCTATAGAACAGATATAGAACAGCTAAATATACTTATTCCTACTGAGGACTAATTATTTTTAATTAGTCCGCTCCACATTCCCGCCCGCAATCCTGCGGTGTTAAAATGAATGTAAAGCCTACATTCATACTTCACAGCTACGAAGCACTTCTCTTACTGTGACCATCTTGAGGTCTTTACAGATATTATCATTCTTAACATATTACGGTACACCAACCGCGCAATATTTTGAAATGATTGTATTATCTTAAGGTTAGTTTTCTTGGTGCAACCCAGAAGTTGTGATCCATACATCTAGATTGGTCTCAAAGGTTATTAAAGGATGATGTATAGTTACAGCTTCTACAGAAATTCTCAAATCAGAGAAATTGAAATGGCCACAGATCCACATTTTTAGACCCGTATTGCCGAAAGAAAATCAATATAATCACGTATATGATTTTACTGAACGAGACTATACGGATGAGTCGATTCACGTAACCAAAGTAGTTGTAAACATAATCCTGCGAAGATTCCACCGTAGTATCTGCTCTCAAAGAATCCACCGAACCCAGGATAGTTGTATACGATAGTTGCATAAATAGGAATAGATATTCAATTATTGTATATATCTATATCTATATCTATATATATATATATATATATATATATATATATATATATATATATATATATATAAAGTTCCACTAGTTTTACTGTTCGGTAGTATTGTATCAACCAAATCAGGGAAGTAGCAGGAAGTCACCGATAGCAAACTTCCACTAAATAAGTGAACACTGTCAACTCAAACATATTTTGTTGGTTTTATTGGTGACCGGTAAAACTTTAAATTCTTTATCTAGTTCGATATGCACTCGATCCGTTGAAAAAAGGCATTTGCTCAACAATGCGTGGGTACAAATCGTTGTAACACGCATTCTCTCTCTCTCTCTCTCTCTCTCTCTCTCTCTCTCTCTCTCTCTCTCTCTCTCTCTCTCTCTCTCTCGGACACTTTTTGTTCCTGGAGGCTTTATTCCAGCAAATTTAAGTGATCTGTTTGAAGGCTTCTCGAAATGTTTTTTTCCGGCCGACTATATTTTAAAATGTGTGTGTGTGTGTGTGTGTGTGTGTGTGTGTGTGTGTGTGTGTGTGTGTGTGTGTGTGAAAATGTAAACAACCTCTAAAAGAGGTAACAGAAGGTCAGGCTCAACAATTATGTCAAAGAAAAGTATCCGGTTTTCACTGATGAACACCTGAATACCTAATTTTCAATGACATTTTGCTAATACAGCCAGGTTAATTGAATTAAAACAATTATACCCTTTAAACAATCATTCTTTAATATATTATTTACTTAAGTAATTATTTTATAAAACGTCTCTTAAGATGCAGCTGGTAAAAGTTTTAATTTCACTAAGGAATTTAACTTTAGGACTAAGGAATGATTAGTACAACATAACTGGAAAAGACGCAATTGAAATTGTATCGAGATGACAAGGGATATGGATTCGAAAATTATTTTTGGGGGTAAAAACGATTGGGAAAAGAAGTAAAGGATGTACATTAACAACTTGCGTAGAAACGATAGCAGAACTTGGAAAAAGTGTTGGAGATAGATATGAAACAACTGACAGTTGGTAGAAAACATGTTTCGAATAACCAAACGCGCGTGTGTGTGTGTGTGTGTGTGTGTGTGTGTGTGTGTGTGTGTGTGTGTGTGAGTGAGTGAAGAAAAAGAAAAAAATTGCTGTAAAACTTGAATGAAATGCCATTTGAACAGTTTACCAGATAAAAATAATTTATAATTATATTAACTATTAACTAATTTATAATATTAGTTATCCACTGTAGGGACTTATCGATCCTCGTGTACGCTGCGATAGAATATATTTCAGTGTAATTGTTTGTAGAGATATCATTATTAGGGACCAATTTAAAATTATGATAAGACATCACGCCGACCACTTGTCCATCACATACCATTGGTCCGCCACTGTAACCCATAGTTAACTTATGCTCATTTATAGCTTTAGTGCAAATGCCAGTATCTCCGCAAAATAAGTCATGATATAAACAATCAGACGTAAACATTGGTTTTACGGTTTTCAGTTGCTTTCGGATACCACATACTGATAAAGGTATCTTTTTATAACCAAAGATTCTACACTTTTTGTGCGCTAATTCATAGGTGCCTAACTGCTTTGCTGATTGAGGCAGTTCGACGCTGGCTATTGTGTTGCTAAACTGAAGAGGTTGGGCTAGCTCTATAACGGCGATGTCGAATCTGTTATAACAGCTTCTAAACAGAAAAACAAAACACATTGAAATTAAAGTTTTAAAACTTAAAATCAACTGTTTCAGTTTAGTTTTGGTGTTATATAGTCAGCACCACACAACACATGTTATTTACCCAATATTAAAAAAACGCAAGGAAATTGGTAAAAAGAAATACGCAGTTTTTCTAAGCAATTCATCATTGTTAATTGGGCACAAGCAAAATCTTTTTGTTGAAAGGTTTTTAGAAATTATAAACTATCTGTATTAGATTAGATTTAGATTCAAGCTAGAGGAAGGGATAATATAACCCCAAGCACTACGATCAACAGATCTATTGTGCAACTAAACCTCTTGAGTACCAGTCTAGCAGATTTGTACGCTTAGTAAGTTTCATGCCAGTAGTATTATGATCTGTAGGTTCCTGGAAACAAAAACACTTAGCCTCCTACCAGCATGGACTTCATAATCAAATATTACGTGTCCTGCAGTCTTCTACTCTTTCCTGCACCACCTACACACAGCTTCTCATAATACCTACCTATCCCAGTACAGACTACAATGCCCAGTAATAAGTCCCATGATCTTTCTGAGTTGATTCCTGCCCAAGACCCCTGCTACCCCTTAATGGAACCATACTTAAGAGGAATGCCCATGAAAATTATCCCATATTAGTTGGTGTATCTGTATTATATGCTATCTTATTTTGTTATTAAGGTTATGCATATTCAAGGTTTTGTCAAAATTGTTCCTACCTGATTTGAGACATTTTGTCTGATAAATTGAAGATATGAATTTTTTTTTTACTTTTCACAATTGAGCTAAAGGCTTGAACTCATGGTTCCGTTTTTGTGTACTATAATAATGGCCATTTATAAAACGCATTTTCCAATAGAAATTCATAAATCAAGCACTTACCTTGTATTATTGAATTCCGGATGCACAAACACTCTTTTAGCTCGCAACATTTTTTTTCCTAAACGTGTATAAATGTAAGCGAATTTCCCAACGTGTATAAAATAGTTCTCAGGACTTTCTAAATTACATACATCTTCTGGGTTATTTTTTTTACACACGCAATGAGCGGCTGTGATCACGTGTCTTCTGTCAATTATGGCGGCAGGACACGACAATATAAGCAATTTTCCCTTGAAAAACAGACGCAATAGTGTTAGCTACATTTAGGACTAAATTACAACTAACAATAACGTGTAGAAATGGTCCATTGATTGAAATAATAAATGCATTCCAATAAACGCTTTGAACTGTTGTTAAATTAATTAGGTTTAGAGTAGAGATCATTTGTTTTATAGTAAAGGACTAATTGGTTTTCTTTGATTATTGTTAGAGGTGGAAGAAGGAAACTATTCGGTCGTGTTTAGTCTACAGTACCGTTAACATAACGCATTAACCGAGTTCTGCATAGTGATGGGAACCGATTGGCAAACCTGTGATTCAGTTACTGATATTTAAAAATCACAGTTCAACCTGTGATTCATCCAACTAGAATATAAGGTCCGAAGTGTGATTTCACTGGCTGATTCGTGACACTAATCTATCAGCATCACGACAACTAAATGTTACAGTTAGTGTAGGCCTAATTGTGATTTGCCTCATTCAATCGCGTTTTATATTCACATTTTAAGTTGTGCAGTTGTGTTACAAGTCGTGATCACGTGATTCACAGCCTACACTATACTGACTACATTCTTTATTGTGTGCGTGATAGATCGCCTGACTTTTTGTTTCAACATTATTTCTCTAGTTTCTGGTAACATATATTTTATCTATACTACGAATTATGTATTATAGTTATAGTAGGTCCTA
>CM040190.1:46905118-46922618 GCA_022606455.1 Callitettix versicolor | reverse complement strand
CATGAAATTAGGATTACGCGTGGCCTTGAAAGTGTAAAGAGAATTACGACAACTGGTGATAATAAAACTATTTATTTATTTACAGGCTTGCAATATTGCCTTTTCAATGCTTCCCTTTTCGTTACGATTACACCGACCAATGTTTTGTTCTTGACTAATACAACTTTTGGCTAGAAAAAATCCGGGCACGCAGCTAAATTTTGTCAACTATGAAATCAGCTGTTAACTTTACACGCTACGGGACACTGGATCATCCTTAATATCCATACTGACGTCAGTCATGTAAGTATAAAGGAATATATAAATATTCAATGTATTTATTTTGCCATAAGTCCTAATAAACTTTAGCATAACTTTAACGAAACGTATAAGAAATGACAAACCACTCACCGCCAACCAAGGCAAGGCTTGTGCTTACAGCAACCAGTAACTTCGCTAACAACATTTGTGTCTGAAAATAACCAATAATTTATATAAATGTACATTACGATATAACACTGAATTAATTAAATAATTTTCATCTTGAAGTAAACAATTAGGAATTTTACAATGGTAACACCATGACCTAAGGCAATAAAATCGAAGTCGATCTTGATTATTTTATTTATTTATTTTTTTGAAAAGTGGCATCACATTTATTTTACCAATATCTATATGAGTAGGTTAATATGCTTATGTGTAACTGAAACTGTGTCAGTTCTGATTTAAAACTTAGCTCTAAATATAAAAAGTGTTTTAGCGAGCGGTGTTGCCCTGTAAGCATTCAAAACTACTATAATAAGTATTAATATTTTATTGTCAGACTCCTAAATTTTATTTGGGCGTAAGTAACAAACATTATAATAATCTGTGCGGTTGAGATAAATAATTACAATTTAATTAGGTACAAAATCTTCACTACGTTAATTTATTTTTAAAAAAGCGCTGCACGCATCTGTCTAGTTCACAAAATTGACGTGAATCTCCGAAAAATGAAAACATAAAATGTCATGTAATTACACACACACACACACACACACACACACACACACACACACACACACACACACACACACAGATGCAGGCATACATGAGCGCACACATGAACACACTCATATACACAAGCATGAGCGCGCGCGCACACACACTCATTCACACACACACACACACTCGCGCGAGTGCACGCACTTATTTCATTAATATCCCATTAGTGTAGTTCATTAATATCCCATTCTCTTAATAGTGTATAAAATCTTTATTACGATACGTAATTGTATTAAAAAATCGTTACACGGAGCTGAGAAGCTCACGAATTTTCAAGTGAATATTGAAACGGTAAAAACTTAAATATCAGGTAAAAGAAAAAAATTACAATTCACAAAAATAAAAAACGGTTTGTACACATTCGATAACCATAATAATTTTTTCAAATGTTTTAAACGTATTTTTATATATTTCTTTATATTTGATATCGCCGCCTCGGTGGCCTAGTTGATAGCGTACTGGGCTTTCACTCCGAGGACCCGGATTCGATTCCCGGCCAGGGCTTGGCATTTTCATACGCTATAAATCATCCCATCGTCTGCATTAGCCAAAGTGTACACAATTGTCGGACGTTAAACACAAAAAAAAAATATTTGATATCACGTTTTAAACACTAAATCCTGTATATATCAGTATAATTTAGTTTAATTCACTATGTAAAAATGAACTTTAACAGCTCTTGATATATGTTCTTGACTATGTAATTTTTGTTCAATTAATCCCTGCAGTGGTCTTAACGTAATTTCTTCTTCCAATAAAATATTAATTAAAAACAATAATGTAATTGTTAAAATTTTAATTCGCTTATACACATAAAAATTTTATTAAATTAAATTTTGTTTTTAGAATTAAAACAAATACCTCTTTATTATAACTGATATCCTTTTCTGTCCCCAATGAAAACGACTGATCGACTGATCATGACAAACCAATAATCTATTTTATTTCTTTTAACCGTTTTACAGTTACTTGTTAAAAATGAACGTATATTTATCTACTGAAAAAAATTAATTGAAAATAACAATAATTATATATATTTATTTTTTGTAATAAACATTTTAATGTATAGTAAAATTTCTTACACCAAGTTGTTTGGGAAAATAACGTAATTATGTATACACTGTATTTCAATGGTTGACAAAGACACCAATTATTGTACAATAATTACAATTATTGAACTAAAATTACTCTACAATTACAATAATTTTACTTCTGAAAATGTTGTAATAATAATGTACTTTATATTTGTGAACTTTTAAATTATTTATCCAACTATATTTATTTTGAAATATTACAAACTTAATGAACAACTGCTTTGATAAATTTACTTATAAATGTTTACAGGTATATTAATACTTGGATGTTCTCTTAGTGAGGCAATATCGTTCATTATTTTTTAGATTATTAAATACAAAATGTCTTGCTTTGTTCAATTTTTGTATTTCAAACTACAACCAATAAAATTACGACTGAATTCTATTATTGCACCTTATTGAAATATTTACAAACGAAACTTACTATAACCGGATCATACATTAAATATGGCTACAGTATTTACTGTTTAATAAAAGCAGAGTCTTTTATTTTATAACATTTACATATTAGAATTTGCCTGGATTGTCTTATCGATTACTTTCTAAACAGATTCGTTCAATAATTATAACCGAATTTTTCATTACATACCCAAATTATGATATAGTATTTAATGTTTATTAAAAGCAAGGTATTTTATTTAATACACTTACATATTAGAACTGGCCTAGATCTTCTTCAAAAACAAACTCGGGCAATAATTAGTTAAGTCTTGGATACAGCAATAAATTAAATATTACTTTCAACAATCGTTTTTGAAATCAGCTGTTTTGGTGCACAAACAATTATATCTGTCTTCTATATCTGCATTGTGCTGCACTCTGATGTTGATTTTTCCTTCAACTTTTTTCATACATTTTTGTTGGTTTTATTTTATTGTAAAGCCTTAAAATGGAGAGCCCAAATAGATTCCTGGTGTTATGATGTAATTGTAGATAATCCATTATTGTAGTTTCAATAATGCAACCTTATTTTTGGTACAAAGCGATCGGAAGTCTTAGCGTAATAATATATGAAAAATGTTTAAAGGAAAGCATATTGATATTTTTATTAAATTATACCTACGATATTAATAAACAGGTTAATTTTTATTTTATAAGCTTTTCTTGATAATTATTTTGCTTTACTTACCTTAATGCTTAATAAAAACAGTTTTTATATAGGGAAACTTGTAGTTAGTTAATAAGTACTTAACACTGTTCAAAATAACACAAAAGTATTATAACTACCGGCTGTTAAAAATATTAGAACACAATTTTTTTGGACGAAATGCTGAAATACGGGCCTCCAAATCACTGTTAACTATATTTACGGTACGATAAGGAGATTTACAAAATTACTTGTAATAAAAACAAATAAATGAAATCCATATCTTGACTACTGCTAATTATTTTGTCAAATAACTACTTTTAATTACACTTAAACATAAAAATATGACGAAAGTAAATTATTTTTTAAAAACAATATTAAAATAATTTGTATTATTTGGCAATACACGCTGTTTTTAAATAGCAGTTAGACATGAATTTTCATTTAAATAACGAACTATAAATACTAAAAAGGAACTATCAGTTTGTGATGACCTAGTTCGATTTTACGTAGTTCATGAACGACGTAACTGTCTCGCAAAAGAGGTAATTTTTATTAAATTATCACTTCTTCCATATTACACTATACTACACTACATAGGTCTAAGTTTTACACGTCGATATCATTTCTTATAAAAGATAGTTTCGTTTTTAGTTGGATTGTACTTAATTTAAAATTTTTAGCAATCACAATATATATATATATATATATATATATATATATATATATATATATATATATTGCTTTAAGGCGAAAAGCACATTAAGGCTATTATCGCCTACCTAAATGTAAGTGTTTGTGTAAAGTGTTTAAGTCGTAATTGTAGTGTTGTTTGTATAAGTGTGTGTTAGACTCGGGTATCGCGAGGGACGTCTAAATCCTCTCAATAGGTGCAGCTAGTCTGCACCCCCCTGCGGGGTCACAATATATATATATATATATATTTTTAAAACGAAACTTTTTTCCCATTTACAAGTACATAAAATGACATATTAAACATAATTTTGTTTTAACAAATAATCAACTGTACCGGAATATAACATTGGCTTTTCAGAGAATATATTCAGTATGACATACGATAGAGTATATACGTTAGAGTGTTTATGCAATATAAAATGTTTGTATATCACTATCAGTTTTCAAGAATTTATGTATAAGTTAATTTTAGGTACTTTTTCTTAGATAGTTTTATGTAACAAAAATTGGTCAATTACAAGTGATTTAATGCTTAATGTTTAAATTAATTATTGATTTCAGAGAAAATGTTTTTACAGACGTTATGGTTTGCTGCTCTGGCATCCCTTTACTTCGTTTATGGTGAGTTGTTTATTCATTCGGTCAATTGAAAAGTTGCCGAAACGGTAACCCTGAATCCGAATTCTGAATTGAGGAAAAAATTTTGACATATCGATTATTTGTTGTCGTTGTCATTAAAAATTTTATTTTGTGTCAAATATACGACATATATACATTATATCTTAAGTAAGCCAAGGGGTAATTATAAATTCGTACCCGCACCCGATGGGGCGCGGTGTGATAGATTCCTACAATATTTGGCATACCAGGACTTCTTTACAGCCCTAAAAAAGGACATAAGGACTGACAAAAAAATGTTTCTTTTGCTTTAAATAAGGGGTACAATTTATAAAGACAACAATATATTTACAGGTTACACCGTTACAGGATATGTGAGATTTTTTACTATTCTAGATACTCCAGACATCACAAACCGTTCATGGTTTTTTTTGAGATGCAATCATCTCGAAAATATTTTAATCCTCCTTTGGATAAAAAAAAAAAAAAAACATTATTCATTATATATTAACATTTTAGATATTTTTGTATTAATGTTCTTATATTCAACAATAAGCTTGTTTTGAAAATTTTACCAACAACATTAGAAGGTGTTTCTTTGTCGCTCGAACTTTGCCGTGTGTTCTAAAATACGTAGAATACAATTTAAAAATGAAATTTTTATGTTATAACAAGAAACACATTTCAAAAAAAGCGCCTAACTAGCATGCTTTAAGCGGTAGATATCTCATTGTAAACAACACGGAAGCTAGCTTGTTAATACAGTGGTTTATATTTTTATATGTAATGCAGTGACAACCGGAAACTAACGATTAAATTTTAAACGGTCGATAGTAATGTATAATAGAAGGTTTGTAGTTAAGCGAGCGGGGGGACTCGAGGGGGTGGTGAGGGTCAAGACTCGCGAGGATATCATGCATTTTGAAAAACTTTACTTCTTTTATAACGCTACATATTGCAATAAGGTTATTTCTTTCATAAGCACGAAACTTTGCCTTTCGAAAGCAGCTGGTATAATATGATTACAAAGACCGATGTTTTGTGCGTTACTGGTACAAATTTGTCTAGAGCAAGGTCACACGCTTAGCTAAATGCCATAAACTATATAATGCGGCTAAACATGGCTCCTAAAGCTTCAGTAGGCTACGTACTTTAAGAGCATGTACGAGGTGTGTTCACAAAGTAACGAGAATTTTAATTTTTTGAACAAAATATTTATTTATTCTTCTACATTAATGTTGTCGCCTTCAAAAAGTCTCCATTGGAGATTATGCACTTGTGCCAGCGCTTCTTCCAATCCTCGAAACACTTCTCAAACTCGATCTTTGAGATAGCCTTTAGTTCTTACAACGATGTCCTTTAATGTCATCTACAGCTGTAAAACGACGGCCCTTTAAGGTTCTTTTTATTTTTGGAAATAGGAAAAAGTCACACGGAGCCATGTCTGGCGAATATGGAGGCTTGGGCATCGTAACAGTACTGTTTTTGGCCAAAAATTCACGAAAAAAACAAGCAATGAAGTGTGAGCTGGTGCATTATCGTGGTGCAAAAGCCATGAATTGTTTTTCCACAGATTCCGGACGGAAGAACACAATGAACATAACCTTCACGTTCGACCGCACTTGTCTAGCCAGAATGCCTCCACTGGGATGATTGAGCCTTAGTTTCGACGTCATTTCCGTAAACCCATGTTTCGTCACCTGTTATAATACGTTTCAGTAGTTCTGCATCGTCGTTGACTTCATTTAGTGAATCCTGAGCAACTTACATTCGCCGCTGTTTTTGTTCAAAATTCAACAATTTTGGAACGAATTTTGCTGCCACGCGTTTCATGCACAAAACATTGGGAACAATGTCATGACATGTTCCAATCGACATGCCAACATCATCAGCGACCTCTCTAATTGTGATTCGGCGATTTTTCATAACCATTTCTTCCACTTTTTCCACGTTTTCATCGGTTGTTTATGTGCTGGGGCGTCCAGGACGTTCGTCATCTTTAACGTTTTCACGGCCGTCTTAGAAAAGCTCATACCACTCGTAAACTCTTGTTTTACTCATAGCAAACTCACCATAGGCCTTTGTTAACATTTCACACACTTTGTTACACTTTATTCCATTTTTTACGCAAAATGTAATACAAATTCTTTGATCCATTTCTTTTACCAAACGAAAATCGGTGAGCTCATAAAAACACATCTAACCTTAGTGGCTGTCAAAGACAAAATCAACAATGAAAGCAGCTGAAAGTTTTATAATATTTCAAGAGCATGTATACCAACGTAATAAAAACAATGTTTTACAATCGGACTTTCTAAGCCCGCGAAATTTAAAAATTCTCGTTACTTTCTGAACACACCTCGTATTTGATCGTTATGTTTTTATTTCCAGCCACAAAACCAAAAGATCACTTAAACAACGACTACCGTAAATATGGTCTCTCATTTCGACAACATTTCAATGCCCATAAACTATCAAAACGAATAATTGGTGGGAACAAAGTGAATGCTATAACACGATTTCCATACATGGCCTTATTACCTCAGACGTTTCCAGATCGTGTAAGTATTAAGAAGAAGTGTTTGAGCTTTTGAAGCGACAGCTAATGTAAAACTCAAGAAATAGGCAACGGTATGAGTCTAATACTTACCTGTACATCACTTTCTGATACGTAAAACTTGGTACACAAATCGCTTTTCGTATAATAGGTAAGCTAGATTTTGCAAAATCGGTTCAACTGTTTTAAAACGGAAATCAGCTTAACAAATCGCAAGTCTTTATATATAATTTTTTTTGAAAAATCTGAGTTTACTTATTCTTCATCAATGTCCACTTTAATAAGAGTTTTAAATTTTTTAAATTTTATTGAAAATATGAAATTGGATCTGTTGGAGTTCAGGGTTTATTTTTTTCCATTTTCACTTTAAATATTAAGTGTTAATGCAGAATTACTGGTTATGATCGTGAAAGCACATTATCTAAAGAGTGCAAGATATAGAAATATTTTTTTGGAAATTTGCTTCCTGCGTGTCCACGATTATTGTAAGCATTAAAGTTTCAAGATAAAATAATAAACAAACCGAGTTTGTTTAAAAAAACAAACTATTTAAAGAAAACACTTGATTACCTTAAGTAAAACGGAAGTTTTATTAAATGAAGACAAACTTTGGTTTGTTTAAAAATAAATGTAAACTATCGGGAATAAAACAGTTTTGTGTGCTGCATTCTGTGGTGAGTCTAATGAACTATTTTGGTTAGTGAACATATTCCTATGATCTTTTGAACAAATAAAATAAGCTAAATAAAGACAAATATGAAAATTTTTAAAGCCAATTGGGCGAAACCATAAGAAGATAACTTCAAGACGTATTGGGGCATAAATAACTGACATTAAAATAAGAAAAATCAAATCGGTCAGTTAGAACGACTGTTATATATAGATCTGCTGAAGTAAAATTATTGGAATTTACATTTTTAATTTGTATTTATCTGTTTTCCATGCTAAAGTCAGACAATTACATGTGCTCTGGAGCCATTATAGGTCCGAAACACTTGCTCACCTCGGCTCATTGTCTGTGTGATACAATCGAGGAAGAGAAACCATGTAAACTAAAAAAAGTTAAATATTATGACGTACTCGTTGGGAAAAAAGTGTTTAATTGGGGAAGAGATCCGTCGCAAAGTGTTAATAAGGTGTACATCCATCCGAAATACAGTAACAAACAGTAAGTGCTTATAGAGTTTTTGAGAATTATATAGTTTATTTTTTGAAGTAAGTTTTTAATGTAAGTGCGGTCAATAACAGCGAGTGGCTGAGCGGGGCTCATGAGTGAAGACGGTATGACAGTATCTGATTCTGTTATAAAATCACTTATCATATATTATTAGAGTACTGACAGAAATGTTGGGTATTGAACATTGAGCTACAATTAAAGTGGTATTTTATTTTCTAACAACTTCTGCCCAATATTAACTGTTCCGAAACGACACTACACACGTTATATTCCTTTTCCCCTCTCTCCTCTCCCTCCTCTCTCTCTCTCTCTCTCTCTCTCTCTCTCTCTCTCTCTCTCTCTATTTCGCTCTCTAGTTAAAAACAAACTCGTATATCTCATAGTTAAGCATTGACTACATAAATCTTTATCTTTATTTCTTTCTCTCTCTCCCCTATCTCTCTCTCTCCTCTCTCTCTCTCTCTCTCTCTCTCTCTCTCTCTCTCTCTCTCTCTCTCTCTCTCTTTCTCGAAAAAGAGAAATAGAATCATCATGAGTTGCTTTGTACTTGAGAGTAAGCCAAGCTAAGTGAACCAGTGCATGCTGTATGTTTATGTGTGTCTGGCGTAGATGATTAAGAGTATAATGAGCTAGAGGTTTGGTGGAATGACTAAACCCATCAGCTGCCCCCGCTGGGAATAAAGAGTAAAAAAGTATTCATTATTTAAAAAAATGAATTTTTGGTCGTTTAGGTTCTTTTACACTTTAGCAAACGTTTATCATTAATTTGATTTTTTTATGTTTAGAACTTGTATCGACAACTTTGACATTGGCATTATAGAACTGACAGAGCCACTCCATTTTGGTAACGAAATATCCAGCGTCAAACTTCCAGAACCTTCCCCACCGCGGACACATGTAGAATATAAAAACGAAAATTGCGTGCTCCTTGGTTTCGGATGGGCAAATCCGATAGACGACAGTGATTCTGGTTTTTTGAAATCACTAACACCGAAATTTACGAAAGACTGTTTTTCTTATGGTGATCTGTGTATGGATAATTATATTTGCAGTGAAGGTATAGACTCACAAACCCCTTATACGGGAGACAGCGGTGGCCCATTGGTTTGCGATGGTAAGGTTGTAGGGGTAAGTTCTTTTATTACCGGAGACCCAAACTCAGAACAAAAATTTGGAATCTTATTTAGTAGAGTCGACATCAATATCAATTGGATAAAAAATATCACTTTTTAGGAAAATAATTGTTTCTGTATTTACATAGCATTAGTGATAGCTTATTTAATAAATACTATTATTACTAAATATTATTATTATAATAAATACTACTTATTATAATTAAAATAAGAACAACAAATTGAAATCAAAAAGTTTATATTTTTGTACTAAATACCAAAATAAATATAAACTTATTTTATAACAGTTAAAATATACATGTATTACCTAATTAACGTTATTCAAAACTATGATCTTCTTTACATATTTCTTATTTTAATAATTGTTAATTTTTAAAATATTTACTACGGATATGAATTTGAATTTTCAATATTTAATTGATTTATTGATGAAAAAATCGATTTCGTACGAATAAATTTTAAAAAAACTTTGATAAATGATATTTGACTTCTTCAGTTGTTTCTGATTTGATATTTTTTTTGGAAAAGATTATTAGGATTTACATATAATCGCGAAACGCAGCTGTCTCGCTGAAGTGACGGAGCGAATTTCAAAAAATAATTATTTTATCCTGAACTTTCTTTGTTTTCTTAACTTAAACGAATTTTTGCCGGATCATTTTTTTTAACATTAAAATAAAATATTTACGAATTCTTAAAGATTTTAATTTACCCCCATTTTGAAACTGTTCAACAAATTTTTTTGATTAATGATTTTGCACAAAAATTGCTAACGTGAGAGAATTGTTAGTTTTAACGGTAATTCAAAAAATGATCTAGAAATCAAAATAGGTGCTTCTTTCAAATTCGTGGGCCTTGGTCTTATAATGGCGTCTAATTTTACAATGGAAGTTTGCAAGTAAGCAAACAAAGAAATGTCGCTTATTTATTCAAAACATGAAAATAAATACAAAATTATCACCACAATAAATTCATAATTATTTTAAAAATGGTTTTAGCTTACACTTAAATGTTACAATTTGAATAACGTTTATAATTTTACTTTGGATTCAGTAATTATTACTTAATTTTAAGCGCATTCACATTTGCAAATAAGCTATTAGAACAGCAATCCTAGTAAGACCCAGACCCATTTCTGGCCTCTAGATCGCTTTTTCAGAGGACGTTAAAATTTTCTAGAACATTTCTTTAAAGTACTTGATCAACGAAGATGATAATCCGTCAGGTTAGGTTAGGTTAGGCCCTAATTCCTCTTTGTACTCGTGTAAAATTTAGCATCGACGTCAGTATCTCCGTGTTGTACTCCAACTGGCATCGCTTGAGCTTGAGGTAAGGTGGGATGTCAAGTCCATCAGCTCATTAACTTATCTGAATTTACCAGATAAACTTATAGGTTAATTTATTTATTTTTGTATTTTAAAGCGAAAAGTCCATTGAGGCTATTATCGCCTCCATAAATGTTGGCATGAGTGTAGAGTGTTAAAAGTCGTAACTGTAGTGTTGTAAGTGTAAGTGTGTGTTAGACTCCGGTACCGCGAGGGACGTCTAAACACTCTCAATAGGTGCAGCTAGTCTGCATCCAATGCGGGGCCTATAGGTTTATTACTTTCATGTCAAAAAAGTGATCGTTATTTTTGTAAAGGAAATGTTTTGTAAAAATTACACAAATAAGCAATAAAAAGTTAATTTTTATTGTTTTTTATACAATAATAAAATAAATTTTAAATAATTACTATTATGGCATATTATCTACCTCCTAGTATTTTTTACTCACCTCATAAAGGCTACCGCAGTTTCGAAAACTTACTGTTTCATCTTCAGGCCGTAATACAAAATATCAAACCCTTCTGTCGAGGTCGTCACAAAGTTAACAAAACATTGAAAACACACGTCACAACACACTACTGTAAAACTCCTATGTCGTTGCAGTCCGGAAGAGTGTTTTATCAAACAAAAAAAGATTTTTTTAAGTTTTATTAACTTAGAAACAACATCAACAGAGAGATTTTAAATTTTAAATTACGGCCTGAAGATGACGCAGTTAGGTTTCGAAACCACGTTAGCCTTTAAGAGGTGAGTAAAAGAGACCACTAGACGGAAGGAAATAGGTCATAATCCTAAATATTTAATTATGCGGTCCTGAAGCTATGTTGCAATAACGAAAATAATCTCTGTAAGGTTCACTTAATGTTAAAATACATTCCTTTTTATGTCGAAATAATCTAATGAAGTCTTTCCTTTTTCCTATTGGATTCTACCGAATGTAGTCATCATCAAGTTTTGCATACTATTAAACCCCTGTAATCTATTGACGCCGTCGTGAGTTTTAGTTTTAAATAGGTACTCAATGCAAACATGTATAGAATACACAGTGCGCACTTGTATAGGATACACAATGTATAAGTGTACAGGTTACACAATGTAAACATATATAAGATACACAATATATACATTTGTACTTACACAATGTACATATGTATAGGATACACAATGTACACATTTACAGGATACACAATATACACATGTATAATATGCACAATGTAAACATGAATAGGATACGTAATATATGCATATATAGGATAAACAATGTACACATTTATGGTACACGAGTACGTCAATGTTTACCAGTTTCTGTTTATGAAATGTACACGTGTATAAGATAAACAATGTACACATGTATATGATACACAATGTACAGATGTATGGGATACATAATGTACACGTGTATGGGATACACAATGTACATATTTTTCCAGTCACAAAGAGAAATACCTAACTTAATGACTTAGGTACTTACCAGGAAGTTTTAAACTCCAGATATACAAACACCATATTGAAATGTAATGCGTTTGGCTGGGAGAACACTGAATATGAGATATCTCCAACAATTATATGAAATCGTCTTTGAACATTTGCTTGACAAGAAAGAGGCACTTCCTCTTGGCAGAAACAGTGTGCAGCGGTGAGTATATGCGTGGTACTCATAATGGCACCAGAACGTAAACTATACTCGCTGCGTCAAACCGTTGGACACTTAGAAACAGAAAAAGGCGATAAATTCACTTGTTTTATTGAACTAAATTTTATTGAACAAAATATATACCTACTAGGTGATATATTAAGTAAAATTACCTCTATTTAATTGTTCTGTTTTTCCATAATAAACGTCGTAAAAAAATTGACCACGACAAACATACAACCTGGTTTGTTTAAAATTTTCTCAGCTGTTTAACTGAAAAAATATTTTATTCTTAACTTCCGTCAAAAAATTATGAATAATTACCGTCAATTTCTGAACTAATGAACTATTGTATTTGCATAAACGGTTTATAGCTATATATTAAACAAAAACTTATCAATCATTTACAATTTGTAAAAAGAAATAATACAGTCGTTAACAATGATTGTATCAGAGAAAATGAAATATTCAGAACATATTTTACATTTGTAAACTCTTTCAAGTTAGTTAATTTTATTTTATGATTTTTTTTATGGTACAAACTAACTGTTACCCGTTGCGGCTTTGCCTGCAATTATAATGTAAGCAATAAAATTTATAGTCGATTTTCAAAATCAGAATAGGTCATTTCATTTTAATTATTGCTATATACAATATTATACTATTGATGGTTTTCGGCCAAGACATATAAATTTTTGCTACTCGATACGCTAAAAGAGGGTTATGTCATATTTTAATAAAATACAGTATTATTAAAAAGTCATTATTATACAATTAAACTGAATAGTATTGTGTTTATCTCAGATACCTAAAACGTGTTCACACCAAATGTAATCTCATTTGGTCCAGTAGTTAAAGTGTATTTGAATAACAAACAAATAAACAAAAACAAACTTTCAGAAATATAATATGATTAGCTGTTACCCGTCACGGCTTTGCCCGCAATCATAATATACATTAGAGATCATGTATCACCGTGTTAGGACCAACAACCATGTTAGTTAAGTTTTGGAGTACTCTTTAAAAAAAAATAAGGTTTTTTCCTGCATCACCGTTTAACCCAACAACCGCGTCAATTAGGTTTGGAGTAATCCTTTTAAAAAAATAAATAAAGTTTTTTTTAATGCATCATCGTGTTAGGCCTAAGAAACATATTAGTTAGTTAATGGAGTATTCTGTAAAAAAATATAAAGATTTTTCACGCATCACTATGTTAGGCCTAACAACCGTGTCAGTTAGGATATGTAGTATTCTTTAAACAAATATAAAGTTTTTTTTACACATCACAGTGTTAGACCTAACAACCGTGTCAGTTAGGGTATGTAGCCTAGTATTTTTTTAAAAAATATAAAGGTTTTTTGACGCATCACCGTGTTAGGCCTAACTACCGTGTCAGTTAAGGTTTGGAGTACTCTTTAAAAAAAATAACGGTTTTTTTCACACATCACCATGATAGGCCCAACAACCATGTCAGTTAGGATATATAGTATTCCTTAAAAAAATATAAAAATTTGTTATAAATTACCGTGTTAAGTCTAACAACCGTGTCAGTTAGGATACATAGTATTCTTTAAAAAAATTTAAAGGTTTTTTCACGCATCACCATGATAGGCCCAACAACCGTATCAGGATATTTAGTACTCTTTAAAAAATATAAAGGTTTTTTTCATGCATAACCGAATTAGTATCAACAACCGTGTCAGTTAGGTTATGGAGTACTTAAAAAAAAATTTAAATAAATAAAGGTTCTTTTAATGCATCACCGTGTTAGGCCTAACAACTGTGTTAGTTAGCTTATGGAGTATTCTTTAAAAAAATATAAAGATTTATCACGCATAACTATGTTAGGCCTAACAACCGTGTCAGTCATGGTTTTGAAACTCTTTAAAATAATAAAGGTTTTTTTCACCCATCACATTGATAGGCCCAACAACCATGTCAGTTAGGATATGTAGTATTCTTTAAAAAAATATAAAAGTTTTTTTACGCATCACCGTGTTAGGCCTAACAACCTTGTCAGTTAGGTTACGTAGTATTCTTTTAAAAAATTTAAAAGTTTTTTCACACATCACTGTGTTATGGGTAACAACCATGTCAGTTAGGATATGTAGTATTCTTTAAAAAAATATAAAGGTTTTTTTACGCATCACGGTGTTTGGCCTAATAACCGTGACAGTTAAGATATGTAGCCTAATATTCTTTAAAAAAATATAAAGTTTTTTCACGCATCACCGTGTTAGGCCTAACAACCGTGTCACTTAGGTTATGCACTATTCTTTTAAAAATGGGTTTCCTATCACCCAAACCCGTGTTAGACGTATTTTTATTGTTTTATTGATCTACAACACGGTACCGTTTTTCGCCGGTAGCAATTTTGAGGCCTAAATTTTTATTTTGAGGTTGGTCACTTTTATTTTAGATTTTTATCGTACTTCTCCTGCTTTCATATATTGGATTCTTGCTTTTGGGCACATAATAAAGCATTTTAGTAACAAAAATATCGAAAACTCCAATATATTCTGCACTGCATATTTACCATTTTTTCATATAATGTAATTACACAAATATATATACTACCTTACAATTAAAGTATCCTAACTAAATTGTATATAATACATATATTCTGCACTCTGCTTCAAAACATTGAAAAGTCTTTAATGAAAAATACCATATTGTGATTATTAGATGTAAATATAACATTAAAAACAATAATTTTGCAATAAATAAAACATAGATTAAGATTTGTAAAATGGGATTAGATCTATGTCCATCTCAGGTACCTAAATCTCATGTTCAGTAAACAGTAATTAAACCTAACTACAGTTAACAGATGTTACAAAACTAAATACTAATAATTATTTTGGGCTGGGTAAGTAGTATAATGACGTTTTTAAAACGGGAATAGGTCTATGTGTATCTCAGATACTTAAACCATATTCGTACCAAATTTCATCTCAATTCGTCCAGTGGTTAAAGCGTGAATAACAAACACACAAACTTTCAGTAAAAAAAGGAATAAGAGAAAGATTTCATAAATAATTACTTCGACCTGTAGTTTCTTATTTGATGTGAGAAAGTTTGTGCAGTAAATACTGTAAATTGCATCATTTACTTTAATACACCAAGCATTATGTAAAAATAACTTACAGTAAATGAAGTAAGTTTAACTAATGAAAATTAATTTACAGATCAATTAAAAACATTTCAATAAATATTAAAATATGATTGAAAAATAATAACTTTAAAAAAACAATCGAATATTTCTATGAATAGCGTAAAGAGCAGTTTTAAGGAACATAAAACTAATAAAGTAAATGCTATTAATAAATGTGCAGTAACCACCTGTTGTAGAACATTTTCATACGTTCATTGGACGAGGAAAATACGGGCAACGGTTGCTTGTTCATCATTTGACAACATTGAGCTGAACATGATGAACAAAACGTTTTATAACTGTATTTAATATGCGGTCTAATTAAAGATTTATTCCATTCATGTATTTGTTTACAATTGTAATTTTCATGCTCTAAATATTGTCTCCAAGTATCCATTGTAGGTGATGACATCGGCTCAAAATCCACTAATCATTATCTCATGGCCGTAATGATCGGAGATGGAGTTGCTTAGTGGAAGGCAGATATGCTTGGGATATTAATAATGACATCAATAAGCGTTGAAGCTAAGTGTGAATTGGAACATGGTTCAGTAACACAACAAATACGGCAAACGTATTGTTATTTGCAGTGTTGTCATATTCTCAAAGTCATTAAATAATTCAAAAATAACTCTATATAATTATTTAGAGCGCAAGAGAGTAAAAAACATGCAGAGTAAAATGGCAACCATATTCGACTCTTATATGATCCTGGTTGCTGAATTGCATATAAAAAGTTCTGTTACCATATTGGATATGAAACGTTTTGTTGACGGTTATGATAATGGTATCAGGATATATCACTATCATCCGTATTCGACTGTCATAACGTCATAAGGATATTCGACTGTCATAAGGGTCAGGATCGGCGCTTAGTTAAAGGCACACAAATTTTTCGATACAAATTTTGGGCAATGTTTGCTTATTTTCCAATGAAATTGTCCAAATAAATTTCAACTCACTGGACAATAAAACTCGACTCATTTCAGTAACAGTTTTATATCTGGCCATCGTTAAATCAGAAATTATTGTTAATTACTAAATAAAGTTTCAAAACATTTTAGTGTTAGTCTTTTATTTTTTACATTTAAAATGCCGAATTAAATGTAATAAAGTAAAGTAAATTGAATTACAAGTAATATTTGTGTTCGTAAATTTTATTCCATAAATAGTTGACAATTATCTACTTGAAGTATGTTAATTCAATTAAAAGGAACTATTACGTGGATAGTTAACTAGTGGAATATATCCAAGGTCCCATTAACGACAGAATCAAACCTTGAGTCAACGCCCTTTCTGATTAATAGAAAGCCATTAGGGAAGTTGTAATAAAAACCAATGGAAAGAAATGCATCAAATTCACAGTCGCTGTCGGCCAAAGCAGTGCTAAAGGTCTTCTTTTCTGAAGTACGGAAACAAATGCCACTGTTTTAAAAAAACCAAGTTTATGATAACATGAATCAGTAACTTTTGGTTTCAGGGCCTTTAAATGTATTTTAGATGAACCCACTATGTTTACAAATGCAAGGGAAACAATGCAACTCAGATAACTTATTACGTGTATTAGCTCATTACGTGACCTAAAGGTTGCTGCAGTTTGTGGCACGCAACTCAAATTACAATTCATATTTTTAAAAAGTATTCTTTTTTTGGTAATTTTATAGTTAGGCCCACTTTATTATTTTGATTAAGGTATTTTAGTACGATTTGCGGAATCCTGCAACTGTAATATATAAATAGGTGATCACTGCTGTAAGAAAATGTTCGCTTATTTACATCACACAAAAAAATATCGTATAATACCATGTAGTATAACGGCGTGAAATAATTATTATTAGTGAAGTTACTTACAAAGCAATGCCGAAAGTTTCACTACCAGTGACGTTTTCAAAGTGGAATGCACCAAAGTGAACGTTCCTATTGTATTGTCCTACGTTTTGTAGCATAGGATTATTTTCGAGTTAAATATATCTTGCACATTGTATATACTTAACTTCACTAA
>CM040190.1:46865118-46902618 GCA_022606455.1 Callitettix versicolor | reverse complement strand
AAATAATTATCTGTAAAAAGGTTACAAATATAAAATATGTAATTATTACGCTACATTCAGTAATATTATTATCCTCATTGGTTACCTCTAATAAGTATAACAAAAGAGTCAATAATTAGGTCAAACTACTTAATATTCCTAATACATATAGTAAATTATTGTTTTTTTAAAGATAAAGTTTTGTAATATAAGTATATCTATAATTATGTTTTATTATAATAAGTAGCTGTAAATAGTTTAGAACATATAAACAGGCTTACACATAAGTCATGATCTGTCGTCTTACAGGGATAATCAGCGACACAATATTATATCCGTTATATTAAAAGGTACTGGTATTTATTAAAGGACATAATATTTTTTACTTTTTTTACGTGTATAGACCACTTTGATTATTACAAAGAGAAATATTGTTGAAATTAAATTATAAAATTAACCATTCAAGAAGTTATTGTATTAAGACCCAATCTAGGTAAGAATTTAACATCTGTTATTTATCTAAAGTCTTTGTACAAAGAGCGGCTTAAATGACATTTTTCATATTCAATGTAGTTGTAAAACTAAATTATTATAATAAACGCAATATTCAGTTATTACTATATAAAAATCATATAAAAATATTTTAAAAAGTTTTCAAATCATTTGAATAAATGATTACGGTTACCGAGCTTATCTCAGCTATTTTCGACGTTCGTGTAATTAAATCTAAAGGTTACATGATATTTTATAGTGTTAATGTTAGAAAATCCAATTCAAAAATTTTGAGCGTTAGAGCTGCGTTCAAGGATTTCTTAATAAATTCATGTTTAATAGTAAATATTTTTGTAAAATATTATATTTTCATTCCTTATACACACAGGCCTTTTTACAAACATTATGTTAAAGAAACTCTTAGTTATTTAATAATTTATGGCTTTGATAAAAATAAACAATTTGTTATTGGTTTGTGGAGCACTTTGTATGAATTATTTTACTTACACAACATCATGGCAGAACTTAATATATATATATATATATATATATATATATATATATATATATATATATAAACAAACTTTTTATAAGTATTAAGACAGTTTCAGTTTCACAAAAACACAACATGCGACTGTCATAGATATTAGTAAAATATTTGTTGATGCCACATTAAAATAAAATTAGAAAAAATCAAGATTGGGTTCACTTTTTAGATCTAGGTCTAGGATTTACAATTATGACAATCCTAAGAGCTTACTTATTGGTGGAAATTATTTAATTATTGCAATCGTATATCATATTGTACAGTGATATAAATTATTGGTTATTTTCAGACACAAATGTTGTTAGCGAAGTTACTGGTCGCTGTAAGCGCAAGCCTTGCCTTGGCTGGCGGTGAGTGGTTTGTCATTTCTGATACAGTTCAGTAAAATTAATTTTTTAAAATTTTATGTTTGAAATTACGCTAAAGTATAAAAGGACTTAAGAAAAAATAAAAGAATCGATAATTTATAAAATCTTGAACATTAGTAAACGTAATCAGTCGTCTGTAAGATTAAGGATATTCAGCTGTCCTACAGCGTGTAATATTAACAGGTGATACATTACAAGACATTATGGTTGACAAAGTTTAGCTGCGCGAGACACTTTGCTCTGACCTAAATTGTACTAGTCATGCCAAAAACATTAGCATGTGCAATCGTAATTAAGCCTATAAGAGAAGAGAAATTAGAGGACAATATGTAATGAAATAATTCTCCATTACAATTAGGTAGCTAGTTATCATCTTTTTTACTTTTACAGTAACATTCGTTTATTGTAGCAAGCTTCTTACTCGTAATAACAGTAATTTTAATACTTATTGCCCTGTTGATTGGCCAATGAAAGTTTACGCTTAATCACCGTCAGCTTTAAGTAACTTTATAAACATTCATGCAAAGAATGAATCTTAAGTTTATCTTTATTTAGTAATAGCAAATAGCCTTGATATATAAATACATACACACACACACACACACACACACACACACACACACACACACACACACATTACACATACATATATATATATATATATATATATATATATATATATATATATATATATATATATATATATATATATATATATATATATATATATATATGTGTGTGTGTGTGTGTGTGTGTGTGTGTGTGTGTGTGTGTGTGTGTTTATTTTAAGAAACACCACCTTTTTTGATGAAGCTCTACCCAACCGAAAAAAATTTAATTTAAAAATTGTATTAATTTTAACTTTAAAATACCTTCAAAATCATAGTAATAGTTTTCAAAATCATCGAAATCATCAAGCTTTAAAAATCATCAATAATTTTTTCAGATTTTATTAAATTTAACAAAAATTGTTTTACTTATTTGCAAACATTTATTTTCCCCATTTTTGTTTGTCTTTCCTAAAAAAATGTTTTGTCCAAACCTAATTTGTAAGGCTTTACTTGTTAAGTAGTGTTTTTAATAAATTTATTTCTTTTTCACATAATAAGATATTATAATCATTAACAGGTCTTTTTTAAGATTGTCGTTTATTAATTACGTTAAATTTTATTTAAAATAATAATAAAAGCTTTGTTATTACGGATTTATTATTTCAGGCACTGTTAAGGATATCTTGTCGGAAAACGACCCGCACTTTCATAAAGAACAACACAAACTTGGTTTTCCTTTTACGGAAAAGTTAAAAGAAACAAAAGTGTCAAAACGAATAATTGGAGGAGAATATATTACTTCTGCAACCATGTACCCTTTCATGGCTATTTTGTATGTAAAAAGGAGGAAAGTAAGTATTTATTTGCAACTACTAATCGAAAAAGTATTTTATAACTGTGATAAATTTTGTTAGCGGGTATCCAATGAAGAATTGCCTCAACGATTACGGTAATACCTGAAGACATGTTACGTTAATGTTCCACTTACATCTAGAATATTGTTTAGAATTTTTCCTCCAAATTATTAGGCAATAATAATAATTCTTAGCTTTTCATATTTTACAACTGGTATACCAATGTATTCTTAATTTCTAGTTTATCAGTCACTAGAGAATAAGTGTTGATTCATAATCTCGAAACAGCGTTTATTGTTGCCATATAAATAAATAATTTCAAACGCCCTAATGAAAAATAATATTTACGTGATCATGCGATCATTGAATAAAAATGTGAGCAGTTGAAAGGAGCATTAGACTAACCGAGCCTATTGACTGACCGGTCTTTTGCCACATCGAACATGGATCTACATTGAATTACATTTACAATCAATAGAATGAAGGCAGCTTTAAGCAAATATTTCAATTGAAAACTGTTTAAAATAAATTTTCTTCTTATTTGAACAATATATAATTTGAAACTTTCTATTCAGAATATTTTTATATATTCTTTATATATTCTATTCAGAATATATATAGCACAAAGAAATAAGTGTTATTTATTTAGAAATAGCCAGTAATAAAAATTGCACTCATATTAATAGTAAATAAAACATTACTATTATAGGTCAACTGTTAAAAAAACAACCTCCTAAGAGTACCAGTGGCACAGAGTGAGAAAATGTAAGAGATAGAAAGGAGTCAAATCCCCACTCTCTCACCACAGTTCCTTTATTCTGTATCACTAGCGCTGAGTAGTAATAGTTTGTAGACTCAGAATGGCCGACTCTGTGTCATTGGACTGTTGGAGGGAGTTTCAGAGGAATTCTTTTACATGTGTGGGAAATTCTCGCGCAGGCCGTTTACTAAGTGAAAGGACTATAAGTGCTGTTATTAGACTAATATAATTTGTTTTATCGTGCAGCTCTAAGGGGAGGCGTTGTTATGGGCAGTTGTAGGAGAATACCTGCGTATGCAGAACTGACTATATGCGTTAGGTTAACGTAAGTCTCAATACGACGGAACAGTTCTTTCCCCCACCATGATCAAAACATAAACATCAATTATTCAATTGCTATTAAACACAACTATTTATACACTAATTTAACAAGAGTTCAAAGCTTTTATTACTATATATATATAAAATTGTTCAGTTAGTTGAGCTGTTAATACACTAAAGTACAATTAATTGTTGTTTATAAATTAATACCAAAAAAATTAAATTTAAATTTTGTCTGTTTATCAAGGGAATACAAGTTTTTAAATTGTGTTCTGGTTCAATAATTGGCAGACGCCACGTGCTCACAGCTGCTCAATGCGTGTGTATGAAATTTAACCCTAAAAAAGGATGTGAAACAAGAAGAGCTGAGAACTATTTTGTACGTGTTGGGAACATATCTTATACTCAGACTGGGATAACAAATGATTCGTTGAGGGTTAAAACTGTATTTGTGCATCCGAAATTCAATAATACAAGGTAAGTGTACTTACGTTATGTATGGTTATATAAGAAATTCCATTCTAAATTGCGTTATTTAAACTGTGATTGTATGACCTTACAACGAAAATGTATAATGCATAAAGGAATGTGTAATACGTATTTTACAATGAATTAAAATATTGGTAGACACACTTTTTCATAAATGTAGTGACAAATCATGTATAAATAATGTTTTTAATTTAACAATTAAACACCGAACTGTATATTTGATAAGAAGTAAACATTAACAGGGATCCACATTTGAAAACATACAACGTCAGTTGAGATCAATGTAACCAATTAAACTAGTATAGCTTTAAGAACAGTAGAACTCGCAATATATTTTTAATTAATCGATTGGCCACTACAGCTCTCCGATGCACTCATTACACTTACGGAGCCAATAAATACATTATTGAACGTTTTAGACTCATTCTCCATGAAACGGTCAAAATTATAATTGTTTTCGAACGCCGGTAGTTCGGGCAATGTACACGGTACGAACTATGAAACAAACAAACAAACACAAAAACGAAATGTACAAAAGTCGAATTGATACAAGAGGATATTTCTTTTCCTTGGTCAACTAAAATTATACGCGTAATAATGAAATTAGTTTTTCACCTTTACTTATTCTCCCGACTTCAAGAACAAGTTGTCTTAATGTAAGCAAAAATAATCAGCACAATTTTGTTTAAATGACTTTATAATTGAGTAAAAATAACCGACATAAATGTTTATAAGTTTCATTGCTTTGCATTTCAATACACTTAGTTTTTTTTTTAAAGCTGTCATCAAAGTTTCGACTTCGCAATAGTAGAACTAGACCAACCTCTTCAGTTTAGCGACAGAGTGGCAAGCGTGGGTCTGCGTCAACCAGGAGTTCCGCTTGGAGTTAACAAACTAATCAAGAAAACATGCATTTCCTTGGGCTATGGACTTACATCTTTTCTATTTAATGATAAAGTAAATCATTTGAAGAGCTTATACCCAATATTTAGTTACGGATGTTTACGAGATATTTACTTTTGTTATGATGACAGCATATGCGTTGATGCAGAAAATCGTTATTCGTTGCTTGATGGCGACATTGGTGGCCCTTTGGTATGCGATGGTGAAATTGTTGGTGTGACTTCATATTTTTTTCTTAGGACTTATGGTGAAAAATATATATTTACAAGTTATACCAACAATGTGTTTTCGAGGATTGATAAGTCTCGGAATTGGATAATGAATATTACCCACTTGTGAAATAAAAAATAACGAAAAATTAATACAATTAATTTTATACGGTAAGAGAATTAGAGTTGTTCAAAAAACGTTTCCTCTACTTTTTCTCGTCGTAAAATTTTGTGTTTGGATAATTTACAAGTAATCTCAACTGTAGGCGTCATTTTTTCCGTAAAAGTTTTGGAATATGTGTCTATATAACATTTTAGGTAATATGCAACCGGAAAAATACTGTATTCTTAATGTTTTAGAGGCTATTTCCGTGTGTCACCTGAGCAAATGACGCCTATTTGTAAACCATTGCTATAACAGGCGTAGTGGGTCCCTGGTGGCACATTTTTACTGATCCGTACACACATAAAATTTCAAGTAAAAGATTCATTAATTTTATAAGAATTTCTTCTATGTTTATTGTTATAATTGTCAATAAATAGAGGTTATTATTTCAAATGTGTTTTATTTTAGTTTACCAATATATTGCCACCAAGATAAGGAACAAAATCTGTAGGCCAAACTATAATATTACTTCAATATATTTAAAATTATTTTCAAAAAAACAAGGAATATAAAAAAACAAGTCAATTTCTACTTAGGTCATTGCCTTCCATCACGTCAGCGAGACAATTGCGTGCTGCCATTCTTAAAACCAACATGATTATTTATAATGTAGGTATGACTCTGCTCATTAAAATTCTTCATAAATGCATTTGTTATATGGTTATGGATTTTAAAGGAATTTACTTACTTAGAACATACTTGTTATTTAAATCAAAACTTATCGTATAGTCTGTAAAATATGTCATATTAACATTTGAAAAAACTGTATTGACATCAGGTGTTATCCACTACAAATTTAAAAAAAAATATTTGAACTTAAGGGGATGATTAGAAAGTACTTTATTTTCGCCTTGGGCAGTTATTGTAAAGGAAACTGCTATGCAGAAATCTTTGCCGGAATATACTCAACAATTTTCCAAAGTTACATGGTGATTTAATGAATGATGTACTAATTCACAAAGTTAATACTTTTTATTAATTGTAGGCCTCAGCAAGTATTATTATGGCGTGTGGTTCAAAACACTATAGCAGAAACCTCCGTAGGTGTTTAATTAACAATTTCTCAAAGTTTCATTGCGATCTGATGAATGATATAGTAATGCATAAAGTAATTACTTTATATCAACTTTGGGCATGTAAAAGTATTATAATGAATTATTATATGAAAAAACTGTATTAATATATATATATATATATATATATATATATATATATATATATATATATATATATATATATACTAGCTGTTACCCGTTGCGGCTTTGCCTGCAATTATAATGTAGGCTATAAAATTTATAGTCGATTTTCAAAATCAGAATATATTTCATTTTAATATATTTCTATTTACAATATTATACGATTTATGGTTTTCGGCCAAGAAATATACATTTTTGCTACTCGATACTCTAAAACAGGGTCCTGTCATATTTTACTAAAATACAGTATTATTAAAAATCACTATTATTCAATTAAACTGGAATAGTATTGTGTTTATCTCAGGTACCTAAACCGTGTTCATACCAAATTTAATCTCAATTGGTCCAGTAGTTAAAGTGTGATTGAATAACAAACAAATAAACAAAAACAAACTTTCAGAAATATAATATGATTACCTGTTAACCGTCACGGCTTTTCCCGCAATCGTAATATACATTAAAGATCACGCATCACCGTGTTAGGACCAAGAACCGTGTCAGTTAGGTTATGGTGTATTTCTTTTTTAAAATAAAGGTTTAGTTTATTTTAACTAACCACGGTGTTAGTTAAGATATGGAGTACTCTTTAAAAAAATTAAGGCTTTTATCCTGCATCACCGTTTTAGGCCCAACAACCGTGTCAGTTAGGTTCTGGAGTACTATTTTTTTAAAAATAAATAAAGGTGTTTTTTAATGCATCACCGCGTTAGGCTTAACAACCATGTTAGTTAACTTATGCAGTATTCTTTAAAAAAAATATAAAGATTTTTCACGCATCACCATGGCCTAACAAACGTGTCAGTTAAGGTTTGGAGTACTCTTTAAAAAAAAATAACGGTTTTTTTCACGCATCACCATGTTAGACTTAACAACCGTGTCAGTTAAGTTTTGAAGTACTCTTTAAAAAAAAATAACTGTTTTTTCACACATCGCCATAATAGGCCCAACAACCATGTCAGTTAGGATATGTGGTATTCTTTAAAAAAATATAAAGGTTTTTTTACGCACCACCGTATCAGTTAGGATATGTAGCCTAGTATTCTTTAAAAAAATATAAAGGTTTTTTCACGCATCACCGTGTTAGGCCTAACAACCGTGTCAGTTAGGATATGTAGAATTCTTTAAAAAAATATAAAGGTTTTTTCACACATCATCGTGTAGGCCCAACAACCGTGTCACGATATGTCGTATTCTTTAAAAAAATATAAAGGTTTTTTCACGCATCACTGTGTTAGACCTAACAACCGTGTTAGTTAAGTTACTCTTTAAAAAAATATAACGGTTTTTTCATGCATAACCTTATTAGGCCCAACAACCGTGTCAGTTAGGTTATAAGTACTATTTAAAAAAAAAAAAATAAAGGTTTTTAATGGATCACCGTGTTAGGCATAACAACCATGTTAGTTAGCTTATGGAGTATTCTTTTAAAAAACTATAAAGTATTTTTCACGCATTACCATGGTAGACCTAACAACCGTGTCAGTTAAGGTTTTCAGTACTATTTAAAAAAAATAAAGGTTTTTTTCACACATTACCGTGATAGGCCCAACAACCGTGTCAGTTAGGATATGTAGTATTCTTTAAAAAAAATATAAAGGTTTTTCACGCATCACCGTGTTAGCCCTAACAGCCGTGTCAATTAGGTTATATAATATTCTTTAAAAAGTAAAGGTTTTTTTACACGTCACCGTGATAGGCCTAACAATCGTATCAGTTAGGATATGTAGTATTCTTAAAAAAAATATAAAGGTTTTTCACACATCACCGTGATAGGCTCAACATCCGTATCAGTTATGTTATGTAGTATTCTTTAAAACATTATACAGGTTTTTTCACGCATCACCGTGTTAGGCCTAACAACCATGTCAGTTAGGATATGTAGTTCTTTAAAAAAATATAAAGGTTTTTCACACATCACAGTGTTAGGCCTAACAACCGTGTCAATTAGGTTACGTAGTATTCTAAAAAAAATAAAGGTTTTTTCACCATCACCATGATAGGCCCAACAACAGTGTCAGTTGGGATATGTAGTAGTCTTTAAAAAAATATAAAGGTTTTTTCACGCATCACCGTATTAGGCCTAACAACCATGTCAGTTAGGATATGTAGTATTCTTAAAAAAAATGTAAAGGTTTTTCACGCATCACCGTTTTAGGCTTAACAACCGTGTCAGGATATATAGTAGGCTATTTTAAAAAAATATATAAAGGTTTTTTCATGAATCACCTTGTTAGGCCTAACAATCGTGTCAGTTTGGTTATGCAGAATTCTTTTAAAAAATTGGTTTCTTATCACCCAAAACCCGTGTTAGTCGTAATTTTATTGTTTTACCGATTTACAACACGTTACTGATTTTCGCCTGGTACCAATTTTGAGGTTATGTTGGTCACTTTTATTTTAGATTTTATCGTACTTCTCGTGCTTTCATATTTTGGATTCTTGCTCTTGGGCACATAATAAAGCATTTTAGTAACAAAAATATCGAAAAATATAGGTTATGCTACACTGCATATTTACTATTTTTTCATGTAATGTAATTACACAAATATATATACTACCTTACAATTGGCACTCTTTGTAGGGATTTTTTTACATTTAATATTGAAAATTCAACACAAAGTAACAAATTAAAGTCAGTTTTGAAAAAAATTTCAACTAAAATATTGAAAATGTTACATTAAAAACAATAATTTTGCAATAAATAAAATACATGTTAAGATTATTAAAATAGGATTGAATCTATGTTCATCTTAGGTAACTAAATCACATGTCCAGTAAATAACTACAATTAACACATGCACAAAACTAAAAACTGATAATTATTTTGGGCTGGGTAAGTAGTATAATGACGTTTTGTAAAACGGGAATAGGCCTATACGTATCTCTGATACTTAAACCATATTCGTACCAAATTTCATCTCAATTGGTCAAGTGGTTAAAGCATGATTGAATAACAAACAAACAAACAAACACAATCATTTTCAGAAATATAATATGAATTATATATATATATATATATATATATATATATATATATATGTGTGTGTGTATATATATATAAGGATTGTATTAACTAATAGTAGGAATTGAATTAAAATTATGCTTCAAACGTTTCTATTGAATTTAAATTTGTTATCCATTTAAATTATTTAGAAGACAATAATTTTGTACCAGGATAAAGAAACGTAGCTTATTTTGTAGACTAGATTGCGTCACTATTAACACACCATAGTCTTAAATACAGTTGGATAAATATTACTAAACCTAATGTTTTGGACGTTTTCTACTCTGATTTTATGATTCGGTAAAAAATATAATTTGTTTTTGAAGTGGATTAACAGTAGCTCTCTGGGCCCCCGTCACGTCAGCTTAAGAGTTTTTTGTGTATCCTTATCACTTCACCTTAAACCGACTCCTAATGCCCTTAACGAGCTCCAGAGTCTTGTATAAGGTGTCCTGGTTGAACTTCTGATCTGGTTGCTGAGATTCAGAGTCTCCTTCTTTTGGCCTCTTGGACCTCTCAAACAAGGCGCATGTGTGCTGCGGTTTGAACACATTGCCCGCACAAACGACATTCAGGCAATATTTGTAACAATACCATCTTACGTAGATGATTTCGTATATGGCCGTGTCCGGTGATCATGGCAAGGACCTGCCTCAGTGACCTAAAACTGATCACGTGTCCTTGTCAGTAAATAGTTTGGTCAAGAGAGAAGGAGTAGTCTTCCGTAAATCTTCGTCCACAGAATTTTGAGGATTTTTTGACAATAATTCGGTGACATTCAGTTGAATTCTGGATAATGTACCCGCTTTCTGTTTTAATTTAACTTTGTTATATTTTATTTCGTAGTTGTTTTTCTCTAATTTTAATCTCCATCTTAAACGTTTAGAATTCGGTTCCTTAACAGAGAACAAGGTTTGTGATCTGTATTTTGTAATAAAAATTTTTCCTATTGCAAAATTGCTAGCGTCAGTGGTTAATATAAATTTCTTTTCGAAATCGGGGTATTGTAAAATTGGTTCGTTATTCAATATGTTTTTGCTTGTTTCAAAGCAATTCAAATAGTCTAGGTTATTAGGGTCAATTATGGCATTTTTCTTTAAAAAACTGATAATAGGTTTAGTTATTTTTGCGAAATTTTTAATAATTTTCGGTAATATCTAAGTAATCCTAAAAATCCCTTTATTTGATTAGCTTTTTTCGGAACTGGGTAATTTTTATTACTTTATTTTTTTCTGGGTTGGGCTGTACTCCATCTGGTGTTACTACGTGTCCTAAATAAACAACTTCCTTTTAAAAAATTCCATTTTGTCCAATTGTATTTTTAAATTAGATTATTCTAATCTATCAAATACCTCTCTCAGTCTTTGCACGTGTTCTTTTAAGCTAATTGAAAATATGAAAACATCATCGAGATAGACTAGGCAAGTTTCGTTCTGGATTCCACGTAACACATTGTTCGTTATACGTTGAAATGTCGGTGGGCGGTTTTCAGTCCGAACGACATTCTTAGTAATGCATGGTGTCCAGTTTCGGTTGAAATAGCTGTCTTATCAATGCTGCCGGGATGCATTTCAACCTGATGAAAGCCTGATGCAAGGTCGAGGGTCGTGAAATATTGTGATCTCTCCAATTTGTCCAATATGTCTCTTATATTAGGAAGTGGGAATTTCTCGTCAATAAATTTGAATTTAGTCTTCGGAAATCAATTACTAGCCTAAACGTTTGTCTGTTGGATGCGTCTGCTTTTTTTGGAACAATCCATAAGGGTGAATTCCACGGTGAATGTGAGGGTCGAATTATTTCTTGGTCAAGCATTTCATGGATTTGTTTATTTACCTCCTTACGATAAATTTCCGGGTATCGGTAGTTTCTTATTTATACGGGTATTTCGCCAGTTGTCCTGATTACATGCTTAATTTGTTTAGTGAACGTCAAATTATTATTTTCATGGTTGAATATATTAGAATATTCATAAATTAATTTTAGAATTTCTCGTTTTTTCTCAGTGTTCATATGATCTGTTCTGATTTTTTATAAATCTAATTTATTATCTTTATTTTTTAACATGTAGAAATTTAGTGAATTCGTTTGATTATTACCTAATTTACAAATTATGAAATAGCGTATAGGTTCTACGTCCATTGGTTCAACAATTAAACGTCTATCTGATATTGTATTATTAATTACGGGGCAATAACTCTCGCCATTTTTCTACTTTTACTATGCACTGCGGTATTTCTATTCATCTTACTGTCTGTGGGGTAATACTCCTTCTCCATTGTTCATATTGTGAATTTTTATTTTTACCGTCTGTTTAGATCATGCTCTAATTACATAGCAAGTGGTACCTTTTTCTTTTACTTCTATGTTATTATGAATATTATTTTTATTAGGCTCGTCTGTGTTAAAGAATTGCATGGGTATCTTATTGTCACAAAATTCTAACTTATTATTAACAAAATCTAAGGTAAATTTTAATTCCTAATATTATCTTGTCCAAGTAACAAGTCAAAATCTATGTGAAAATTAAATAAATAGAATTTTGAAATCTTCCATCCTAAAAATGGTAATTTGCAGCTAAATTTGATTTTTGAAATTCAATGTGCTGTGCTTACTTCAAACGGTACTTATTTAATTTTTTTCTTCAAAATATTAAAACCAATAGATTTTTTAATAAATGATCTCGTACATCCAGTGTCAATTAATATTTTAAGATTAGTTTTGGGTCTGTTACGTATGGTAAATTTTTTGTGTTATTTTCTAAATGCATTATGGAAAATTTCTGTTTCACGTCGTAAGTCCTAAAAAATGATTTTGAACGTCTTCGTTTTCTTGTGTGAATCATTATCATGTGTGTCATTGTTTTCTTCAGTAAAATTATCGAAAGTGTCATAACCGTCTTGTGTATCGCTATAATCTTCTGTGATGTCAATTCCAGTTTGTTCATCTAATGAAATACTCGGCATTTGCTCTACAATTTGGCCAATTGAACTAGTTTTATTTTCTTCATCAACCGGCTTTCCTGTTATCTGTTACAGTTTATTTTGTCTGATCGGATTTCCCGTTGGTCATGTAGATATACTCATCGGTGTGAGTTAATAAGTTTGATTAGTTTTTTGTTGTGTATGATATCCGAAATGTTTCTGCTCTTGGTTATGGTTTACAAAATTTTGTCTGTTAAATTGGTTAGGGTCATTAAGCTTGCTAGGTTTTTTGTGCTTATCAGAGATCCCAATGTTTCCTGGAAACCCCTTAATAACACTCTTAATGCTAACCTCTAAATATAGGAACTCAACGTATCTTTTGTGCGCGTTTTTTCTTTGTTTAAAAAGAAAGCTATCTGTAGGTTTAATAGCTTTGAACTCTTTCATAGAAATGAAAAGGTGATTCTTTATTTACCAGCTTTAATTCTGCCATTTCTAAACTTAACGTAATACAATAACTTTTCCCCGAATAACTTGTTAGTAGGGTTTTTTTAACATCATCTCAAGCATAAGTGTTTGAATTTACAGCAATTTTTAAGGCCTGACCCTTTAATTTAGAAATAATGGATGAAAAGAATATTCATTCTGAAAATCTACCGGATTTTCAGTTACAAATAATTTATTAACAATTTTAATGAAAAAAGAAATAAACCTTTTATCATAGCGTTTTTCTTCCTTCTTTCTTCTTTCTTCCCTCTTCTTTTTCTTTCTTCCTTCTTTCTTCTCTCTACTTTTTTCTTTCTTCCTTCTTCTCTCTTCTTTTTTCTTTCTTCTTTGACACCGACGGACGATATATATCTTAATTCTCCGGGTATCTTGCCACCAACAATAATCACGGTACTACACGTGTTGCTAGAATAACAATAAATTACAGTAATAAACTAAAATCACAATACGTAAGTTTTCCGATGCATCGAAAAAATGTCGTAGTAAAGTGGACACATGATTGATGACTATCACTCTCTCTCACTCTCACACACACATTATATATATATATATATATATATATATATATATATATATATTTATTTATTTATTTATTTATTTGAATTTATCACTGGTTCAAAATGAAAATCACACGGATTTTTCATGTGTATTTTGAGCATTGTTGCTTAAATTCCAATGGTATATCCCAAATTAATTTTGAACTCAGTAAACAATAAAACCTTGACCCATTGCAGTAACAGTTTTATATCTAGCCATTGTTAAGTTTTGAAATTACTTTTACTTATAGAATAAAATAACTAAACAATGCATTGTTAATCTTACATTTCACATTTAATATACCGAATTCAATAAATAATGTAAAATAAAGATTGAATTAATATTATTTTGTTTAATGACCTTTATTCCATAAATAGCTGACAACTTTTTACTTGAAGTGTGTTAATTCAATGAAATGGAAATAGTTTACGTTGGTAGTTAACTAAAGGGTAATATCCATTATCCATTTAACAACAGATTCAACCTTTGAGTCAACACCCTTTCTGATTAATAGAAAACCGTTAGGAAAGTTGTCGTAGAAACCAATGGAAAATATTCCCACAAGTTCACTGTCGCTGTCGGCCAAAGCAGTGCTAAAGTTCTGCTTATCTGAAGTACGAAAACAAATGCTACTCTTTTTAGAACAACTAAGTTTATGATAACGTTAATCAGTAAATATTGGTTTTAGGACCTGTAAATGTAGGTAGATGAACCCTCTATATTTACAAATCTAAGGGATACATTGTTTATTTACAAAACTGGTAGCGTGCTAGGTGACTTAAAGGTTGTGGCAATTTGTGGCGCGCTACTCAAATTACAATTCTATTTTAAAAAATGTATTATTTCTTTGTTAATTTTTATAGTTAGACCCACTTTATTATTAGGATTAAAGACTTATAAATTAAGCAAAAATATATAATAGTCAAAGGATTGACATAAGTGAATCTTTAGTATAGTATTTGTTTCCTTAATGAACACAAAAAGAACAGTTAATTGTGACATAATCTGTTTTTATTTTGTTTAAAATCTTTACAGGTATTTATTCAGTTATATTTATCGCCCAAAAAAGTCGTCTTTAAAAACCGAACATAAATTTTACATTAAATGAAGAGAAAATAATATATTTATTATCTGTGAAAACTTTATACCTAGTTATTGAAAAAAGAACAATACGCTTTATTAGTTTTATTACTTTTCGTGACGTACTGATAACATAAATTATATTTTAATAATCTTTTTCTGTAGTTATTCAAATAACTAATTGTTATTCGACTATAATTATCCATTAAAAAATATGAATAATTACTTTTGCGTCGTTAAATAAAGGTGTAGTTTAATGTTAGATGCAGCTATTTATTAAAAAAATACATATTTTTTGTTGTTAAAAATATAGAACAAAATAGACGAGGAAAAACAATAGTTACTGTTATAATTAGAAAGTCACAAAAATAATGTAATTTTTGGTTTTTTTATATTTGACAAATAAAACCAAAGACAATAATTATAGTACTGAAATTCACGTAATAACAAGTTTTATCATTATAATCTCGTTACAGTTAATTATTTTTTTTAACTGAAATTATTTTTACGGCATTATAAATTTTATTATTATTGTTATATTATTATTATTATTATTATTATTATTATTATTATTATTATTATTATTATTATTATTATTATTATTATTATTATTATTATTATTATTATTATTATTATTATTATTATTATTATTATTATTATTATTATTATTATTATTATTATTTATTATTATTATTATTATTATTATTATTATTATTATTATTATTATTATTATTATTATTATTATTATTATTATTATTATTATTATTATTATTATTATTATTATTATTATTATTATTATTATTATTATTATTATTATTATTATTATTATTATTATATTATTATTATTATTATTATTATTATTATTATTATTATTATTATTATTATTATTATTATTATTATTATTATTATTATTATTATTATTATTATTATTATTATTATTATTATTATTATTATTATTATTATTATTATTATTATTATTATTATTATTATTATTATTATTATTATTATTATTATTATTATTATTATTATTATTATTATTATTATTATTATTATTATTATTATTAGAAATAATGCATAATTCATAAACAATCGGTTTTGATAATAATATGAATAGTACTAATTGAATACAAAATGTTTGTGATATAAATTAATTTCACCATTTATAAGTTAGAAAATTCTACATGGTCTGTGACTTAATTATGTCCCTACTTATGTATTACGACGCGTTTCAGAATTACAGTCCCATCTTCATTTTTCTCGCTCCTTGGAGGTCATTATTGCTTTACAATTTAAATAAAGCAATATAAAACACTATAAGACATCATATAACAATTATATTGAGTCGATTTGTATTTGTTATATGATATAAACCGCACACTAGCAATGTATTTATGAGATATTTTATGTGTTGTTCTTTATTTAAAATTCAATGTAATAACGTCCATGTATGAGCGAGGTAGATGAAGGTGGTATGTAATCCCGAAACTCATCATTAGACACAAGCAATTAATTCACAGACGGAGAAAAATAGATTTTTTAAGTTACTACATCTTATCGCGTGGTATGGATATATGTTATGCACGGGAAAAAATTCAGTTTGATGTCACGGAACTCTACCGTCACGGGACTATCTAACACTCATACGCGCACTCTACTGGATATTATTATTCCAAACGTTAACAATACATTATTATTGTTTTGTTTAGTACTTAATGAAATGTATTTTTGAAGTGAAAACATGAATAGTGGCGGTTGACAAAACATGCGTATAAACATTTGCTTTCGCGTCACGCTTGAATCCGTAATGCATACCTCACAGCATATATTGTTCTCGTATATACTCAGACTGGAAGTACTACTTCTAAACAACTATTTATCACGAGCTTCGATATCATTTCAGTAAAGTTATGTTCATTGTTATTGTTTATTTTTGAAATAGTGTATTTTCTTAATTTGTGTAGTCAAATTATATAATGTATACAATAAATCATCAAATAATATTTTTAACGGTAAAATATTAATAATAATATTAAGAGAAAAGCAACAAGAGTAGCCTAACTGCGGCTAAACCTATGAGCCTTAATTAACGCAGTTTAGTGACGCAGCAGCCTCACTTTTATTTAGCTACATCGACAAAGGCTTTTATTTAGCTACATCCATTGTTTTTTTATAAATATTTTTTTGATCTATCTTTAAATAATATTTATTTCCTAAACTACGCTTAATTCATCTATGTAATAAGTGACATTTTAAAGTTATTTTACGTTTTTTAATTTACGTTTTTTAATTTTGATTACGTTTATTAACTTACGTTCTTCAATAATCATCTATCATTAAACTACACCTTTATTTAACGACGCAAAAGTAATTATTCATATTTTTTAATGGATAATTATAGTCGAATAACAATTAGTTATTTGAATAACTACAGAAAAAGATTATTAAAATATAATTTATATTATCAGTACGTCACGAAAAGTAATAAAACTAATAAAGCGTATTGTTCTTTTTTCAATAACTAGGTATAAAGTTTTCACAGATAATAAATATATTATTTTCTCTTCATTTAATGTAAAATTTATGTTCGGTTTTTAAAGACGACTTTTTTGGGCGATAAATATAACTGAATAAATACCTGTAAAGAGTTTAAACAAAATAAAAACAGATTATGTCACAATTAACTGTTCTTTTTGTGTTCATTAAGGAAACAAATACTATACTAAAGATTCACTTATGTCAATCCTTTGACCTATTGTATATTTTTGCCTAATTTATAAGTCTTTAATCCTAATAATAAAGTGGGTCTAACTATAAAAATTAACAAAGAAATAATACATTTTTGTAAATAAAATTGTAATTTGAGTAGCGCGCCACAAATTGCCACAACCTTTAAGTCACCTAGCACGCAACCAGTTTTGTAAATAAACAATGTATCCCTTAGATTTGTAAATATAGAGGGTTCATCTACCTACATTTACAGGTCCTAAAACCAATATTTACTGATTAACGTTATCATAAACTTAGTTGTTCTAAAAAGAGTAGCATTTGTTTTCATACTTCAGATAAGCAGAACTTTAGCACTGCTTTGGCCGACAGCGACAGTGAACTTGTGGGAATATTTTCCATTGGTTTCTACGACAACTTTCCTAACGGTTTTCTATTAATCCGAAAGAGTGTTGATTCAAAAGTTGAATCTGTTGTTAAATGGATAATGGATATTACCCTTTAGTTAACTACCAACGTAAACTATTTCCATTTCATTGAATTAACACACTTCAAGTAAAAAGTTGTCAGCTATTTATGGAATAAAGGTCATTAAACAAAATAATATTAATTCAATCTTTATTTTACATTATTTATTGAATTCGGTATATTAAATGTGAAATGTAAGATTAACAATGCATTGTTTAGTTATTTTATTCTATAAGTAAAAGTAATTTCAAAACTTAACAATGACTAGATATAAAACTGTTACTGCAATGGGTCAAGGTTTTATTGTTTACTGAGTTCAAAATTAATTTGGAATATACCATTGGAATTTAAGCAACAATGCTCAAAATACACATAAAAAATCCGTGTGATTTTAAATGAGTGTTGATCATGACTTCTAGTTTTCATTTTGAACCAGTGATAAATTCAAATAAATAAATAAATAAATAAATAAATATATATATATATATATATATATATATATATATATATATATATATATATATACTAGTTGTTACCCGTTGCGGCTTTGCCTGCAATTATAATGTAGGCTATAAAATTTATAGTCGATTTTCAAAATCAGAATAGAATTTTTATATATTTCTATTTATAATATTATACGATTTATGGTTTTCGGCCAAGAAATATACATTTTTGCTACTCGATACTCTAAAACAGGGTCCTGTCATATTTTAATAAAATACAGTATTATTAAAAAATAACTATTATTCAATTAAACTGGAATAGTATTGTGTTTATCTCAGGTACTTTAAACCGTGTTCATACCAAATTTAATCTCAATTGGTCCAGTAGTTAAAGTGTGATTGAATAACAAACAAATAAACAAAAACAAACTTTCAGAAATATAATATGATTACCTGCTAACCGTCACGGCTTTTCCCGCAATCGTAATATACATTAAAGATCACGCATCACCGTGTTAGGACCAACAACCGTGTCAGTTAGGTTATGGTGTATTTCTTTTTTAAAATCAATGTTTTTTAACTTACCACCGTGTTAGTTAAGTTATGGAGTACTCTTTAAAAAAATTAAGGCTTTTTCCTGCATCACCGTATTAGGCCCAACAACCGTGTCAGTTAGGTTCTGGAGTACTATTTTTAAAAATAAATAAAGGTGTTTTTAATGCATCACCGCGTTAGGCTTAACAACCATGTTAGTTAACTTATGCAGTATTCTTTAAAAAAATATAAAGATTTTTCACGTATCACCATGGCCTAACAAACGTGTCAGTTAAGTGTTGAGTACTCTTTAAAAAAAAAACGGTTTTTTCACGCATCACCATGTTACACTTAACAACCGTGTCAGTTAAGGTTTGAAGTACTCTTTAAAAAATAACGGTTTTTTCACTCATCGTTATGATAGGTCCAACAACCATGTCAGTTAGGATATGTGGTATTCTTTTAAAAAATATAAAGGTTTTTACGCACCACCGTGTCAGTTAGATATGTAGCCTAGTATTCTTTAAAAAAATATAAAGGTTTTTTCACGCATCACCGTGTTAGGCCTAACAACCGTGTCAGTTAGGATATGTAGAATTCTTAAAAAAAAAAATATAAAGGTTTTTTCACACATCATCGTGTAGGCACAACAACCGTGTCAGGATATGTCGTATTCTTTTTAAAAAATATAAAGGTTTTTCACGCATCACTGTGTTAGACCTAAAAACCGTGTTAGTTAAGTTACACTTTAAAAAAATAACGGTTTTTTTCATGCATCACCTTATTAGGCCCAACAACCGTGTCAGTTAGGTTATAAGTACTATTTAAAAAAATTAATAAAGGTTTTTTAATGGATCACCGTGTTAGGCATAACAACCATGTTAGTTAGCTTATGGAGTATTCTTTTAAAAACTATATAAAGTATTTTTCACGCATTACCATGGTAGACCTAACAACCGTGTCAGTTAAGGTTTTCAGTACTATTTAAAAAAATAAAGGTTTTTTCACACATTACCGTGATAGGCCCATCAACCGTGTCAGTTATGTTATGTAGTATTCTTTAAAATATTATACAGGTTTTTTCACGCATCACCGTGTTAGGCCTAACAACCATGTCAGTTAGGATATGTAGTATTCTTTAAAAAATATAAAGGTTTTCCACACATCACAGTGTTAGGCCTAACAACCGTGTCAATTAGGTTATGTAGTATTCTAAAAAAATAAAAGTTTTTTCACTATCACCATGATAGGCCCAACAACCTTGTCAGTTGGGATATGTAGTAGTCTTTAAAAAATATAAAGGTTTTTTCACGCATCACCGTGTTAGCCTAACAACCATCTCAGTTAGGATATGTAGTATTCTTTAAAAAAATGTAAAGGTTTTTCACGCATCACCGTTTTAGGCCTAACAACCGTGTCAGGATATATAGTAGGCTATTTAAAAAATATATATAAAGGTTTTTTCATGAATCACCTTGTTAGGCCTAACAACCGTGTCAGTTTGGTTATGCAGAATTCTTTTAAAAAATTGGTTTTTTATCACTCAAAACCCGTGTTAGTCGTATTTTTATTGTTTTACCGATTTACAACACGTTACTGATTTTCGCCTTGTGCCAATTTTGAGGTTATGTTGGTCACTTTTATTTTAGATTTTATCATACTTCTCGTGCTTTCATATTTTGGATTCTTGCTCTTGGGCACATAATAAAGCATTTTAGTAACAAAAATACCGAAAAATATAGGTTATGCTACACTGCATATTTACTATTTTTTCATGTAATGTAATTACACAAATATATATACTACCTTACAATTGGCACTCTGTGTAGGGATTTTTTTACATTTAATATTGAAAATTTAACACAAAGTAACAAATTAAAGTCAGTTTTGAAAAAAATTTCAACTAAAATATGAAAATGTTACATTAAAAACAATAATTTTGCAATAAATAAAACACAGATTAAGATTATTATAATAGGATTGAATCTATGTTCATCTCAGGTAACTAAATCACATGTCCAGTAAATAACTATAGTTAACAGATGTTACAAAACTAAAAACTGATAATTATTTTGGGCTGGGTAAGTAGTATAATGACATTTTGTAAAACGGGAATAGGCCTATATGTATCTCTGATACTTAATCCATATTCGTACCAAATTTCATCTCAATTGGTCAAGTGGTTAAAGCGTGATTGAATAACAAACAAACAAACAAACAAACAAACAAACAAACAAACAAACAAATAAACAAACAAACAAACAAACAAACACACAAACTTTCAGAAATATAATATGAATTAGATTAGATGAATGTGTGTGTGAGAGTGAGAGAGAGTGATAGTCATCAATCATGTGTCCACTTTACTACGATATTTTTTCGATGCATCGGAAAACTTACGTATTGTGATTTTAGTTTATTACTGTAATTTATTGTTATTCTAGCAACACGTGTAGTACCGTGATTATTGTTGGTGGCAAGATACCCGGAGAATTAAGATATATATCGTCCGTCGGTGTCAAAGAAGAAAGAAAAAAGAAGAGAGAAGAAGGAAGAAAGAAAAAAGTAGAGAGAAGAAAGAAGGAGAAAAGAAAAAAGAAGAGGGAAGAAAGAAGAAAGAAGGAAGAAAAACGCTATGATCAAAAGGTTTATTTCTTTTTTCATTAAAATTGTTAATAAATTATTTGTAACTGAAAATCCGGTAGATTTTCAGAATGAATATTCTTTTCATCCATTATTTCTAAATTAAAGAGTCAGGCCTTAAAAATTGTTGTAAATTCAAACACTTATGCTTGAGATGATGTTAAAAAAACCCTACTAACAAGTTATTCGGGGAAAAGTTATTGTATTACATTAAGTTTAGAAATGGCAGAATTAAAGCTGGTAAATAACGAATCACCTTTTCATTTCTATGAAAGAGTTCAAAGCTATTAAACTTACAGATAGCTTTCTTTTTAAACAAAGAAAAAACGTGCACAAAAGATATGTTGAGTTCCTATGTTTAGAGGTTAGCATTAAGAGTGTTATTAAGGGGTTTCCAGGAAACATTGGGATCTCTGATAAGCACAAAAAACCTAGCAAGCTTAATGACCCTAACCAATTTAACAGACAAAATTTTGTAAACCATAACCAAGAGCAGAAACATTTCGGATATCATACACAACAAAAAACTAATCAAACTTATCAACTCACACCGATGAGTATATCTACATGACAAACGGGAAATCCGATCAGACAAAATAAACTGTATCAGATAACAGGAAAGACGGTTGATGAAGAAAATAAAACTAGTTCAATTGGCCAAATTGTAGAGCAAATGCCGAGTATTTCATTAGATGAACAAACTGGAATTGACATCACGGAAGATTATAGCGATACACAAGACGGTTATGACACTTTCGATAATTTTACTGAAGAAAACAATGACACACATGATAATGATTCACACAAGAAAACGAAGACGTTCAAAATCATTTTTTAGGACTTACGACGTGAAACAGAAATTTTCCATAATGCATTTAGAAAATAACACAAACAATTTACCATACGTAACAGACCCAAAACTAATCTTAAAATAGTAATTGACACTGGATGTACGAGATCATTTATTAAAAAATCAATTGGTTTTAATATTTAGAAGAAAAAAATTAAATAAGCACCGTTTGAAGTAAGCACAGCACATTGAATTTCAAAAATCAAATTTAGCTGCAAATTACCATTTTTAGGATAGAAGATTTCAAAATTCTATTTATTTAATTTTTACATAGATTTTGACTTGTTACTTGGACAAGATAATATTAGGAATTAAAATTTACCTTAGATTTTGTTAATAATAAGTTAGAATGTGACAATAAGATACCCATGCAATTCTTTAACACAGACGAGCCTAATAAAATAATATTCATAATAACATAGAAGTAAAAGAAAAAAAGGTACCACTTGCTATGTAATTAGAGCATGATCTAAACATGGTAAAAATAAAATTCACAATATGAACAATGGAGAGTATTCCCACAGACAGTAAGATGGATAGAAATACCGCAGTGCATAGTAAATGTAGAAAAATGGCGAGAGTTATTGCCCCGTAATTAATAATACAATATCAGATAGACGTTTAATTGTTGAACCAATGGACGTAGAACCGATACGCTATTTCATAATTTGTAAATTAGGTAATAATCAAACGAATTCACTAAATTTCTACATGTTAAAAAATAAAGATAATAAATTAGATTTATAAAAAATCAGAACAGATCATATGAACACTGAGAAAAAACGAGAAATTCTAAAATTAATTTATGAATATTCCTATATATTCAACCATGAAAATAATAATTTGACGTTCACTAACCAAATTAAGCATGTAATTAGGACAACTGGCGAAATACTCGTATAAATAAGAAACTACCGATACCCGGAAATTTATCGTAAGCAGGTAAATAAACAAATTCAGGAAATGCTTGACCAAGACATAATTCGACTTCTCACATTCACCGTGGAATTCACCCTTTTGGATTGTTCCAAAAAAAGCAGACGCATCCAACAGACAAACGTTTAGGCTAGTAATTGATTTCCGAAGACTAAATTCAAATTTATTGACGACAAATTCCCAGTTCCTAATATAAGAGACATATTGGACAAATTGGAGAGATCACAGTATTTCACGACCCTCGACCTTGCATCAGGCTTTCATCAGGTTGAAATGCATCCCGGCAGCATTGATAAAACAGCTATTTCAACCGAAACTGGACACCATGCATTACTAAGAATGTCGTTCGGACTGAAAACCGCCCACCGACATTTCAACGTATAACGAACAATGTGTTACGTGGAATCCAGAACGAAACTTGCCTAGTCTATCTCGATGATGTTTTCATATTTTCAATTAGCTTAAAAGAACACGTGCAAAGACTGAGAGAGGTATTTGATAGATTAGAATAATCTAATTTAAAAATACAATTGGACAAAATGGAATTTTTTTAAAAGGAAGTTGTTTATTTAGGACACGTAGTAACACCAGATGGAGTACAGCCCAACCCAGAAAAAAATAAAGTAATAAAAATTACCCAGTTCCGAAAAAAGCTAATCAAATAAAGGGATTTTTAGGATTACTTAGATATTACCGAAAATTATTAAAAATTTCGCAAAAATAACTAAACCTATTATCAGTTTTTTAAAGAAAAATGCCATAATTGACCCTAATAACCTAGACTATTTGAATTGCTTTGAAACAAGCAAAAACATATTGACTAACAAACCAATTTTACAATACCCCGATTTCGAAAAGAAATTTATATTAACCACTGACGCTAGCAATTTTGTAATAGGAAAAATTTTATTACAAAATACAGATCACAAACCTTTCCAATGGTTGTTCTCTGTTAAGGAACCGAATTCTAAACGTTTAAGATGGAGATTAAAATTAGAGAAAAACAACTACGAAATAAAATATAACAAAGTTAAATTAAAACAGAAAGCGGGTACATTATCCAGAATTCAACTGAATGTCACCGAATTATTGTCAAAAAATCCTCAAAATTCTGTGGACGAAGATTTACGGAAGACTACTCCTTCTCTCTTGACCAAACTCTTTACTGACAAGGACACGTGTTCAGTTTTAGGTCACTGAGGCAGGTCCTTGCCATGATCACCGGACACGGCCATATACGAAATCATCTACGTAAGATGGTATTGTTACAAATATTGCCTGAATGTCGTTTGTGCGGGCAATGTGTTCAAACCGCAGCACACATGCGCCTTGTTTGAGAGGTCCAAGAGGCCAAAAGAAGGAGACTCTGAATCTCAGCAACCAGATCAGAAGTTCAACCAGGACACCTTATACAAGACTCTGGAGCTCGTTAAGGGCATTAGGAGTCGGTTTAAGGTGAAGTGATAAGGATACACAAAAAACTCTTAAGCTGACGTGACGGGGGCCCAGAGAGCTACTGTTAATCCCCTTCAAAAACAAATTATATTTTTTACCGAATCATAAAATCAGAGTAGAAAACGTCCAAAACATTAGGTTTAGTAATATTTATCCAACTGTATTTAAGACTATGGTGTGTTAATAGTGACGCAATCTAGTCTACAAAATAAGCTACGTTTCTTTATCCTGGTACAAAATTATTGTCTTCTAAATAATTTAAATGGATAACAAATTTAAATTCAATAGAAACGTTTGAAGCATAATTTTAATTCCATTCCTACTATTAGTTCATACTATCCTTATATAGATATATATATATATATATATATATATATATATATATATATATATATATAAATAAATATATATATATATATATATATATATATATATATATATATATATATTAATACAGTTTTTCATATAATAATTCTTTATAATACTTTTCCATGCCCAAAGTTGATATAAAGTAATTACTTTATGCATTACTATATCATTCATCAGATCGCAATGAAACTTTGAGAAATTGTTAATTAATCACCTACGGAGGTTTCTGCTACAGTGTTTTGAACCACACGCCATAATAATACTTGCTGAGGCCTACAATTAATAAAAAGTATTTACTTTGTGAATGAGTACATCACTCATTCCATCACCATGTAACTTTGGAAAATTGTTGAGTATATTCCGGCAAAGATTTCTGCATAGCAGTTTCAATCACATTCCTTTACAATAACTGCCCAAGGCGAAAATAAAGTACTTTCTAATCATCCCCTTAAGTTCAAATATTTCTTTAAAAAGTTGTAGTGGATAACACCTGATGTCAATACAATTTTTTTCAAATGTTATATGACATATTTTACAGACTATACGATAAGTTTTGATTTAAATAACAAGTATGTTCTAAGTAAGTAAATTCCTTAAAAAGACATAACCATATAACAAATGCATTTATGAAGAATTTTAATGAGCAGAGTCTTACCGACATTATAAATAATCATGTTGGTTTTAAGAATGGCATCACGCAACTGTCTCGCTGACGTGATGGAAGGCAATGACCTAAGTAGAAATTGACTTGTTTTTTTATATTCCTTGTTTTTTTGAAAATATTTTTAAATATATTGAAGTAATATTATAGTTTGGCCTACAGATTTTGTTCCTTATCTTGGTGGCAATATATTGGTAAACTAAAATAAAAACACATTTGAAATAATAACTTCTATTTATTGACAATTATAACAATAAACATAGAAGAAATTCTTATAAAATTAATGAATCTTTTACTTGAAATTTTATGTGTGTTCGGATCAGTAAAAATGTGCCACCAGGTACCCACTACGCCTGTTATAGCAATGGTTTACAAATAGGCGTCATTTGCTCAGGTGACACACGGAAATAGCCTCTAAAACATTAAGAATACAGTATTTTTCCGGTTGCATATTACCTAAAATTTTATATAGACACATATTCCAAAACTTTTACGGAAAAAATGACGCCTACAGTTGAGATTACTTGTAAATTATCCAAACACAAAATTTTACGACGAGAAAAAGTAGAGGAAACGTTTTTTGAACAACTTTAATTTTCTTACCGTATAAAATTAATTGTATTAATTTTTCGTTATTTTTTATTTCACAAGTGGGTAATATTCATTATCCAACTCCGAGACTTATCAATCCTCGAAAACACATTGTTGGTATAACTTGTAGTTATAAATTTTTCACCATAAGTCCTAAGAAAAAAATATGAAGTCACACCAACAATTTCACCATCGCATACCAAAGGGCCACCAATGTCGCCATCAAGCAACGTATAATGATTTTCTGCATCAACGCATATGCTGTCATCATAACAAAAGTAAACATCTCGTAAACATTCGTAACTAAATATTGGGTATAAGCTCTTCAAATGATTTACTTTATCATTAAATAGAAAAGATGTAAGTCCATAGCCCAGGGAAATGCATGTTTTCTTGATTAGTTTGTTAACTCCTAGCGGAACTCCTGGTTGACGCAGACCCACGCTTGCCACTCTGTCGCTAAACTGAAGAGGTTGGTCTAGTTCTACTATTGCGAAGTCGAAACTTTGATGACAGCTTTAAAAAAAAACTAAGTGTATTGAAATGCAAAGCAATGAAACTTATAAACATTTATGTCGGTTATTTTTACTCAATTATAAAGTCATTTAAACAAAATTGTGCTGATTATTTTTGCTTACATTAAGACAACTTGTTCTTGAAGTCGGGAGAATAAGTAAAGGTGAAAAACTAATTTCATTTTTACGCGTACAATTTTAGTTGACCAAGCGAAAAGAAATATCCTCTTGTATCAATTCGACTTTTGTACATTTCGTTTTTGTGTTTGTTTGTTTGTTTCATAGTTCGTACCGTGTACATTGCCCGAACTACCGGCGTTCGAAAACAATTATAATTTTGACCGTTTCATGGAGAATGAGTCTAAAACGTTCAATAATGTATTTATTGGCTCCGTAAGTGTAATGAGTGCATCGGAGCGCTGTAGTGGCCAATCGATTAATTAAAAATATATTGCGAGTTCTACTGTTCTTAAAGCTATACTAGTTTAATTGGTTACATTGATCTCAACTGACGTTGTATGTTTTCAAATGTGGATCCCTGTTAATGTTTACTTCTTATCAAATATACAGTTCGGTGTTTAATTGTTAAATTAAAAAAACATTATTTATACATGATTTGTCACTACATTTATGAAAAAGTGTGTCTACCAATATTTTAATTCATTGTAAAATACGTATTACACATTCCTTTATGCATTATACATTTTCGTTGTAAGGTCATACAATCACAGTTTAAATAACGCAATTTAGAATAGAATTTCTTATATAACCATACATAACGTAAGTACACTTACCTTGTATTATTGAATTTCGGATGCACAAATACAGTTTTAACCCTCAACGAATCATTTGTTATCCCAGTCTGAGTATAAGATATGTTCCCAACACGTACAAAATAGTTCTCAGCTCTTCTTGTTTCACATCCTTTTTTAGGGTTAAATTTCATACACACGCATTGAGCAGCTGTGAGCACGTGGCGTCTGCCAATTATTGAACCAGAACACAATTTAAAAACTCGTATTCCCTTGATAAACAGAAAGAATTTAAATTTAATTTTTTTGGTATTAATTTATAAACAACAATTAATTGTACTTTAGTGTATTAACAGCTCAACTAACTGAACAATTTTATATATATAGTAATAAAAGCTTTGAACTCTTGTTAAATTAGTGTATAAATAGTTGTGTTTAATAGCAATTGAATAATTGATGTTTATGTTTTGATCATGGTGGGGGAAAGAACTGTTCCGTCGTATTGAGACTTACGTTAACCTAACGCATATAGTGAGTTCTGCATACGCAGGTATTCTCCTACAACTGCCCATAACAATGCGTCCCCTTAGATCTGAACGATAAAACAAATTATATTAGTCTAATAACAGCTCTTATAGTCCTTTCACTTAGTAAACGGCCTGCGCGAGAATTTCCCACACATGTAAAAGAATTCCTCTGAAACTCCCTCCAACAGTCCAATGACACAGAGTCGGCCATTCTGAGTCTACAAACTATTACTACTCAGCGCTAGTGATACAGAATAAAGGAACTGTGGTGAGAGAGTGGGGATTTGACTCCTTTCTCTCTCTTACATTTTCTCACTCTGTGCCACTGGTACTCTTAGGAGGTCGTTTTTTTAACAGTTGACCTATAATAGTAATGATTTATTTATTATTAATATGAGTGCAATTTTTATTACTGGCTATTTCTAAATAAATAACACTTATTTCTTTGTGCTATATATATTCTGAATAGAATATATAAAGAATATATAAAAATATTCTGAATAGAAAGTTTCAAAATTATATATTGTTCAAATAAGAAGAAAATTTATTTTAAACAGTTTTCAATTGAAATATTTGCTTAAAGCTGCCTTCATTCTATTGATTGTAAATGTAATTCAATGTAGATCCATGTTCGATGTGGCCAAAGACCGGTCAGTCAATAGGCTCGGTTAGTCTAATGCTCCTTTCAATGCTCCTTTTATATGGCAACAATAAACGCTGTTTCGAGATTATGAATCAACACTTATTCTCTAGTGACTGATAAACTAGAAATTAAGAATACATTGGTATACCAGTTGTAAAATATGAAAAGCTAAGAATTATTATTATTGCCTAATAATTTGGAGGAAAAATTCTAAACAATATTCTAGATGTAAGTGGAACATTAACGTAACATGTCTTCAGGTATTACCGTAATCATTGAGGCAATTCTTCATTGGATACCCGCTAACAAAATTTATCACAGTTATAAAATACTTTTTCGATTAATTGTTGCAAATAAATACTTACTTTCCTCCTTTTTACATACAAAATAGCCATGAAGGGGTACATGGTTGCAGAAGTAATATATTCTCCTCCAATTATTCGTTTTGACACTTTTGTTTCTTTTAACTTTTCCGTAAAAGGAAAACCAAGTTTGTGTTGTTCTTTATGAAAGTGCGGGTCGTTTTCCGACAAGATATCCTTAACAGTGCCTGAAATAATAAATCCGTAATAACAAAGCTTTTATTATTATTTTAAATAAAATTTAACGTAATTAATAAACGACAATCTTAAAAAAGACCTGTTAATGATTATAATATCTTATTATGTGAAAAAGAAATAAATTTATTAAAAACACTACTTAACAAGTAAAGCCTTACAAATTAGGTTTGGACAAAACATTTTTTTAGGAAAGACAAACAAAAATGGGGAAAATAAATGTTTGCAAATAAGTAAAACAATTTTTGTTAAATTTAATAAAATCTGAAAAATTATTGTTGATTTTTAAAGCTTGAAGATTTTGATGATTTTTAAAATTATTACTGTATGGTATTTGAAAGTTAAAATTAATAAAATTTTTAAATTAAATTTTTTTCGGTTGGGTAGAGCTTCATCAAAAACGTGGTGTTTCTTAAAATAAACACACACACACACACACACACACACACACACACACACACACACATTATATATATATATATATATATATATATATATATATATATATATATATATATATATATATATATATATATGTATGTGTGTGTGTGTGTGTGTGTGTGTGTGTGTGTGTGTGTGTGTATGTGTGTGTATGTATTTATATATCAAGGCTATTTGCTATTACTAAATAAAGATAAACTTAAGATTCATTCTTTGCACGAATGTTTATAAAGTTACTTAAAGCTGACGGTGATTAAGCGTAAACTTTCATTGGCCAATCAACAGGGCAATAAATATTAAAATTACTGTAATTATGAGTAAGAAGCTTGCTACAATAAACGAGTGTTACTGTAAAAGTAAAAAAGATGATAACTAGCTAACTAATTGTAATGGGAGAATTATTTCATTACATATTGTCCTCTAATTTCTCTTCTCTTATAGGCTTAATTACGATTGCACATGCTAATGTTTTTGGCTTGACTAGTACAATTTAGGTCAGAGCAAAGTGTCGCGCGCAGCTAAACTTTGTCAGCCATAATGTCTTGTAATGTATCACCTGTTAATATTACACGCTGTAGGACAGCTGAATATCCTTAATCTTACAGACGACTGATTACGTTTACTAATGTTCAAGATTTTATAAATTATCGATTCTTTTATTTTTCCTTAAGTCCTTTTATACTTTAGCGTAATTTCAAACATAAAATTTTAAAAAAATTAATTTTACTGAACTGTATCAGAAATGACAAACCACTCACCGCCAGCCAAGGCAAGGCTTGCGCTTACAGCGACCAGTAACTTCGCTAACAACATTTGTGTCTGAAAATAACCAATAATTTATATCACTGTACAATATGATATACGATTGCAATAATTAAATAATTTCCACCAATAAGTAAGCTCTTAGGATTGTCATAATTGTAAATCCCAGACCTAGATCTAAAAAGTGAACCCAATCTTGATTTTTTCTGATTTTATTTTAATGTGGCATCAACAAATATTTTACTAATATCTATGACAGTCGCATGTTGTGTTTTTGTGAAACTGAAACTGTCTTAATACTTATGAAAAGTTTGTTTATATATATATATATATATATATATATATATATATATATATATATGAAGTTCTTAATATGCCATGATGTTGTGTAAGTAAAATAATTCATACAAAGTGCTCCACAAACCAATATCAAATTGTTTATTTTTATCAAAGCCATAAATTATTAAATAACTAAGAGTTTCTTTAACATAATGTATGTAAAAAAGGCCTGTGTGTATAAGGAATGAAAATATAATATTTTACAAAAATATTTACTATTAAACATGAATTTATTAAGAAATCCTTGAACGCAGCTCTAACGCTCAAAATTATTGAATTGGATTTTCTAACATTAACACTATAAAGTATCATGTAACCTTTAGATTTAATTACACGAACGTCGAAAATAGCTGAGATAAGCTCGGTAACCGTAATCATTTATTCAAATGATTTGAAAACTTTTTAAAATATTTTTATATGATTTTTATATAGTAATAACTGAATATTGCGTTTATTATAATAATTTAGTTTTACAACTACATTGAATATGAAAAATGTCATTTAAGCCGCTCTTTGTACAAAAACTTTAGGTAAATAATAGATGTTAAATTCTTACCTAGATTGGGTCTTAATACAATAACTTCTTGAATGGTTAATTTTATAATTTAATTTCAACAATATTTCTCTTTGTAATAATCAAAGTGGTCTATACACTTAAAAAAAGTAAAAAATATTATGTCCTTGAATAAATACCAGTACCTTTTAATATAACGGATATAATATTGTGTCGCTGATTATCCCTGTAAGACGACAGATCATGACTTATGTGTAAGCCTGTTTATATGTTCTAAACTATTTACAGCTACTTATTATAATAAAACATAATTATAGATATACTTAAATTACAAAACTTTATCTCTAAAAAAACAATAATTTACTATATGTATTAGGAATATTAAGTAGTTTGACCTAATTATTGACTCTTTTGTTATACTTATTAGAGGTAACCAATGAGGATAATAATATTACTGAATGTAGCGTAATAATTACATATTTTATATTTGTAACCTTTTTACAGATAATTATTTAACTGGCTGAGCTATCGCCAAGTGCGGAGCGAACAACTGCATCAATAGGAAGGAATACACTTTAGCCCAAGTCCCTGATTGGTGGATATATATATATATATATATATATATATATATATATATACAAGTTTAGCTTGTATATATACGTGCCGTAGGTGTACGTCGACGTCACGAGGTGTCTGATCTGTGTGCTGACATCACGGTGGCGTCGTGGAACAGCCTCGGCACATTTCTGGCCCTTTGTAACGTCATATCTCTCTCTCTCTCTCTCTCTCTCTCTCTCTCTGGATGGTGGATGTGTATATATATATATATATATATATATATATATATATATATACAATACATACACACACACACACACACACACACACACACACACACACACATATATATATATATATATATATATATATATATATATATATATATATATATATTGTAATTTCTGGTAGTGTTCGACCAGTCTCCATCGTGATACGTGCCTAGCCCCCGGAATTGGACCCGGACCGGCGGATAGTATGTTATATAAACATAGAAAGTAAGTCAGTAAGTCTATTTATGACCACCTCTCCTCTCTCTCTCTCTCTCTCTCTCTCTCTCTCTCTCTCTCTCTATATATATATATATATATATATATATATATATATATATATATATATGTGTGTGTGTGTGTGTGTGTGTGTGTGTGTCTGTGTGTCTGTGTGTGTGTGTGTTACTTGCCTAGCCTAGGGTTGGACTCCGTTCGACGGATAGTGCGTTATATAAACATGTAAAGTACGTCAATCTATGACCTCCCCCTCCCTCCCTCTCTCTCTCTAGCCGCCGCCGCCATCCTATTACGTGCCTAGCCCCAGGGGTTGGACCAGGGTCGGCGGATTGTGAGCTATATAAACATATAAAATAAGTCTATCTATGACTACTCTCTCTCTCTCTCTCTCTCTCTCTCTCTCTCTCTCTCTCTATCTATCTATCTATCTATCTATCTATCTCTCTCTCTCTCGTGGATGGTGTATGATACATAAATATTTGTGTGTAATTGTGGTAGTGCCCAGCCCGCTGTCCGTTGTTCGAACCACTTCATACTCTCTTTGACTACGATGCGGCTATATTTGTTTGAACAGTTTACATATCGTTCTCAATTATTCAAAAAAATATAGCAACGTTGGATAATATAGGAAAAGAATAATATTAATATTTTTAATAAACAATTTTTTTTAATTAATCAAAGCGACTTAGATAGTCCTCCCTCCACTCTAGCAGAAATTGTTCACATGACGGCTCTGGTTCCTCGTCCGATTCCTCTCCTGTAAAAAAAGGGATCCCAAAAATCGCAAGGGTAATCCATGTGATAATAGTCAATGTCAAAGTTATCCTGTAAAAAATACAATCGATATAAGTAACTGAGCGTGTGTACTCATCTTTTCGGGAAAATAAAAGGTGGTAAAATTACTCACGTTGAACAGTTGACATAACGTTCACAATTATTTAAACAATCAAAGCAAAGATGGTATTGTTGTTAGGTAATCAAAATCTGTTCATATAATATTCCTAGAAGACCACTCTTTGACAATACTTCTCGTCTATGAAGCGTAAAACATCTCTCTGTTCGATTTGTTTGAACAAGTGAACTTAAGTGTACAATTATTCAAACAAACTGAACAATGAGGCTATTGTTCGTATAATCTTCGTCAGTAATGTACAACTATTTACATAATACAAAAATATAAACATTAAGCAATTATTATTGTTATTAATTGTGGGGAAAGGGGGTTATTGTTCGTGTTACATGATAAAATAAATATAAACATTAAGCATGTAGTATTAATTGTGATGACGAGGTATTCTCTTCGTCTACGAAACGTGAAACAACATCTCCTTGCTCGGTTTGTTTCAATAAATGAAATAAAGTTTAAACCTGTTCAAACAAATAGAACAAAGAAGTATTGATATGTATTACGTAGGACGTGTTACGGAATCCCGCGACTGTAATATATAAATCTGTGGTCACTGCTGTAAGAAAATGTTCGCTTATTTACATCACAAAAAATATAGTATGTAGTATAACGGCGTGAAATAATTATTATTAGTGAAGTTAAGTATATAAAATGTGCAAGATATATTTAACTTAAGAAGCTCTAAACAATGCTGTGTCTGTAACAGTAGATTATGCAATATAATGGTGTTAGTAATAATTGTAAAACAAAAGCAAAAGTAAAAAACAAATTGATGGTAGCGATGGGGTTCGAAACTTAGTCTACGAAGAGACCAGTGCTTTAATTAAAAGTCTTAGACCTCTCGACCACGCTAACCACACTTCAAGCAGAGTGTGTTGCGCTAGAACAGGATTTACACAATATTATTTTATGTATTGAATGACGTATTATGGAATCCCGCGACTGTAATTTATGAACACAATCATTGAAGTAATAGATGTTCGTTTCTGAAAGAAATTGTTCGCTTATTTACATTATACAAAAAAAAAAAATAAATAAAACCAAAATATTATTTATCAGACTGTGAATGCTCTAATAATCGTGATGACAAAGCTACGCATGAAGTATAACGGTATTAAACATGTATTAGTGAAGTTAAGTATATACAATGTGCAAGATATATTTAACTCGAAAATAATCCTATGCTACAAAACGTAGGACAATACATCTTTGCGTAGTTTTTTTTTACTGGTGAAATAACGGACACAACTGTTCAAACAAACCATTTAAAGAGGGTATTGTTCACCTTATTTCAAAATTAACATGACATTTACCTACTTCTACAATACGGAAAACTAATTCATTGAATGGAGTGCACAAATAACCATTCAGGTCATAAACAGTCCTCATGTACAAGTAAGATAGATGACACCGAAAATAGCTTTTTTCAACCTTAAATTTGAATAAATCTATTTGTAATGTGATTTATATGTAAATAAAAGAAGGTATACTTACTACTTCTGCGAATAGGTTTAGCAACTCGAAGCCGTCAAACACGTCCAGAATGTTCCACATATTCAAGCGGGTTTAGTGGACACACCTAGGCGAACTGAAAAAAATTAGAATGGCGTGGGTAGACTTTAATTCGAGTATATATATATATATATATATATATATATATATATATATATATATATATATATATATATATATATATATATATATATATATATATATATATATATATATATATATATATATATATATATATATATATATATATATATATATATATATATATATATATATATATATATATATATATATATATATATATATATTGAAGGTCAACCAACGCTACCGTGGGTATGATGCAATATGCAACTGTTATAAATACAAGCGTAACAAGGGCGTCAACCCATTTGCCTTTTGCACTAGACACTAAAATGATTGCTGCTCGTAAGTTGTATTCTAGTCTGTCTGTTGTTATCTCTCTCTCTCTCTCTCTCTCTCTCTCTCTCTCTTTCATTGCTTGTGTTTCTTTTTAATTAACAGAAATAATAACTTTTATAACACCAATTTTTTTTTATTTGTACAAGAATAATGTTTATATAATAATTAATTACTGTGTATTGAGTAATAGCATTACATACAAAACACTGCTGTCTTCATAAAAAAGAACAATTTTTATTAAAATACTATTTTCATATAATAATAATGATAATAAACACTATCTTTTTTTTTAAAGAATAACGTTTACTAAATAATATTTTTTTGTATGTAATAAATACTATTTCTGACATAAAATAAAAACTTTTATGTAATAGATAAACAAGATCGTTTTTAAAAGAATACTGTTTTATTAAATAAGATATTTTTTTGTAGTAGGTAAACACCACCTTTAAAAAAATGAAATAAGAATAAAGTCTATTAAATAATAGTTATTATATAATAAACACTACAGTTATTTTTCTTGTTTTATTAAATAACAACTTTTATATTCAGAAAAATATTTGACTTCTTTCGCAATAGAAGAACCAAACCACTTTGGTTTAGAGAAACAGAGAAAGACATAACAAAACTACAATTTACTGACACTATGCTCCAACACAACAATAACAACCAAAACAATAACCAAGGACAAGAAGCAACGGTTCTAAGGCAAAGTCAAATCCAAGCGAATGATCCAAATCTCTGACGAAGAACAAAAAGCAAGATTACAACGAATGAAGCAATACTGGGCTACGAGGAAGGCACAAAATATTAAAAAGAGATTGATTTAGTGTACCTCAAAGTTTGGGTGAAACAAATAAAGAGAGAACTTTTATATCGATTCGTACGTGTTGGTAAACAAATAGTTTTTGTAAAAATGTCTGCTTTTATATTGCCCAAAGTAGAGACTTACGTGAAAAATTTTCATCTGTACGGGACCAAAGTAACTTTTAAATTGAATCGGCCGCTTTCAGGTGCTAACGAGATTCGATGGGTTAAACAAGGTCTGACAGAACTTGTGGACGTTATGACAAAAGACGCTACTGAGGAAGATCGTCTGGGTTTCACTTTGACTAGCTTGAACTTTAAAAATCGCATTCCCGGTTACGTAGCTTTTAAACCGGCAACGTAAGTCACCGCTGACGTCCTCTGGAATATTTTAGGCGGTATAATTCAAAGCATTGCCGAAAGTTTCACTACCAGTGACGTTTATCAAAGTGGAATGCACCAAAGTGAACGTTCCTATTGTATTGTCCTACGTTTTGTAGCATAGGATTATTTTCGAGTTAAATATATATTGCACATTGTATATACTTAACTTCACTAATACATGTTTAATACCGTTATACTTCATGCGTAGCTTTGTCATCACGATTATTAGAGCATTCACAGTCTGATAAATAATATTATGGTTTTATTTTATTTTTGTTTTTTTTTGTATAATGTAAATAAGCGAACAATTTCTTTCAGAAACGAACATCTATTACTTCAATGATTGTGTTCATAAATTACAGTCGCGGGATTCCATAATACGTCATTCAATACATAAAATAATATTGTGTAAATCCTGTTCTAGCGCAACACACTCTGCTTGAAGTGTGGTTAGCGTGGTCGAGAGGTCTAAGACTTTTAATTAAAGCACTGGTCTCTTCGTAGACTAAGTTTCGAACCCTATCGCTACCATCAATTTGTTTTTTACTTTTGCTTTTGTTTTACAATTATTACTAACACCATTACATTGCATAATCTACTGTTACAGACACAGCATTGTTTAGAGCTTCTTAAGTTAAATATATCTTGCACATTTATATACTTAACTTCACTAATAATAATTATTTCACGCCGTATACTACATACTATATTTTTTGTGATGTAAATAAGCGAACATTTTCTTACAGCAGTGACCACAGATTTATATTTTACAGTCGTGGGATTCCGTAACACGTC